>OV049924.1:306407803-307007803 GCA_920104205.1 Eupeodes latifasciatus
ATATTAATATTAATATTAATATTAATATTAATATAAATATAAATATAAATATAAATATAAATATAAATATAAATATAAATATAAATATAAATATAAATATAAATATAAATATAATATAAATATAAATATAAATATAAATATAAATATAAATATAAATATAAATATAAATATAATATAAATATAAATATAATATAATATAAATTAATATAATATAAATGTAATATAAATATTAATATAAATATAAATATAATATAATATAAATATAATATAAATATAAATATAAATATAAATATAAAATATAAATCTTAATATATAAAAATCCAGTGTCATATGTATGTTCCCAGTGAACTCTTCACCAAGTCAACCGATTTCGATGAAAGCTGGAATTTTATGTGTAATTTGGTCTAACTTGAGATATAGAATAGTTTATATTTCGATTAATGGTCTTAATAATTTATAATTAACAATAAACTGATTGTCAATGTTGATGTTTGTTATTAATCGTAAGTTTCATAAGTCTCGAACAGATGGCGCCTTAAATCAATTTTTTTACAGAAAATGTCCGACCATCTATCGTGAACTTCTCATAGATGGCGCCACGTTGTAATTCGAAATATAATTATGTAAAGAAAATGTATTATCTTTAATATAATATTTTATCCGAATCCGGACCCTAGTTAAGAAATGAAAGCAACAAACCTCTCTTCTGTCAAATTTATTAAAATGTAAACAAAATCAAATAAGAGTTGTCGAAGAAAACTAAAACGTGTTTTTGTAGAGAGGAAATATTAATAGTTAAATTAAATAAAAACTTTAAATGTCGTTTCTGTATTTACAGGTAAATAAAAAATTGTAAATTAAAAAACAAGAACAATAAATAAACTCTGTATTTACAGCACCTTAATTAAGTTTTTATTAATTTTGAACAACATTCCCGGATAGTTTATTACAACATTATAAAACGACATTTTTGTTATTGGCAAACCTTTACAAAATGGAAAAATTAAAATTTGAGTTTATAGTCAAAAGTTCCGAAGATGGGAAAACAAATGTAATAACATTAAATTCTTTAACCACGACTGATGGAAGAATGTTCAAGATCCCAGAACAATTCCAGCCGGTCGGATGTCACACACTACTTAAGGAGACTGAAACTTACAAAAAAGTGAAAAATTCATTTCAAAGAAGACACCAAAAAAGAATAGTCTGGATTTCTTTAACAAAAGAATTAAAAGAAGTTTATGTTGATGAAGATGATAATGTTCAATTTAACAATGTTTTCTTAGAGGAATTTCAAAATGAAGTCCCACCTGGTTCATCGGGAATCGGTACATTAGAAGAATCCTTGACAAAAATTTTGGAAAAAATGTCTGTAATAAAGCCTCAAAAAACAAATGAAAGTTCAATCGAGATACCAAAGCAAAACAATTTAAGAAAAATATCGGACAAATTTATGATCGAAAAATTATCTGGAAAAAACTCGAATGTAATTCAATGGATGGAGATCTTTGAAACCGAATGTAGACGTTTCGATATACAAAAAGATGAAGAAAATATTGAGATTTTTCGATTATTTTTGAGAAAATCCTGTATAGATTGGTACAGTTCAATGTTGTTGAAGCATACACTGTCGTCGCAATGGAAACAATGGAAAGATGAGTTTTGTGAAACTTATGCCGACGTAGGGTTGACTTTAATAAGATATGCAATGGAATTTAAATACAAAGTAGGTTCGTTGTTAGAATACGCTGTAAAAAAAGAAAAATTATTATTAGAAATTAATAAAACAATAGATAAACGAACTTTAATTGATCTCATTGCGGTAGGGCTACCAAGTTATGTATCCGATAAAATTGATAGAAAAAATTTAAATGAAACCAAAGATATTTTTAAAGAAATCAGAAGTCTTGAACATATGGTAAAAAATAAAACTTTCGATAAGAAAAAGCCAACAGATTATATAACTAAAACAAACGATAACAAGAAATCATGCAGGATTTGCGAAAAATTAAATAATTAGATTAGATTTCATGCTGAATCTTCATGTTGGTTCAAAATAAAACAAAATGATAAAAACGATAATATAAAATGTGTTAACAATTCTGAATTAGAGTTAGAGTTGAATGATGCAGATCAAAAAAACTAATAGTTACACCATTAATTAAAGTCAAACTTGTTTTAAATAACACTTTAGAGACATTCGGAATATATGATTCCGGTTCAAATGTCTCCTTAATTAATTCAAGGTTAATAAAATTGAAATCGCAAAAAAAACTAAAACTACGAAAGGTACAGATTTGATAACAATTAATGGTGTTAAAAAAACAAATGGAATGGTGAATATTAAAATTAAATTTTTGAAATCACAAAAGAAGTTGATGTATTTGTAATTAACAAAGAAAATTTTAAATACGATTTTCTTATTGGACTAGACCTGATACAGAAATTTAAACTAACTCAAAATGAAAAATTAGAAATTAAACAAGAGTCACTTGAAAAAAACAAACATGCTGATATTGAAACCAAAAATATAAACAGTGTTAATTTTAATGAACATTTGAATACACCTAATTTTGAAATTTATAATGTAGATTATAAACAGAAATCAGAAATATATGAACTAATCGAAAAATACAAATCAATTTTTGCTAAAGATAAATATGACGTAGGCCAAGTTAAAGATTATGAAGCTCGTATTGACTTAATAATTGACAAATTTTGCTGTAAGAGGCCTTACAGATGCACAATCGATGATAAGAAGGAGATCGAAGAACAAATTTCAAAGCTGTTAAAACAAAACTTGATCGAGGAGTCATATAGCCCGTTTGCTACTCCAGTGATATTGCCTACAAAAAAGAAGAAAATAAGAAATCAAGACTCTGTATAGACTTTCGGGACTTAAACAAAATTGTAATCCCGCAATCACAACCATTTCCTCTGATTGAGGACTTGATGGTGAAAACAAGAAATTGTACATTTTTTTCAACATTGGACATAAATTCGGCATTTTGGTCAATTCCTCTGCGCATTGAAGATAGACGAAAGACTGCCTTTGTGACACAGGAAGGACATTTTCAGTGGACCTGTTTACCTTTTGGATTAAAAACATCACCAGCAATTGTCCAAAGAATTCTGAGTAATATAATACGAAAACATAAGCTTGCAGATTTTACGGTAAACTTTATTGATGACATTCTTATTTTTTCTAAATCTTTTCCTGAACATATATTACATTTAACACAATTATTGAATGCAATTATGAAAGAAGGATTCCGATTAAAACTATCTAAATGTACTTTTGCATCTGATTCTGTGAAATATTTAGGGCATATATTAAACAATAATTCAATATGTCCTGTAAAAGATAATTTAATATCAATAAGAAACTTTCCTGTTCCCAAAACACAAAAAAACGTGCGACAGTTTTTGGGAAAAATAAATTTTTATAATAAATATGTTCCTAATATTGCAATTACGTTAAATCCATTACATAATTTATTAAGAAAAGGTCAAACTTTCTCATGGACGAAAAAATGTCAAGAATCATTTGAAAAAATGAAGAATTTATTATGTTCACAACCTGTCTCAGCTATATTTGATCCAGAATTGCCAATAGTTATCTACACAGATGCAAGTTTAGAAGGCATAGGTGCCGTGTTAAAACAAATACAGCCAAATGCAGAAGAAAAACCGGTTGCTTACTTTTCGACAAAATTAAATGAAGTACAGAAAAGAAAAAAAGCAATATATTTAGAATGTTTGGCAATTAAAGAAGCAGTAAAGTATTGGCAGCACTGGCTCATTGGTCGAAAATTTACTGTATTTTCTGATCAAGAACAGATGAAGAATTAGGCGTCTTAACTTACTATCTATCGCAATACGATTTTGAAGTTATATATGCTCCAGGAAAATACAACCTAGAAGCTGACTGCCTTAGCAGAAACCCAGTGTTAGATTCAACTGAAAATGAAGAGGAACAATTGAAAATTCTAAATTTTGTAAGCCTTGCAAATATTCTGATGGATCAAGAAAAAAATGAAGATTTAAGAAACAAAAGAAACACACTAATACGGAAAAATAATGTATACTACAAGAAAGTTAAAAAAAAAGAAAAAATTGTACTGTCCGAAGACTCAAGTGTTGAGCTTATAAAAAAAATACATGAACATTACTGTCATATAGGAATACAACAAATGCAGAACAAAATAAACCCTTTTTATACAGCAAAGAATTTAAAATTGAATATAAGGAAAATATGTACAGAATGTGAGATTTGCATCAAAAATAAGTCAAGGGGACAGGATAAATTCGGTTTAATGCATCACTTCGGACCTGCGACTAGACCGTTCGAAATAGTTTCCATTGGTTTCGGCGGATTGCGGTCCACTAAGAAGTACTTACACCTTTTGGTTGATCATTTTACGAGGTATGCACATATTTTGACATCGAAAAATCAAAATTCAAATTATTTTATAAGACTTATTAAGAAAGTAACCGACTACAACGAAATTGGCATAATTTTAACAGATCAATATCCAGGTATAAATTCAAAAGATTTTAAAAAGTTTCTGCAAGAGAAAAAAATACCAATTATATTTACTGAAGTAAATGCACCATTTTCGAATGGTATAAATAAACGACTAAACCAGACCTTAGTGCATAAAATAAGATGTAAAATAAATGAAAAAAAAAGAAAAACATCAGCCTGGACTTCTATAGCCCATGAATGTACAAAAATGTATAATGAAACTGAGCATACAGTAACTGGGTTTGCTCCAATATACTTATTAAAAGGTTTAGATGCTACAGTTCTGCCAAATGAATTAAAAAAGAACAACTATAATTATTTACCCCATGATAGAAAAATTGCACTGGAAAGAACAATTAAGTCTCATAATTACAACAAAAAGCAATTCGATAAAAACAGAAAAGATTATAAGTTCAACGTGGGAGACCTGGTTTACGTTGAAAATGGAAATAAATTAAAGAAAGAAAATGGATGAACTTAAAATTGGACCATACAAAATCATAGAAAAAATATCAAATTCAATTTTTAGAATAGATACAGGACATAAAAAATCTAAATCAAACTTGTTTCATATAACAAAGCTTATTCCGAGGTTATAAATTTAGAATTTAATACAAAAAATAAAAGGAAACATGAAGAATAACTAATAAATAAAAAAAAAAAACAATAGTTAATAATATAATTGTATAAAATTAATTGATCTTATGATTATTTTCTACCCTGGAGGGGGAGATGTAAAGAAAATGTATTATCTTTAATATAATATTTTATCCGAATCCGAACCCTAGTTAAGAAATGAAAGCAACAAAACTCTCTTCTGTCAAATTTATTAAAATGTAAACAAAATCAAATAAGAGTTGTCAAAGAAAACTAAAACGTGTTTTTGTAGAGAGGGAATATTAATAGTTAAATTAAATAAAAACTTTAAATGTCGTTTCTGTATTTACAGGTAAATAAAAAATTGTAAATTAAAAAACAAGAACAATAAATAAACTCTGTATTTACAGCAACTTAATTAAGTTTTTATTAATTTTGAACAACATTCCCGGATAGTTTATTACAACATTATAATTATATAATATTACAAAGAGAGATTACAAATACAAATACAAATACAAATACAAATACAAATACAAATACAAATACAAATACAAATACAAATACATAAATGATCATTCAGTGTAAGCCAAAGTGTAAGGACGTGTTTCTAAATCGAGTCGGTTAAAATCTATTCTCCAAGTTTTAAAATAAACAAAAACAAAGCAGTGTTCTAAACTTATTGAGTTAAAGAAAAAACTGTGAACATCATAACAGGATAACTCTAGTTCTTTGTTCAAATTTCTCTTTTCTTTTATTTATTTACTTAAAATTAAATTAAACTTTTAAATCCCATAATGTTTGCCTGTGCTTCATGTGCGGAACATTTACCAGCTGAAGGTGACTTTGCAGTTTGTGCGTCATGCAAACGCAAGTTGCATTTCCAATGTACATCAATTTCCGAAAAAAGCTGGAGAACAATGGGGATTAAAAAAGAGACATGGAAATGCCAATTTTGTAGAAACCCAGCTCAGGGCAACCAACAACATCGCAAGTTCCTGAAATGCAATCGGCAAAACGCAAACGACAGCTCAGCAGTCCTGAAAAAAGACAAGAAACAACAAATGCGAGTGGAAACGGCAACGACAACCAAGCTGTTCTAATCGAAATAAGGCTGTTAAAGGAGCAGTTAAGTCAAATATCCGCTAGCTGTGAGTTCTTGGAAATTAAATATGACGACATAAATGCAAACATGATTAAGAACAACAATCTTATTGAAAGTTTCACTAAAGAAATAAATGAACTTAAAGAAGAAAACAAAAAGAAAGACATCATAATTGACAATATGCAACAACAAATAAACACAATAGAACAACAAATGCTCAACAACAATATTGATATCAAAAACATTCCACCAACACAAAACGAAAACTTAGTTGAAATAGTAAAATCACTGGGAAAAACAATTAATTGTGAAATAAACACTACTGATATTACAGATGTTTACCGTACGAACACAAAAAAACCAGACAAATCTAACATTATTGTGAAATTTACATCAAATTCATGCAAAACACACTCGTCCAATTAAACTCTCAGCTATAAGAAGTAATGTAACTAATTTCAAACCAAATTCAATGCCAACTGAATTCGATGCTACAATTTATGTAAACAATCAACTTACTGCAAACAAGAAGCATCTATTGTGGCTAACCAAAGAGAAGGCAAAACAAGAAAATTGTCGATATGTTTGGGAGAGTGCGGGAAGAATATTAGCTCGTAGAAGCGACAACACTCCCTCGGTAATTATTAACAGTGAACGAGATGTGAATAATATAATATCACAATAGTGTTGTTGTTGTTCACAAAACATATATAAAGAGAGATTTGAAAATGAACATACGAAATGGCCAGCACAAAAGTATACAATGAAAAGTTAGACAGCACAAAATTATGTGAAGAAATAATAGTCAAATTGAATTGTACAGTAGTGGATGGTTTTAGTGGCATGGATGCAAATGAATTTAATAAGTATAATGGTTTTTTAAGTTTTAATATAAGATCGCTGCGTTTACACTGGAACGCCTTCTGCTTAAACGTAAGTCATTTTTTAAGCAAATTAAAAGTAATAATTCTGGTTGAAACAAATATCACTGACGATGAAAAGCAATTTTATAAGATTGATGGTTTTGAACAAGGAAGCGACAACAGAGACCATAGGAGAGGAGGAGGAATAATGATGTTCATAAGAACTAACCTATGTCACAAAATTATACAATCCCCAAAAGAATCATACGAAAATATACACATTCAATATTTGGACGGAAACAAAACAACATATGTAATAGGAATGAATAGACCACCAGGTTTCAGCAAACAGAGGTTCTGTGAAGAATTCGGAAATCATATTGGACAAATAAAAAGACATGAAAACTTTATCGTAATGGGAGACATAAATATAAATGTAAAGGATAACAATGTTAGCAGTGTAAAGGACTATATAGAAACGCTAGCATCAAAAGGACTCGCGAATATTATAACGAAAGACACAAGAGTAGACCCTAGAACTGGCAAAAAGACTAGAATCGACCATGCTTTAGTAAACAGAATTGACAAAGAAATACATTCAGCTGTCATAGAACGTGACATTACTGACCACTATCTAATAATTTATTTTAAAGAAAACCGGAAACCGACGCGGACGCAAGAACAAAAATCAAACTTAACGTGTGTGAGTAACAGTAGGATATGGGACAGTATAGACTGGGAACCAAATTAATGACTTTTATTACACTGACTTTTACGCGGGTGTGCCCTTTGATGTAAAAAGGTGTGAATTAATTTTATTACACTGATGAGCTGAGCTGGTGATCCTTTTTTCGGGGACGATCTTTGATGTAAAAAGGTGTGAATTAATTTTATTACACTGATGAGCTGAGCTGGTGATCCTTTTTTCGGGGGTGATCTTTGATGTAAAAAAGGTGTCATGAATATGAGAAAAACAGAAATAAAAGATTTTCCAAAAGAGGAATTTGAATTTAAATCTGAATATATCTTTATGGTGATGGACCTAGGTGGTAATTTTTTTTATTTCTAATAGGTTTGTCGTTTGTAAGTATTGTTATGGGTGCTGTTTTCATTGCTTTGGAAAGCAGAATAGAAAAACTTACAAATGTGTAGAAGGATATTTCTTTTGAAAAGTGGTTGTGGATTTTGGTGGTGTTTTTTTTATTGTGCCCTTTGATGTAAAAAGGTGTGAATTAATTTTATTACACTGATGAGCTGAGCTGGTGATCTTTTTTTTTCGGGGGTGATCTTTGATGTAAAAAAGGTGTCGTGTCATGAATATAAGGAAAACAGAAATAAAAGATTTTCGAAAAGAGGAATTTGAATTTAAATATGATAAGAGTAACTGTTGCATTTTTTTTTTAAAAGCGGTTGTGGATTTTGGTGGTGTTTTTTATTTAATTGTTTTATATTGTTTGTGCCTAGTGAGTAGGTATCATTATGTGTATTGACTGCACTGCTTTGGGGAGTTGGAATAGAAAAGATACAAATGTGTAGAAGGAAATTTCTTTTATGAAAGCAAAGGTTCTGAGGTTTTTCAATTTAGTTAACAATTCCCTTTCAAAACGTAAGAATGTCGTTCATTTCCAAAATAAAATCAGAGTTAGCAACGCTAATTCTTCTTCAAAAACGAAGAAAATTTTAAGTTTGAGCAAACTGATACGAAAAAAAAACGCTTCCCAATCACCAGTGCAAAAAGACTTTGCACCAAATTTGGGGACCAGATAATGGTCGAATTGGAAGACTACAAGGTAAATAAATCTTAATCTTCCTAGTTGAAACCTTACCCACAATTTGTTTTCTTTTATTTAGGTTTTCCTCCCAAAACGGTGCAACGCACAGCTGGATGATGGAGACATCGAACAGCTTGGAAAATGTTGCCTTGAGGTGGTGGGGCCTTATGGAGAGCTGTCCTTTGATGTTGACTTCCATCTCAAACAACAAGATGAGCAACACCAAGAACAACAACAGCAACAACAACAGCAACAACAACAACAGCAGGAGCAACAACAATTGGAACAGCAGTTGCAATTGCATCAACAGCAGCAGTTAGAACAGCAGATGCAACTACAACAACAGCTACAGCAACAGCAGCTACAGCAACAACAACAGCAGCATAAACAGAAGGGGAGGAAACAGAAGATGAACGTTTTGAGTGAAGAGGTAAATACCAACGTTCCGACCCTCTTTTTTGAAAACGATCTTCTGTTAAATTCTCAAAAAAACTTTTTTAGATAAATAATATATAATATAAATAAAAATTAAAAAAAAAAAACAAAAAAAAAATACAACGTTTTTCCTTTCGGTTTGGTATTAGAGATTTACAATATTGGGTGATCATGTGACCCAAGTAAAGAGGTTCAACTTAAAAGGGCGGAAAATTGAATTCAAGGTCAACCCTGTTCCGCTAGATGAAGAGCCCGCTTCATGGTTTAAAGCCTCAATAGAAGCTATACTTCGATTTGCCGTTGAGGGGCTCAACGAAACAGATAAGGTTGGGGTTACTTTTGGAGGAAAAAATTTTTTTCATGAAAGAGGTAGTGGTTGGATCAATTTCAAAACCTGTGCAGATCTGAGCTTTGAAAATGTGTGGGAGATGATAGCCAAAATCTTTCAAAGCAACTCTGGAGCATTGAGTTCGGATAATTTTTGCTTGTCAGTTACCTCCGTAAAGATGCCAGCTGGTGAAGGAAATAATAGAAAATCCTCTGTTATGTTCAACTCGTTCCATGAAGAATGTTCCCGTCGCAAGGGAATAATAGTAATTAAAAACAAAGACAATTTATGTCTGCCTCGAGCTTTGGTTGTAGGGAAGGCATACGCAGACAAGGAAGATAATTTGGCCAATATAAGAAGAGACACGGGGAAAATTCAGACGGAGAGAGCCATAAAACTACTAAACGAAGCTCAAATCAATATACCACCAGGAGGCTGTGGAATAAATGAGTTGAAATCATTTCAAGCTCATTTAAAAAATTACAAAATAACAGTCTACTAATACAAAACGAAGGGTCGCAAAATAATTTACGAAGGGGCTTCAAACGACATTGGTGATAAAAAAATACATTTAATGTATTACAATAATCATTACAATGTAATAACTTCCTTAACCGCCGTATTTTGCTGTGGTTATTACTGCGAGATTTGTCATTCTCCGTTTAACACGAAAGATGTTCATCATGGCTGTCTTGGTCTATGTTCGCAATGCCAGTATTCTCCAAAATGTGAAGAAACACCGAAAAAAATTCTTTGCCAAGACTGTAATCGAAATTTTAAAGGAACAGGATGCTATGACAACCACAAAACGAGCTGCTCGTCAGGAAAACAGTCTATCTGTGAGCAAATAAAAAGATGTCTTGCTTGTTTAAAATCCTATGGAGGAAGTCGACAACATATTTGTGGAGAGTTCTTTTGCAAGAACTGTAAAGTACATGTTCCTGAAGACCATAAGTGTTTCATTATACCTAATACGAGAAAACCTGATTTGAAAAATTTCTTGTATGTATTTTATGATCTAGAAAGTCGCCAAGAAAAAGTAATTGGAGAAAAAATTTGGAATGACGGAGATGAAGCAACAACAACAAACAAAGCTTTTATAACAAAACATGAACCAAATTTATGCGTGTTTCAAAACAAATGTAGTCATTGCGTGGAGTATCCTGATTTGCATTTCTGTAAATATTGTAAATTGTCATTGAACGTTCTACAAGGAGAAGACGTTGTACCTAAATTTGTTCAATATACATATACTTGAAATTCGGAAAAAAATTAAAAATGTGGTTGTGATTGCCCACAATGGTCAAGCCTACGATCATCAGTTCATTTTAAACCATGTCTTAGAGAAAACAGTACTAAGCCCTGAATTGATTATGCGAGGAACAAAGATAATATTGATGTTAATAGGAAATGTAAAATTTATCGACTCAATAAACTACTTTCCTATGGCCTTATCAAAGCTCCCAAAGGCATTCGACTTGCCACCTGTTTTAAAGAAAGGTTATTTTCCATACCTCTTCAACACTATTGAAAATGAAGAATACAAAGGAACATTGCCAGCAATAGAATATTACAGTGCTAATTCTATGAGGTCGGAAGAGCGTAATACTTTCTTAAAATGGCATTCAGAACATCAAAATGATTCTTTTGAAATGAAGCAAGAACTTGTAGAATACTGCAAGAGTGATGTCAAAATTTTGACGGGGACTTGCTTGCAATTTAGAAAATTATTTCTTACCCAATGTAACGTTGAACCATTTTTAGAATCGGTAACGATTGCTTCAGCTTGCAATCTTTTATATAGACGTAACTTTCTTAAGCCAAACACCATCGGGTTAATACCTAAAAAAGGATACAGATGCATTGACAACCAGTCAACAGAAGCTATCAAGTGGATGATTAGGGAAGAACAGCAAAGGAACATAACTATCCAACATTCGTATAGAGGCAAAGAGGTAGTTATACACGGTGTAAAAGTTGATGGTTTTTGTGAAAAAACTAAACAGATTTTTGAATTCCATGGATGCTATTACCATGGTCACCCTATCTGTTTGAAGCACAAACGGGATGAACCTCTACACGAAAACAAAAATGATACATTAAATCAGAGGTATGAAAGAACCATTGCTAAAACTGAAAGATTGAGAAATTTCAACTACGAGGTAATTGAAATGTGGTCTTGTGTTTTTCAAGCTCGTCTGAAATCATTTGGTAGAGATCAATTAAATTTTTTAAATATGCATCCACTGATTCAAAGTTCCCCCCTAAACCCCGCGATGCTTTTTATGGTGGACGAACCGGAAACACTGTCAGTTTCTACAAATGTAAAAAAGGTGAAGAAATCAAATACATAGATGTATGTTCTCTATACCCTTGGGTTTGTAAGAACGGAAAATTTCCTATTGGCCACCCTAAAATCCACACTACTGGCGATGCAATCTGTGCAACAACGAAATTGGAGGGGGTTAATGGACTCATTAAGTGCAAAATTTTACCTCCAGAAAACCTGTTACATCCGGTATTACCAATGAAACAAAATGATAAGCTCATGTTTTCATTGTGTAGAAGTTGCAGTGATGAAAAAAACAATGAACAATTGTGTACTCATACTGATGAGCAAAGAGCAATGGTTGGGACTTGGATAATTGACGAGGTCATAAAAGCCGTTGAAAAAGGCTACATTATACTTTCCATTTTTGAAATTTGGGAATATAATGTAGTCCAATATAACCCAGTCAGAAATCCTGCTGACGGTCTGTTTACATCTATGATGAACAAGTTTTTAAAAATCAAGCAAGAAGCATCTGGATGGCCAGCTGAATGTTCATCTCAACAAGAAAAAGAAAAATATATTTCTGATTTTCTTGAAAAAGGAAATATTCAGTTGGAATTTGCAGAAATATGTGTCAATCCAGGAAAGAGGTCACTTGCAAAGCTGATCTTGAATTCGTTTTGGGGGAAATTTGGACAACGTGAAAATCAACTTCAAACTATCGTTCTGAATAACCCTTCAACTTTATTTCATCTGCTTACGGTTCCGTCAATTGAAGTACTACACATTCTTCCTGTAAATGAAGAAAACGTTGTCGTTAACTTCGAGATGAAAGAAGAAGCAATCGATTCCTTATCGACAGTAAACGTTTGTGTTGCTGCTTACACGACTGCTTTAGCTCGGCTTAAACTGTATAGCTACTTGGAGAGGTTAAATGAAAGAGTTCTATATTACGATACCGATTCGGTAATATATGTAAGTCGTCAGGGGGAATTTGAACCTCCTACTGGTCAATTTATCGGTGATATGACTGACGAATTGGAATTGTATGGAATCGGAAGTTATATAACAGAATTCGTCAGCGGAGGTCCTAAAAATTATGCATTGAAAGTGTTCAGTACAAAAGACAAGATGGAACACGCTGTCTGCAAAGTGAAGGGGATTTTTCTCAATCATGAATCATCGCAAAAAATCTTTGCTTTGATTCCATTAAAGACACTGTTTTAAATTCGTGTTCTTCCTCAGATAGTGAAAGCATTATTATTAAATCTAATAATATTCGTCGGACAAGAAACCATCAAGTACTTACCATACCAGAAGTTAAAACCTACAAAGCCAAATCGGAAAAACGTCGTTTTCTTGAAGACCATAGCTCTTTGCCATATGGATTTAAAAGACAACGATACAAGCCTGCTTAAAAATATATATAAAAACAAACAAACTAATTATGTCAAACATTGTAAAAATTATAATAAAATGTAAAAATGTATTAAAAACTTGTGCTGAAAATTAACTAATAAAAAAAAAATGTATGTTGTTTTTATTTCATAAAAATTTTCGAAGCTCGATAGATCAATAACAAAAAAAAAATATCAAAACAACTAGCACGACGGAAGCAGCCCCAATGAGAACCTGAATTAACGTTTAAAGAAAAACAAACAAAATACTGTTTTCTGATGATAACAAAATTTATTTATTTTATTTAAACATGTTTACATTTTTTCATTTCTGAATTCAAACAATTCTGTTGACTACTTGATCAAGTGGATTATATTCAATGATACGATCATGGAGCATAAGACAGTAAGCTGATGTGTTTACTGGTATATTTTTCGATGTTCTCATCTCCAGGCGTATGTCGACAGGTCCTGTTTTTAAGGTTTCGTTTTGATGTCTGCAGTCTATAACAAAAATTGGGGAACGCGATTTAAATAGCTCCCAGGAAAGTAATGTTTCGGTGTTAGATTTATTATAGTATGTTTTCTGAAAATCGGTATACATTCTGTACAACAAACTATATCTGTTTCTTTCAAAAGATATATTTAGGTCTTCATGTGGGTAGACATCGGAGTTTAGATAAACTTTTACGTCTGTTAAATCACAGTGATCAAAAATTGTAGGATCAGCAGATAATTTGTTATATTTTTCAGTTTGTAGAGCAAGGATAATGTAACGAGGTTTCTCTATTTGTGTCGTTGTCTTCACGTTCCAGATATGATGGGTAGAAGCTGATAGCGTGGGGTATTCATAAAGATCCCAGTTTCGAAAAGCAATTTTCATAAAACTATTTTTGTTTATAGATTTGTATAGAGTTAATTTCATAGCGTCTGATAAAGTCACATGCGGTATTTTCCAATGAACCTTGTGAAGTTTTATTTGAACATTTTCATCTGAGGGGGATATAAGTGCATTTTCATCTATTATAGCCCGTGTAATAATTAGATCATGTCGGGCATTTGGGATAATTCTTTTATAATCTTCGGCGAATCCCAAAAGTTTGTTCAGTGGAATACAATAATTAAAATTTAATGGTTTTAAATCAATAGGTGAGTCGGGGGACCAAGATGCATTCAGTAGCATATCACTTTCATTTTTGGATAAAGATAAATAATTTTTAATCGTTGATGTTATTCCGACATTTCGATTACAGTCAATTTCTTTGCCATTCAGTTCATATCGTATTTCATCAAAGAGAAAAGCCATTGCATTATTTACAAGTTTTGTAGTGAGTATCTCTTTTCCATCTGCTTTTGAAATTGTTCCTTCAACATACAAAAAACTTTCTGAAGGAAGAACATTAAGATTTTGATGTTGTATAGAAATCTGAATGATGTCATTGCGATCAAAATTGTTTTGATATGGTGAATAAGTATGATATTCGTATTTAGAAATACTTTCATTAATCTCCGGTTCTTGAAAAATGTTTAGCATATTTCTTTTTTTGTTTTGTTTTTAATGTTTTAATGTGTATCCTAATGATAATACAAAGTCCCGATTATCTTTAGTAAGAAGAGATGTTACCGCATTTGAGTTCGAAGGTGGATTAAGTATCAAATTATTTTGTGTGTTGTTTTTATAAGAAACTAGCTTTTACCCGCGACTTCGTCCGCGTTAGATAGTTTTTTTTGGATAGTAGTATGAAAAAACCTGAGCTGTACTTTTTTGTACGTATGTTTGAATTGTGCCGAGATGGGATGAGGCCATACTAAGTGTGATTGGCATAGGTTAGGTTAGGTGACGAACCGAGTAAATTAGTAAGTATTAAAGAAACAATTAAATTTACACGACAAATAAAATGTTTGCAGGTTTTCTCTGTAATTTGCATGCGTCCGACAACGCGCCGTGTGCCCTCACGTGTGTGTCCGCTCGGGTAGACCCACTCATTGATGTCCTCCCCCAGCGCCGCACTACCGCCGCCGCCACCACCTGGCTCGTCTACCGCGTGCGACCCCCACCCGCGCACTCGCCCGCGCCACAGCCGAAACAGAATTATCAGAAGTAGAAGACAGACCCAGTGAATTATTTGTTGTACCTACATGGCTCGTGTTTGGCGATGAAAGGTTGAGCATAGCAAAGTTTAGGTTTAAAATTATTACTTATTTGTGGAACTTGGTGGGAGCCACAGTTTGCGTCTAACGTTGAGGGCTTGAGGCACGTGGCTCGCGAAGCCCGCGTTGATATCTGTGTATGATAAGTTTAACATGTTCGACAACTTATTTCATAAGGGTTGGGAATGCGTTGTTTTCCCGTAATACCAATTTTATCCAAAAATTATTTAAATCTTTGTTAATTTAGCAGTGAAAGCTATCAGATTCCCCGGAAAGTAATTTTTCCAATGCGTTGTTTGCCGGAGTTCAAAAGTAACTCATGTCCTTTCTTGAGTCTCAAACTATCTCCTTACCAAATTTCATTTAAATCTGTTCAGTAGTTTAGGCGTAAAAGCGATCGGCCCACCTGAATTTTCCCATGGAAATGCGTCTTTTTCCCGGGGTAAAAAGTATCCTATGTCCTTTCTCGGGTATCAAAATATCTCCATACCAAATTGTATGCAAATTGGTTCAGTAGTTTAGGCGTGATTGAGTAACAGACAGACAGACAGAGTTACTTTCACATTTATAATATTAGTATAGATTGAATTTATTATATGTTCATATACAATCATGTTTCCGGCTTTAAATGTAATCGGGCAGTTATTTTTTCTCCTCTGAAATTGATATCTTTTCCGTCTTGATCAACAAACTTTAAACACAGTGATGTTATCCGCTTGACGTTCACAGGTAAATAAATAACATTCCTCGAAGCTTCAATGATTTTATAGCCTGGACTTACTTTAACAGCAAATTCATGTAAGATGTGTGCTGTTTGGTTATTAATATACGTTCCTTCTATGATATTACATTCAATGCGGACAGCATTTACTCTGTTAATATCAACATAAAGATCTGATTCATGATATAAATTTGCCTCAAGAATTTTTTTGCTAAATCCCAAAATAGCTCCAATAGAATTTGGTTTAGAGAAGTCAATGTCTTCTGAGCTAATAACTTCACATTTTAAAGTATTGTTATTTGCCTTGATTTTAATTTCACTCTTTTTTGAACCACTTTTCTTGTTTTTATTAATTTCAATAATTTTTGTTTGTATTAAATTATTAATATCTTCTATCTCATAGGAACCAATAGGAAACGTTATAACGTTATCACCCACACGTAACAAGTTATTAAACTCATCTACATTTGGTATAGAGTTATATGTTTGAAAATCTATAAGCCCACATACATAATAATTAGACTTCAGTACAATTGGTGGGAAATATTCATTTCCACTCAAAGTAAGTGTTAACGACATCTCGATTAAAAGACAAATGATACAGTTTTGATTTTTCTACGTCATTTTATTCAATTCTTATTAAGTTTTTAAAAAATAATATTACATTGTTCCAGTAAAAATCTTAAACATAAGTGACCACATATAAATGTATCGAAGTCTTGTTCTCGGATATAATTATAATTTATTTTACTACCAAGGTAGCTTATAACTTCAGTTGGTGGTCTCAAATTTCCAAAACTATCAAAATACTTAATAACATTTTTTTTTTGTTTATAATATATGCTACCCAATGAGTACCCATCCCAGCTTCATCATCCAAATTTAAAACACCACATTCTTTATCGAATGATATCCTTGGTAATGAATCTCGCATGAAAACTCCTCTAAAATTCTTTAAGTGCTTTTTTCCAAAGTGATGAATTTCCAAATTGCTTAAAGGGTGGTTAGGTAGCAGGGTAATTAGTTTTTTGCATTTGGAGTTTTAAGAAAAAGGCCAAGACCATTTTTATATGGACGTAAGAATAATCCATTTCCTTGAATAGCAACCGATTCCATAGCCTGATTATGACGTTTGTTTTCTTCAAATTGCCTTTTAGCAGCTCGTACATCATTGATGGCTTTTACTACGCCAGCTGTTCCACCTGTCAAAGAACCCACAGCTCATAGACCAGCGAGAATAGGAGCTAGAAGTGGGAGGAAACCACCACTCTTTGGAAGTGGGATTATTCTCGGTGTGGTAATGTCATGTTTTTTCTTATTTTTTAAGACATTTTTTGCGGCCTTAACAGCAATATTTGCTATAGAGGTTGTACCGCAACAATTGACATTGTTTTTAATAGCATTTTTTGCCTCACTTATAACCTTTTTAAAAATACTTCTTTTGCAAGTCTTTTTGGGCTTAGTTTTGATAGTTTTTCTATTGACAGATCTAGCCTTTTTATTCCCCATACCAAATTTTGTCTTTGCTTTCATCATGTTGGTGACTAAAAGTCCACTGTTCTGTTAGAGCTTTGTCGGCAACGTGTCGATCTGAGAGAGAACTACTGTTAGAATATGCAATATCATGTAGTCGACAAGCCTCATCCAATTGATTAATTCCCTTATCTCCTCTACGTAATCGTTCTTCCAATTTCGTTCCTGGACCACAATAATTATAAGAAGGAATATGTAGTTCGAATGGTAGTTTGTCAATAGCTTTATTTAAAAGCCCTTCTCCTTCAAATGATTTTCTTTTTTTATGTTCCTGCTTTTTAGTGTTGTGCTCAATCATATTATAATTATTAATATACCTTCTTAGTCGAGGGTTGAAACATATATGATTAGAAATATATAAAAACTAGATGTTTTATTAATCAGTTAAGCAGTTTGAAATTATAAAAGTAGAAAATTTTGATTGCAATGTAAAAACTAAAAAGAAGCATGGATCTTTGTTTCCAAACAGTATTCGAGGAATTATCGTAGGACCTTCAAACTGTGGGAAAACAAATGTAATGCTTAGCATTCTTCTTGACCCTAATGGATTGAAGTTTGAAAATATTTATATTTATTCTAAATCTTTACATCAGCCAAAATATCAATATCTAAAAACGCTAATAACATCTATAAAAGGAATGGAATACAATGAATTTTCAAACAATTGTGAAATAATGACACCATCAGAAGCTAAAAGTATTTAGGTTTCAATTTCGATGATGTTGCATGTCAGAAACAAAACAACATAAGAGACTATTTTTGTATGGGACGGCATAACGGGGTTGACAGCTTTTACTTATGTCAGTCATATACTCATATACCAAAACATTTGATCAGAGACAATGCTAACTTTATCATTCTTTTCAAACAAGATGAGTTGAATTTGAAGCATGTTTACAAAGATCATATTAATTCAGATATGACATTTAATCAATTTAAGGAGTTGTGTTCTCACTGCTGGGCTGATAATTTTGGATTCCTGGTTATAGACAAGGAAAGCAGTATTATAAAAGGTCGCTACAAAAATATTTTTACATAAATCATAAAAATGGATGAAAACATGTTAAAAGATCTAGTGAAAACTAAAAATGTGCTTAAAAATAAATATTTACAACTTAAAACTGGTCAAAATATGAGAGAAACTCAATTGGAAAACACATTCAAACCTATTGTTGAGCCGTTGACAAAATTGATTGAAAGGAAAGACAACTTTCAGCAAGAGAAACTTAAAAATCGTAAACTTCTATTCAAATCGTTTGATGAAAAGAACGAAACAGATCATGAACAAACAAGTCCACTAACACAGGAATTGGAAAGCATAGACGATTCTCTTATTTTCAGCACCCCAAAAAATATAACAGGTTCTAACAGGATGCCTTTCTTAACAAAAAGTATGAACGAGCCTGACAAAACATCTTCTTTCACCCAAAAAATATTATCAGAATCGAATCGTGATACAAATTATGGCCCATATTTTGATGTGAACACACAAACTGTTAAAATAGGCAGTTGCAACTTTGAAATGAATGAAAATGATATTATAATTGGTGGTGAAACTTTTAGTCGAACTCCTGGTCTCATTGAGTTGATGTTAAAGAAAAATCCACGTAAGCACAAATATGATGCTAATGACTTAGAAGAATATGGAAAAATTTTACAAAAAACCAACGCACATAGAATAAATCATGACAGTTCTTCAAGAATGAAGGGTAACAGAGGTACAAAATATACTCAAATAATTAAAAAACTTGTTGTCGGACTTAAAGCTGAAAGTGAAAAAACCGGAGGATCTTATTCTGATACTACTGAAATGAAATACACAAACAAAAATATGGAATATGTGTTCTGGAATGATCCTAATGAACTTGTCAATAGACTTAGACTTTTAACAGCATCAAAAAATGCTGGCAATAATAACCATCAGAATGAAATCAATTCTATAATTGAAGAACTAAAAGAATCAAATATCATATATTAAGATTAATCTAAACCATAATAATTGCATATACAAGATGAACGTTGACAAGTTCGGTAGGAGCTCCAAGCCTTTTCAAAAAAAAGCTACCTACCATCGGGTGATTTTGATATGGGGCATAGATATTTAAACAACATAGGAAAAAACCCTAGATTTTCACACCAAGCTGTCTGCAAAGGATATGTTGATGATCTAATAAATTTTAAGGAAACAAGCATTATAAACCACATAAATTCTTCTTTAATGGAAGTTTTATCCACTTTTAATAAGGAAATTCAAATGCTAAAAACCCACATAGACTCTTCGATAAAGGAAACAATAAAAAATATGGAACAAGAAAACATGGCATCGCAACCAATTTCTCAAAAACTTAAAGGCTCCATAGAAGAAGACAAGTATGTTGAGGAGAAAATAAGAAACAATATTGAACATATTATGAAGACGATATTTCCTAATGTACCCTTTACGCCCATTAGATGAAAATAAGTAAAATTAATTATTTAATTATTTAATGACAGTTATCGATACTTTTTCGAAATTCGCATGGGCCATCCCAATGAAAAACAAAAAAGGAATCACTATTGCAAAAGGAATGGAACAAATATTTATGGATTCTTCTAGAACCCCCAAAAATTTGCAAACGGACGATGGAAAGGAATTTTTCAACAAAACGTTTAATAGCTTAATGAGAAAATATAAAATTAACCATTACTCTACTTTTAGTTCATTAAAGGCCTCTATTGTTGAAAGATTCAATAGAACTTTAAAAGAAAAAATGTGGAAAGAATTTAGTTTCAATGGCAGCTATAAATGGATAAATATTTATAAGAAATTACTACATGATTACAATCATTCTTTTCACAAAACCATTAAATGTTATCCTGCAGATGTAACGAAGAAAAATTCAAAATCTATATTACCACTTTTCAAAAGCAAGAAAAGAGAAATAACTAAAAAAAAATTTAAGGTCGGTGATAAAGTAAGAATCAGCAAATATAAACATGTATTTGAAAAGGGATACACCCCGAACTGGACAACTGAGATCTTTAAAATAAGAAAAATCCAAGAAACTAACCCTATAACATATCTTCTTGAAGACTTTGAAGGAAAACCCGTATAAGGCGGTTTCTATGATGAAGAATTAATGAAATCAAAAAGTGAAGATGTATTTCTCGTAGAAAAAGTTCTACAAACAAGAGGCAATAAAGTTTTTGTTAAGTGGTTGGGATTTCCAACAGAACATAACTCATGGATAAATAAAAATGAAATCCTATAAAATGTATTGAATAAAATGAAAAAATAAATTTAAAAAATCTAATTGATAGAACTTTCTTTATTCTTTTATTTTTACATGAACAAACACACATTGTTGTTGTTGCTGTTGTAGTTGATGGTGTTGCTCCTACAGTTGTTGTTGTTGTTGTTGTTGCTGTTGCAGTTGTTGTTGTTGTTGTTGTTGTTGTTGCTGTTGCAGTTGTTGTTGTAGATGTTGTTGTTGTTGTTGTTGTTGTTGTTGTTGTTGATGTTGTTGTTGTTGTTGATGGTGTTGTTGTTGTCATAACATTCTGTTCCTTTAAAATTTCGAAACGTTATAACGTTATCACCCACACGTAACAAGTTATTAAACTCATCTACATTTGGTATAGAGTTATATGTTTGAAAATCTATAAGCCCACATACATAATAATTAGACTTCAGTACAATTGGTGGGAAATATTCATTTCCACTCAAAGTAAGTGTTAACGACATCTCGATTAAAAGACAAATGATACAGTTTTGATTTTTCTACGTCATTTTATTCAATTCTTATTAAGTTTTTAAAAAATAATATTACATTGTTCCAGTAAAAATCTTAAACATAAGTGACCACATATAAATGTATCGAAGTCTTGTTCTCGGATATAATTATAATTTATTTTACTACCAAGGTAGCTTATAACTTCAGTTGGTGGTCTCAAATTTCCAAAACTATCAAAATACTTAATAACATTTTTTTTTTGTTTATAATATATGCTACCCAATGAGTACCCATCCCAGCTTCATCATCCAAATTTAAAACACCACATTGGGGCATATAATTTGATTCTGAGTTTCCTTACATATTGGAGATCTCTGACATTGCGAACAAAGAGCAAGACATCCATAATGTTTATTCTTCGTATTGAAGGGTACAATAAAAAAAAACACCACCAAAATCCACAACCACTTTTCAAAAGAAATATCCTTCTCACATTTGTAAGTTTTTCTATTCTGCTTTCCAAAGCAATGAAAACAGCACCCATAACAATACTTACAAACGACAAACCTATTAGAAATAAAAAAAATTACCACCTAGGTCAGTAGGAATAGGGACGGTTGGGCTGTAATGTGTCTCGGCTAAATTGATTGGGTTTGTGTCTCTGCTAGACGCTAGACTGTGGACAAAATGTGAACCAATCTGATTAAGTTCGAGTTTCATGGATGCTACTTGTCATGGTAATTTGTGTGAGCAATGAATTGAAGATCGGCTCTTGTGACAATTTTTTTTGTGTGTGCGAGCTAAAAGGCAATGTCAACTGAAACCCATTAAACAAAATACAAACCACAAATTACAATGAATCATAAAAAACTTATTGTGATAACACCATTACACATTTCTATAACTCACAATGGCACGCGCTCCTAACCGCAAAACATCAATACTGATAAGCCATACACAACCACCGCGCCTCACCCACTACCTTCAAAGGCTGCCGACCTCTTTGCCACGCGCTCCTAAACATTTCTTATCATCTATCCACGCGCCACAGACAAAATATAGAACAACTGCGCGTCCGAAAAAATATGTTTCCAGCGGACATTAGATTTTTTTCTTTTTTTTACTGATAAGCCATACACAACATTCAAAGGTTGTCGATTTTGTTTTGTCGATAGTAAAATAAGTAAGTTATGTTCCCGTAATAAAATTTGGATGTAAACTCAATGAACATCAAATTGTGGGGTTTTGAATTAGAAATAAAGTGTTTTTAAAAGACGTATAAAGAAAAAAAGTCTTCCGGTTTTGAGATCAAATTTTAAAGTTATTGTGGTAGTGCATGAAACTACTATTGTGTGTGTGTGTGTGGGATAAGCTCATTTGGAATGATATTTTAGGGTATAAAAGCAAAATGTTCTTAGCTTCTACAATTCAGTTTGTGTATTAGAACTTAATTAAACATGTCTTTCTTGAATAAAATAAAAAAGTCAGTTAGTGTTCGGTCTTTCAATGAGCGAAAGCCAATAACAAGTCTCTCGAAACTTACGCAGAAGAAAAATTTTCCGATAACATCGGCGAAAAGAATCCAGACAAAGTTTGGAGAACAAATTATGCTAGAATTAGACGATTGTTTTGTGTATTTGCCAAAGAGATGCAATAATCAGTTAACTGATGAGGACATCAAGGAACTTCCAAGATATTGCTTCGAAGTTGTGGAGCCATATGGAGGGTATTCTTTCCACGTGGACTTCCACTTAAAGCCTCAAACTCAGCAGGAACATCAACAACAACAATTACTACTACAACCACCACCACCAACACCTCAAGCACCTCAAAAAAATCGAAAGCAAAAAAATCTAGAAGAGGTAAAACTGCCTCCTCCAACACTGTTTTTTGACAAAGATAATAATTTATTTAATTCAGAAATTTTTTTGTAAAATACTTATGAATGTATAATATAATGTATAAATTAAAAAAATATTTTAAACAAACAAAAAAATAAAAAAATTGTTTTTTTCTAATTGATTTTTACAGCGATTTATTATTTTGAATGACCAAGAAACCAAAGTTAAGAGATTCAATTTGAGAGGGCGCAAAATTGATTTCTCTCTCAAACCAGTCCCTAATCATGAAGAACCGACGTCATGGATTCGAAGTGGTGTTGAGGATATCCTCACATTAGCTGTAAGTGGTCTTGACCCTCATGATAAGGTGGGAGTGACATTTGGAGGTAAGAATTTTTCCAACCTTCGCGGTAGTGGATGGATTAATTTTAAAAATTGTTCCGAACTGAGCTTCTCGGATGTATGGGAAATGATGACCAAGATTTTTCAAAGCAACTCCGAAGGAATAAGTACTGATGATTTTACCTTATCAGTTACATCCGTACACATGCCGATTGGGCAAGGCAATGTAAGGAAATCTTCCAAAATGTACAACACTTTCGTCGAAGAATGCATTAAGCGAAGAGGTATAATAACCATACAAAATAAAGACAATTTATGTCTACCAAGAGCATTGATTGTTGCCAAGGCATCTGCAGACAAAGAACTAGCTTTTAAAAATGTTAGATCTGACTATGGAAAAGTGCAAACTAAACGAGCAATAAAACTTTTGGAAGAAGCTCAAGTAACCATACCAACATCAGGTTGTGGTATAGAAGAATTAAAATTATTTCAAAATCATTTGAAAGACTATAAAATTACTGTCTATGAATATGGAACGAAGGGTAGAAAAATTCTTTATGAAGGACTTCCAAATGAGAAGAAGATAAATCTGGGGTGGAATCGCGTAAGGTGATTGTTGATTGTTGACCATCAAAATGGATGATTTTGCTTCACGTAAGGTGATTATCAAATTGACTATCACTTTTTTGCTATGGTTTGTTAGTGACAGCTATTTAGGTGTCACTTTCATATATTTTGATTAATTTTTTGTGAGAAAGATAATTTGTGTGAAATTCAGCTCCACTATAAATTTTAAATTTAGTGAAAAAAGTGAAAAGATATCAAAGTTAAAATAAAAATAAGTGAACAGTAATGTATACTTCAATGCAAATTTTCTATCAGTGCACCAGAACGAGAAATGACTACAAAAAAATTCAATTGCTGAGAACCAACTTAAGGAATAAAGCAAATATTTTGGAACTTCCTAACCCAATGTAACTTTGAAACTTTCTATGAATATTTATAAATAAGTTGTTTACAATATAATGTACATTATGTATGTACGTATAAATTATTTATTTCAGATTCTTGAAAAATTTTCGATTGAACAAAGAAACGTTTGTGTATGTTTTGCGGTTGCTCGATTTACCATCAGGAATAAGATCAACATATATTCCACCTATCCTTCAACAGGCTGCAACTTTAAATCTTCATGGAGGTGGTGGTTATCAACGACAAGTTGCGGCTGATTGAGCTGACTGATGGGACAAAGTACTGTAGCTGAAATAAGCGCTGCAGTTATTAAGAAAATTTTAGCCCTTGGATTCAAGAAAAGAATATATTTTTGCAAAATATAACAAACATTCTTATTAATTTATAACTATTATTAAGTATAGTTATAGGTATACTTACATTTTTCAAAGAAAGAAAACTTTACGAATTGAAAATTCAACACAACAGCTGATCGAAATGACATTTATGTGTTGCAATTTGTACCAAGTTTCCCAAACTTGGGTAAGTGCTGCCAGCAAATAGTAAAGTTTTAGCGATCACTTTACACAGAACAAAGAAAAGGTGATGATCAAAATTGACTATCAAAACAGTGACAATCAACTATCGCCTTACGCGATTCCACCCCTGTTGTATTTCAATAATCATTACAATGTAATAACCTCCCTTACTGCTGCATTTTGTTGTGGATATTATTGCGAAAGCTGTCATGTTTCGTACAATGAAAAAAGGAAACATTATAAATGCAAAAAATTGCAATGCCAACACTCCCCAATATGTCCAGAGACACAGAAACAAATCACATGTTCAGACTGCAATCGTATCTTTAAAGGAACTAATTGTTATGACAATCATAAAATATCCGGATCATCAGGTAAAAATTCCATTTGTGACCAAATAAAAAGATGTAACCTTTGCTTAAGATGCTACGGTGGTGAACGAGATCATATTTGTGAAGAGTTCTTTTGCAAGAATTGTAAAAACCATGTATCAAAAGGTCATTTATGTTATATTCTCCCCAACACTAAAGAGCCTAATCTTAAAAACAATTTATATATTTTTTATGACCTGGAGTGTCGTCAAGAAAAAATAATTGAATGTGAACATGAAGTGAAGGAGGGTACGATAAAACAGCATGAACCAAATTTGTGCGTTTATAAACACAAATGTGATCAGTGCATGGATCATGAAGATTTGCATTTTTGTGAGATTTGTAAGTTCTCTATGAACATAATAAAGGGGGAAATGATAATATCACAATTTTTAAATCATGTACTTGAAATACGAAAAGTATTTAAGAAAGTAATAGTGATTGCTCATAATGGACAAGCCTATGACCATCAGTTCATTCTGAACTATGTTTTGAAGAAAACACAATTAACCCCTGAACTAATTATGCGAGGAACAAAAATATTGGCAATGCATCTTTGAAACGTCAAATTCATCGATTCAATTAATTACTTTCCCATGGCCTTATCAAAACTCCCCAAAGCCTTTGACTTAGCTCCAGTTCTTAAAAAAGGCTACTTTCCGTATTTATTTAATACAAAGGAAAATGAAAACTACATTGGAAAATTGCCATCATTGGAGTTTTATTGCCCAGACTCTATGAAAACAGAAGAGCGTGATATCTTCTTGAAATGGTATTCCGAACATACAAATGATAATTTTGATATGCAACATGAAATTGTAGAATACTGCAAGAGTGATGTTAAAATATTAACAGGAGCTTGCTTAAAATTTAGAAAATTATTTTTAAATCAAAGTAATGTAGAACCATTTTTAGAAGCCATAACTATTGCCTCAGCATGTAATCTTGTATTCAGACGGAACTTTCTGCAACCGAACACTATTGGTTTGATACCTAAGTTTGGATACAGATGTATAGACAACCAATCTGTTGAGGCAATTCAGTGGATGATTTTGGAAGAAAAAAAGAGAAATATTAATATCAAACATGCATATAAAGGCAGAGAAGAAGTAGTTAACGGGGTAAAAGTAGATGGATTTTGTAAAGAAACAAATCAAATTTTCGAGTTTCATGGATGCTACTTTCATGGTCATCCTCTTTGTTTGAAACACCAACGCGATGAACCTTTACATGAGAATGAAACAGATACATTAAATCTAAGATATGAGAGAACAGTAGCTAAGACTGAACGTTTGAGAAAGTTTAATTACGAAGTAATCGAAATGTGGTCTTGTGAATTTCAACATCTTCTTAAGAAATTGAATAAAGAAGAATTAAACTTTGTTAATACACATCAATTAATAGAAAACGCCCCCGCTAAATCCACGTGATGCTTTTTATGGTGGACGAACTGGGAACTCATTCAACTACTACAAATGTAAGAAAGGTGAAAAAATTAATTACATAGATGTTTGCTCTCTCTATCCATGGGTGTGTAAAACTGGAAAATTTCCAATTGGTCATCCTAAAGTTCATGTATATGGTGATGAATATTGTTCAGCAGCGAAACTCGAAAATATAAACGGAATTGTAAAATGTAAAATTCTTCCTCCTGATCACCTTCGTCATCCAGTATTACCAATTAAACAAAACCATAAGTTGATGTTTTCCTTATGCAGATGCTGTAGCGAAGAAAAAAATTTGGGGCAAATTTGTACTCATTCCAATGAGCAAAGAGCATTAATTGGAACATGGGTAATCGATGAAGTTTTGAAAGCAGTCCAAAAGGGGTATGTTATAATCTGTGTTTTTGAAATATGGGAATATGAAGTAATGGAATACAACTTAGAGAAAAATTCTGAAGGTCTTTTCACTTCCATGATGAACAAATTTCTGAAAATCAAACAAGAAGCATCAGGATGGCCAAGAGAATGTTCAACTCACCAAGAAAAGGAAAAATATATAAATGATTTTCTAGCCAAGGAAAATATTCAACTAGAATATTCTGAAATTTGCAACAATCCTGGCAAAAGGTCACTGGCTATGTTGATTTTGAATTCATTTTGGGGAAAATTTGGACAGCGCGAAAATCAAGTTCAAACAATAATTTTGAACGATTCTTCAACATTATTTCACCTACTTACACATCCATCGGCAGTGGTAACACACATTTTGATAGTAAATGAAGAAAATATCGTTGTCAACTTTGAAATGAAGGAAGAAGCATCTGACTCCTTATCATCAGTCAATGTTTGCATTGCTGCGTTTACAACTGCTCAAGCTCGTCTTAAACTCTACAGTTATCTTGAGCGTCTAGAGGAAAGAGTTCTCTACTATGACACAGATTCTGTTATATATGTAAGCTGTCCTGGTCAATATCAACCTCCAACTGGTAAATTTATCGGCGATATGACAGATGAACTAGAAACCTACGGTGTTGGAAGCTATATAACAGAGTTCGTAAGTGGAGGCCCAAAGAATTATGCCTATAAGGTATTTAGTACTGATAGCAATAGTGAACAGGTGGTCTGCAAGGTCAAGGGGATATTTCTAAATTATGAATCATCACTAAAAGTCAACTTTGATTCAATTAAAAATGCAGTATTGAATTCTTCTTCACTAGAAAATGAAAACAGTATAATAATCAAGACAAACAACATTCGGAGAACTGAAGAACATGGAGTTATTACCATACCTGAAACAAAAACATACAAACCAAGAGCAGAAAAACGTCGATTTTTGGAAGACCATAGCTCTCTACCATACGGATATAAGAGGCAATTTTCAAATCTATAAGTAATTTCTTAAACAATTTATTGAAATAAAAACAATACTTATGTACATACATATTCAAAAAATTGTTTGTTTTTTTTTATTTTTTATCTTACTTTGCTTTTGATTCGGTTAAGAATTTTACTTAATAGGTAAACATTTTGAAGTGCACAACAATTTGAATGGTTTTGACATTTTATTTGGTTAGGATAATTTCTTTTCAGTTCCCTTAAATTTGGACAGTTAAAAATATCTTCAACGTTTTGGATTTGTACATTTTCATTGCTAAGTAATTCCATTAACCATTGCGCTTTTTCTATTCCTTTAACGTAGACAGTTCCATTTTGGATTTGTTTCGAAAAAATATTTTAACCTTTGTAAAATTAATCCATCCTCCATTCCAACTCAGTCTTTGATAATTATTGTATAACCAACAAACTTGTCTTTGAAGTGATGTAGGCAACTGACTCAAATTACACGGGGGTGTAATAATGAAATGGTAATGATGCCCATCATGCAGTATAGCTAGTTCTTTCAAAATAAAGTGATTATTGAATACTCCAAAGCCTTGGAAGTCTACAATAAAAATATTCATAACTATGTTAATATGGTAAGTTCTCAATAAAGACACTTTATTAACCGACAAAATTATAATTCATGTCATTCAATTTAAGTCAGTTTGTAAACATCTCCGGTAATTGGATTATATTCAACTATACGATCATGAAGAATCAGACAATATACAGTTGTTGAAGGTGGTGTTGCAACATTTGTTTTTAGTTCAATTTTTACATCTACAGGTCCACTTTTGATCGATTCATTTTGTCTAGAACAATCAAATACTATAATTGGTGCTGTTTCTTTAAAATCTTGTCGCGATAGAAGTGGCTGTGACTGCTTTTGATAGTAAGATTCTTGGAATTTACTATCTGTTTTAAACAGTCAATTGCATAAACCAGTTTATAACGGTAAAAAAGCGGTTTAATCCAGTTATACGAGCGGTATAAACCAGTTTATAACGGTAAAAAAACGGTTTAATCCAGTTATACGAGCGCTATAAACCAGTTTATAACGGTAAAAAAGCGGTTCAATCCAGTTATACGAGCGGTATAAACCAGTTAAGCGAACATTGCTAAGGCAAATACAAATAAAACCAATACAAATGCATTTTCGGAATTGGGAATTGTATGAATATCCAACACTACCAATCACAACGGATCATGTATGGACTATCAAAACTTCAACTCAGCTTGAGAAGCCTAGATATGTTATTATTGCTCTACAAACGGACAGAAAAAATCAAAGAAATAAGGACAGTAGCAAGTTTGACCATTGTGATATAAGTAATGCAAAATTGCATTTAAATTCCGAATATTATCCTCGTGAGGACTTAAATCTTAAATTTAATATAAATAGATATGCTGTTCTTTATGAAATGTATAGTAAATTCCAAGAATCTTACTATCAAAAGCAGTCACAGCCACTTCTATCGCGACAAGATTTTAAAGAAACAGCACCAATTATAGTATTTGATTGTTCTAGACAAAATGAATCGATCAAAAGTGGACCTGTAGATGTAAAAATTGAACTAAAAACAAATGTTGCAACACCACCTTCAACAACTGTATATTGTCTGATTCTTCATGATCGTATAGTTGAATATAATCCAATTACCGGAGATGTTTACAAACTGACTTAAATTGAATGACATGAATTATAATTTTGTCGGTTAATAAAGTGTCTTTATTGAGAACTTACCATATTAACATAGTTATGAATATTTTTATTGTAGACTTCCAAGGCTTTGGAGTATTCAATAATCACTTTATTTTGAAAGAACTAGCTATACTGCATGATGGGCATCATTACCATTTCATTATTACACCCCCGTGTAATTTGAGTCAGTTGCCTACATCACTTCAAAGACAAGTTTGTTGGTTATACAATAATTATCAAAGACTGAGTTGGAATGGAGGATGGATTAATTTTACAAAGGTTAAAATATTTTTTCGAAACAAATCCAAAATGGAACTGTCTACGTTAAAGGAATAGAAAAAGCGCAATGGTTAATGGAATTACTTAGCAATGAAAATGTACAAATCCAAAACGTTGAAGATATTTTTAACTGTCCAAATTTAAGGGAACTGAAAAGAAATTATCCTAACCAAATAAAATGTCAAAACCATTCAAATTGTTGTGCACTTCAAAATGTTTACCTATTAAGTAAAATTCTTAACCGAATCAAAAGCAAAGTAAGATAAAAAATAAAAAAAAACAAACAATTTTTTGAATATGTATGTACATAAGTATTGTTTTTATTTCAATAAATTGTTTAAGAAATTACTTATAGATTTGAAAATTGCCTCTTATATCCGTATGGTAGAGAGCTATGGTCTTCCAAAAATCGACGTTTTTCTGCTCTTGGTTTGTATGTTTTTGTTTCAGGTATGGTAATAACTCCATGTTCTTCAGTTCTCCGAATGTTGTTTGTCTTGATTATTATACTGTTTTCATTTTCTAGTGAAGAAGAATTCAATACTGCATTTTTAATTGAATCAAAGTTGACTTTTAGTGATGATTCATAATTTAGAAATATCCCCTTGACCTTGCAGACCACCTGTTCACTATTGCTATCAGTACTAAATACCTTATAGGCATAATTCTTTGGGCCTCCACTTACGAACTCTGTTATATAGCTTCCAACACCGTAGGTTTCTAGTTCATCTGTCATATCGCCGATAAATTTACCAGTTGGAGGTTGATATTGACCAGGACAGCTTACATATATAACAGAATCTGTGTCATAGTAGAGAACTCTTTCCTCTAGACGCTCAAGATAACTGTAGAATTTAAGACGAGCTTGAGCAGTTGTAAACGCAGCAATGCGAACATTGACTGATGATAAGGAGTCAGATGCTTCTTCCTTCATTTCAAAGTTGACAACGATATTTTCTTCATTTACTATCAAAATGTGTGTTACCACTGCCGATGGATGTGTAAGTAGGTGAAATAATGTTGAAGAATCGTTCAAAATTATTGTTTGAACTTGATTTTCGCGCTGTCCAAATTTTCCCCAAAATGAATTCAAAATCAACATAGCCAGTGACCTTTTGCCAGGATTGTTGCAAATTTCAGAATATTCTAGTTGAATATTTTCCTTGGCTAGAAAATCATTTATATATTTTTCCTTTTCTTGGTGAGTTGAACATTCTCTTGGCCATCCTGATGCTTCTTGTTTGATTTTCAGAAATTTGTTCATCATGGAAGTGAAAAGACCTTCAGAATTTTTCTCTAAGTTGTATTCCATTACTTCATATTCCCATATTTCAAAAACACAGATTATAACATACCCCTTTTGGACTGCTTTCAAAACTTCATCGATTACCCATGTTCCAATTAATGCTCTTTGCTCATTGGAATGAGTACAAATTTGCCCCAAATTTTTTTCTTCGCTACAGCATCTGCATAAGGCAAACATCAACTTATGGTTTTGTTTAATTGGTAATACTGGATGACGAAGGTGTACAGGAGGAAGAATTTTACATTTTACAATTCCGTTTATATTTTCGAGTTTCGCTGCTGAACAATATTCATCACCATATACATGAACTTTAGGATGACCAATTGGAAATTTTCCAGTTTTACACACCCATGGATAGAGAGAGCAAACATCTATGTAATTAATTTTTTCACCTTTCTTACATTTGTAGTAGTTGAATGAGTTCCCAGTTCGTCCACCATAAAAAGCATCACGTGGATTTAGCGGGGGCGTTTTCTATTAATTGATGTGTATTAACAAAGTTTAATTCTTCTTTATTCAATTTCTTAAGAAGATGTTGAAATTCACAAGACCACATTTCGATTACTTCGTAATTAAACTTTCTCAAACGTTCAGTCTTAGCTACTGTTCTCTCATATCTTAGATTTAATGTATCTGTTTCATTCTCATGTAAAGGTTCATCGCGTTGGTGTTTCAAACAAAGAGGATGACCATGAAAGTAGCATCCATGAAACTCGAAAATTTGATTTGTTTCTTTACAAAATCCATCTACTTTTACCCCGTTAACTACTTCTTCTCTGCCTTTATATGCATGTTTGATATTAATATTTCTCTTTTTTTCTTCCAAAATCATCCACTGAATTGCCTCAATAGATTGGTTGTCTATACATCTGTATCCAAACTTAGGTATCAAACCAATAGTGTTCGGTTGCAGAAAGTTCTGTCTGAATACAAGATTACATGCTGAGGCAATAGTTATGGCTTCTAAAAATGGTTCTACATTACTTTGATTTAAAAATAATTTTCTAAATTTTAAGCAAGCTCCTGTTAATATTTTAACATCACTCTTGCAGTATTCTACAATTTCATGTTGCATATCAAAATTATCATTTGTATGTTCGGAATACCATTTCAAGAAGATATCACGCTCTTCTGTTTTCATAGAGTCTGGGCAATAAAACTCCAATGATGGCAATTTTCCAATGTAGTTTTCATTTTCCTTTGTATTAAATAAATACGGAAAGTAGCCTTTTTTAAGAACTGGAGCTAAGTCAAAGGCTTTGGGGAGTTTTGATAAGGTTATGGGAAAGTAATTAATTGAATCGATGAATTTGACGTTTCCAAGATGCATTGCCAATATTTTTGTTCCTCGCATAATTAGTTCAGGGGTTAATTGTGTTTTCTTCAAAACATAGTTCAGAATGAACTGATGGTCATAGGCTTGTCCATTATGAGCAATCACTATTACTTTCTTAAATACTTTTCGTATTTCAAGTACATGATTTAAAAATTGTGATATTATCATTTCCCCCTTTATTATGTTCATAGAGAACTTACAAATCTCACAAAAATGCAAATCTTCATGATCCATGCACTGATCACATTTGTGTTTATAAACGCACAAATTTGGTTCATGCTGTTTTATCGTACCCTCCTTCACTTCATGTTCACATTCAATTATTTTTTCTTGACGACACTCCAGGTCATAAAAAATATACAAATTGTTTTTAAGATTAGGCTCTTTAGTGTTGGGGAGAATATAACATAAATGACCTTTTGATACATGGTTTTTACAATTCTTGCAAAAGAACTCTTCACAAATATGATCTCGTTCACCACCGTAGCATCTTAAGCAAAGGTTACATCTTTTTATTTGGTCACAAATGGAATTTTTACCTGATGATCCGGATATTTTATGATTGTCATAACAATTAGTTCCTTTAAAGATACGATTGCAGTCTGAACATGTGATTTGTTTCTGTGTCTCTGGACATATTGGGGAGTGTTGGCATTGAGAGCACAATTTTTTGCATTTATAATGTTTCCTTTTTTCATTGTACGAAACATGACAGCTTTCGCAATAATATCCACAACAAAATGCAGCAGTAAGGGAGGTTATTACATTGTAATGATTATTGAAATACAACAGATTTATCTTCTTCTCATTTGGAAGTCCTTCATAAAGAATTTTTCTACCCTTCGTTCCATATTCATAGACAGTAATTTTATAGTCTTTCAAATGATTTTGAAATAATTTTAATTCTTCTATACCACAACCTGATGTTGGTATGGTTACTTGAGCTTCTTCCAAAAGTTTTATTGCTCGTTTAGTTTGCACTTTTCCATAGTCAGATCTAACATTTTTAAAAGCTAGTTCTTTGTCTGCAGATGCCTTGGCAACAATCAATGCTCTTGGTAGACATAAATTGTCTTTATTTTGTATGGTTATTATACCTCTTCGCTTAATGCATTCTTCGACGAAAGTGTTGTACATTTTGGAAGATTTCCTTACATTGCCTTGCCCAATCGGCATGTGTACGGATGTAACTGATAAGGTAAAATCATCAGTACTTATTCCTTCGGAGTTGCTTTGAAAAATCTTGGTCATCATTTCCCATACATCCGAGAAGCTCAGTTCGGAACAATTTTTAAAATTAATCCATCCACTACCGCGAAGGTTGGAAAAATTCTTACCTCCAAATGTCACTCCCACCTTATCATGAGGGTCAAGACCACTTACAGCTAATGTGAGGATATCCTCAACACCACTTCGAATCCATGACGTCGGTTCTTCATGATTAGGGACTGGTTTGAGAGAGAAATCAATTTTGCGCCCTCTCAAATTGAATCTCTTAACTTTGGTTTCTTGGTCATTCAAAATAATAAATCGCTGTAAAAATCAATTAGAAAAAAACAATTTTTTTATTTTTTTTGTTTGTTCAAAATATTTTTTTAATTTATACATTATATTATACATTCATAAGTATTTTACAAAAAAATTTCTGAATTAAATAAATTATTATCTTTGTCAAAAAACAGTGTTGGAGGAGGCAGTTTTACCTCTTCTAGATTTTTTTGCTTTCGATTTTTTTGAGGTGCTTGAGGTGTTGGTGGTGGTGGTTGTAGTAGTAATTGTTGTTGTTGATGTTCCTGCTGAGTTTGAGGCTTTAAGTGGAAGTCCACGTGGAAAGAATACCCTCCATATGGCTCCACAACTTCGAAGCAATATCTTGGAAGTTCCTTGATGTCCTCATCAGTTAACTGATTATTGCATCTCTTTGGCAAATACACAAAACAATCGTCTAATTCTAGCATAATTTGTTCTCCAAACTTTGTCTGGATTCTTTTTGCCGATGTTATCGGAAAATTTTTCTTCTGCGTAAGTTTCGAGAGACTTGTTATTGGCTTTCGCTCATTGAAAGACCGAACACTAACTGACTTTTTTATTTTATTCAAGAAAGACATGTTTAATTAAGTTCTAATACACAAACTGAATTGTAGAAGCTAAGAACATTTTGCTTTTATACCCTAAAATATCATTCAAAATGAGCTTATCCCACACACACACACACAATAGTAGTTTCATGCACTACCACAATAACTTTAAAATTTGATCTCAAAACCAGAAGACTTTTTTTCTTTATACGTCTTTTAAAAACACTTTATTTCTAATTCAAAACCCCACAATTTGATGTTCATTGAGTTTACATCCAAATTTTATTACGGGAACATAACTTACTTATTTTACTATCGACAAAACAAAATCGACAACCTTTGAATGTTGTGTATGGCTTATCAGTAAAAAAAAAGAAAAAAATCTAATGTCCGCTGGAAACATATTTTTTCGGACGCGCAGTTGTTCTATATTTTGTCTGTGGCGCGTGGATAGATGATAAGAAATGTTTAGGAGCGCGTGGCAAAGAGGTCGGCAGCCTTTGAAGGTAGTGGGTGAGGCGCGGTGGTTGTGTATGGCTTATCAGTATTGATGTTTTGCGGTTAGGAGCGCGTGCCATTGTGAGTTATAGAAATGTGTAATGGTGTTATCACAATATGTTTTTTATGATTCATTGTAATTTGTGGTTTGTATTTTGTTTAATGGGTTTCAGTTGACATTGCCTTTTAGCTCGCACACACAAAAAAAATTGTCACAAGAGCCGATCTTCAATTCATTGCTCACACAAATTACCATGACAAGTAGCATCCATGAAACTCGAACTTAATCAGATTGGTTCACATTTTGTCCACAGTCTAGCGTCTAGCAGAGACACAAACCCAATTAATTTAGCCGAGACACATTACAGCCCAACCGTCCCTATTCCTACTTAGGTCCATCACCATAAAGATATATTCAGATTTAAATTCAAATTCCTCTTTTGGAAAATCTTTTATTTCTGTTTTCCTCATATTCATGACACCTTTTTTACATCAAAGATCACCCCCGAAAAAAAGATCACCAGCTCAGCTCATCAGTGTAATAAAATTAATTCACACCTTTTTACATCAAAGGGTACAATAAAAAAAACACCACCAAAATCCACAACCGAAAAAAATGCAACAGTTACTCTTATCAGATTTAAATTCAAATTCCTCTTTTGGAAAATCTTTTATTTCTGTTTTCCTCATATTCATGACACCTTTTTTACATCAAAGATCACCCCCGAAAAAAGGATCACCAGCTCAGCTCATCAGTGTAATAAAATTAATTCACACCTTTTTACATCAAAGATCGTCCCCGAAAAAAGGATCACCAGCTCAGCTCATCAGTGTAATAAAATTAATTCACACCTTTTTACATCAAAGGGCACACCCGCGTAAAAGTCAGTGTAATAAAAGTCATTAATAAAAACACAATTTAGGCTGTTATGGACGAAGAAGATAGTGAGAGTTTATATGAAAAATTACTCTTTAAAATGGAAAACATATATAAAAAATCAACAATCGTGCGAAAACCAACAAATAAAAGACAAAACAGCCCTTGGATAACGCAGAATCTAATTGCAGAGACCAAGCAAAGAGATGTTCTATATAGAAGATGGAAAAACAACAGTAGAAATCGGACATACGAAAAAGAGTACAAGATGATGCGTAATAAAGTCAACAAAAACATAAATGCACAGAAATCAAACTATTTTAAAAATAAGTTCATTCAACTGAAAAATGATTCAAGAAAAACATGGGGACTAATTAATGAAGTACTAGGAAGAAAGAAAACTTGTATCGACGAAATAATTGAAAAAAACTTTAAAACAGAAATTAAATCACTTGTCAAGGATTTTGCAGAGTTTTATGCATCTCAAACAGAAAGCATTATTCACAAATGCAATGAAATAACGTCAACTAATAACAAGGCAGCGATTGCAAATACTATATTTGCGTACGATACAAACGTCACTGAGATAAAAAACATAATAAGAACTATTGGATCAGACAAATCACCTGGATCGGATAATATCAGAGCAATCGATATAAAAACACATGCCGATGTTCTTGCTCCCATTCTCTGCAAATTGATAAATCTGAGTCTCAGTCAAGCAAAAATCCCTTCGAATTTAAAGATAGGAGTTGTAAGACCAATCTACAAGGGTGGAGCTAAAAACCAAATAATCAACTATAGGCCTATTTCAATTCTACCAGTGATAGAAAAGTGTATGGAAGGTGTTATAGCTAACAGACTACACGGATTCATTGAACAAGAAGCGTTCATACATAAGAATCAATACGGATACAAAAAAAAAACAAAAATGCTGGACAATTACTAGGGGAATTCGCTAATTGTGTGAACGAGAGTTTGGATAGATGTCATCATGTGTTAGTTATATATATGGACTTTAGCCAAGCCTTTGACACACTAAGTCATTCGCATCTCATAGACGCATTAAGAAGAATAGGAATTCGTGGGACAATGGCTGATTGGCTTACTGACTACCTGAAAAACAGAGCTTTGTACAAATACAAATACAAATACAAATACAAATACAAATACAAATACAAATACAAATACAAATACAAATACAAATACAAATACAAATACAAATACAAATACAAATACAAATACAAATACAAATACAAATACAAATACAAATACCAAAATACAAATACAAATACAAATACAAATACAAATACAAATACAAATACAAATACAAATACAAATACAAATACAAATACAAATACAAATACAAATACAAATACAAATACAAATACAAATACAAATACAAATACAAATACAAATACAAATACAAATACAAATACAAATACAAATACAAATACAAATACAAATACAAATACAAATACAAATACAAATACAAATACAAATACAAATACAAATACAAATACAAATACAAATACAAATACAAATACAAATACAAATACAAATACAAATACAAATACAAATACAAATACAAATACAAATACAAATACAAATACAAATACAAATACAAATACAAATACAAATACAAATACACAAATACAAAAACAAATACAAATACAAATACAAATACAAATACAAATACAATACAAATACAAATACAAATACAAATACAAATACAAATACAATACAAATACAAATACAAATACAATACAAATACAAATACAAATACAAATACAAATACAAATACAAATACAAATACAAATATACAAATACAAATACAAATACAAATACAAATACAAATACAAATACAAATACAAATACAAATACAAATACAAATACAAATACAAATACAAATACAAATACAAATACAAATACAAAACAAATACAAATACAAATACAAATACAAATACAAATACAAATACAAATACAAATACAAATACAAATACAAATACAAATACAAATACAAATACAAATACAAATACAAATACAAATACAAATATACAAATACAAATACAAATACAAATACAAATACAAATACAAATACAAATACAAATACAAATACAAATACAAATACAAATACAAATACAAATACAAATACAAATACAAATACAAATACAAATACAAATACAAATACAAATACAAATACAAATACAAATACAAATACAAATACAAATACAAATACAAATACAATACAAATACAAATACAAATACAAATACAAATACAAATACAAATACAAATACAAATACAAATACAAATACAAATACAAATACAAATACAAATACAAATACAAATACAAATACAAATACAAATACAAATACAAATACAAATACAAATACAAATACAAATACAAATACAAATACAAATACAAATACAAATACAAATACAAATACAAATACAAATACAAATACAAATACAAATACAAATACAAATACAAATACAAATACAAATACAAATACAAATACAAATACAAATACAAATACAAATACAAATACAAATACAAATACAAATACAAATACAAATACAAATACAAATACAAATACAAATACAAATACAAATACAAATACAAATACAAATACAAATACAAATACAAATACAAATACAAATACAAATACAAATACAAATACAAATACAAATACAAATACAAATACAAATACAAATACAAATACAAATACAAATACAAATACAAATACAAATACAAATACAAATACAAATACAAATACAAATACAAATACAAATACAAATACAAATACAAATACAAATACAAATACAAATACAAATACAAATACAAATACAAATACAAATACAAATACAAATACAAATACAAATACAAATACAAATACAAATACAAATACAAATACAAATACAAATACAAATACAAATACAAATACAAATACAAATACAAATACAAATACAAATACAAATACAAATACAAATACAAATACAAATACAAATACAAATACAAATACAAATACAAATACAAATACAAATACAAATACAAATACAAATACAAATACAAATACAAATACAAATACAAATACAAATACAAATACAAATACAAATACAAATACAAATACAAATACAAATACAAATACAAATACAAATACAAATACAAATACAAATACAAATACAAATACAAATACAAATACAAATACAAATACAAATACAAATACAAATACAAATACAAATACAAATACAAATACAAATACAAATACAAATACAAATACAAATACAAATACAAATACAAATACAAATACAAATACAAATACAAATACAAATACAAATACAAATACAAATACAAATACAAATACAAATACAAATACAAATACAAATACAAATACAAATACAAATACAAATACAAATACAAATACAAATACAAATACAAATACAAATACAAATACAAATACAAATACAAATACAAATACAAATACAAATACAAATACAAATACAAATACAAATACAAATACAAATACAAATACAAATACAAATACAAATACAAATACAAATACAAATACAAATACAAATACAAATACAAATACAAATACAAATACAAATACAAATACAAATACAAATACAAATACAAATACAAATACAAATACAAATACAAATACAAATACAAATACAAATACAAATACAAATACAAATACAAATACAAATACAAATACAAATACAAATACAAATACAAATACAAATACAAATACAAATACAAATACAAATACAAATACAAATACAAATACAAATACAAATACAAATACAAATACAAATACAAATACAAATACAAATACAAATACAAATACAAATACAAATACAAATACAAATACAAATACAAATACAAATACAAATACAAATACAAATACAAATACAAATACAAATACAAATACAAATACAAATACAAATACAAATACAAATACAAATACAAATACAAATACAAATACAAATACAAATACAAATACAAATACAAATACAAATACAAATACAAATACAAATACAAATACAAATACAAATACAAATACAAATACAAATACAAATACAAATACAAATACAAATACAAATACAAATACAAATACAAATACAAATACAAATACAAATACAAATACAAATACAAATACAAATACAAATACAAATACAAATACAAATACAAATACAAATACAAATACAAATACAAATACAAATACAAATACAAATACAAATACAAATACAAATACAAATACAAATACAAATACAAATACAAATACAAATACAAATACAAATACAAATACAAATACAAATACAAATACAAATACAAATACAAATACAAATACAAATACAAATACAAATACAAATACAAATACAAATACAAATACAAATACAAATACAAATACAAATACAAATACAAATACAAATACAAATACAAATACAAATACAAATACAAATACAAATACAAATACAAATACAAATACAAATACAAATACAAATACAAATACAAATACAAATACAAATACAAATACAAATACAAATACAAATACAAATACAAATACAAATACAAATACAAATACAAATACAAATACAAATACAAATACAAATACAAATACAAATACAAATACAAATACAAATACAAATACAAATACAAATACAAATACAAATACAAATACAAATACAAATACAAATACAAATACAAATACAAATACAAATACAAATACAAATACAAATACAAATACAAATACAAATACAAATACAAATACAAATACAAATACAAATACAAATACAAATACAAATACAAATACAAATACAAATACAAATACAAATACAAATACAAATACAAATACAAATACAAATACAAATACAAATACAAATACAAATACAAATACAAATACAAATACAAATACAAATACAAATACAAATACAAATACAAATACAAATACAAATACAAATACAAATACAAATACAAATACAAATACAAATACAAATACAAATACAAATACAAATACAAATACAAATACAAATACAAATACAAATACAAATACAAATACAAATACAAATACAAATACAAATACAAATACAAATACAAATACAAATACAAATACAAATACAAATACAAATACAAATACAAATACAAATACAAATACAAATACAAATACAAATACAAATACAAATACAAATACAAATACAAATACAAATACAAATACAAATACAAATACAAATACAAATACAAATACAAATACAAATACAAATACAAATACAAATACAAATACAAATACAAATACAAATACAAATACAAATACAAATACAAATACAAATACAAATACAAATACAAATACAAATACAAATACAAATACAAATACAAATACAAATACAAATACAAATACAAATACAAATACAAATACAAATACAAATACAAATACAAATACAAATACAAATACAAATACAAATACAAATACAAATACAAATACAAATACAAATACAAATACAAATACAAATACAAATACAAATACAAATACAAATACAAATACAAATACAAATACAAATACAAATACAAATACAAATACAAATACAAATACAAATACAAATACAAATACAAATACAAATACAAATACAAATACAAATACAAATACAAATACAAATACAAATACAAATACAAATACAAATACAAATACAAATACAAATACAAATACAAATACAAATACAAATACAAATACAAATACAAATACAAATACAAATACAAATACAAATACAAATACAAATACAAATACAAATACAAATACAAATACAAATACAAATACAAATACAAATACAAATACAAATACAAATACAAATACAAATACAAATACAAATACAAATACAAATACAAATACAAATACAAATACAAATACAAATACAAATACAAATACAAATACAAATACAAATACAAATACAAATACAAATACAAATACAAATACAAATACAAATACAAATACAAATACAAATACAAATACAAATACAAATACAAATACAAATACAAATACAAATACAAATACAAATACAAATACAAATACAAATACAAATACAAATACAAATACAAATACAAATACAAATACAAATACAAATACAAATACAAATACAAATACAAATACAAATACAAATACAAATACAAATACAAATACAAATACAAATACAAATACAAATACAAATACAAATACAAATACAAATACAAATACAAATACAAATACAAATACAAATACAAATACAAATACAAATACAAATACAAATACAAATACAAATACAAATACAAATACAAATACAAATACAAATACAAATACAAATACAAATACAAATACAAATACAAATACAAATACAAATACAAATACAAATACAAATACAAATACAAATACAAATACAAATACAAATACAAATACAAATACAAATACAAATACAAATACAAATACAAATACAAATACAAATACAAATACAAATACAAATACAAATACAAATACAAATACAAATACAAATACAAATACAAATACAAATACAAATACAAATACAAATATAAATACAAATACAAATACAAATACAAATACAAATACAAATACAAATACAAATACAAATACAAATACAAATACAAATACAAATACAAATACAAATACAAATACAAATACAAATACAAATACAAATACAAATACAAATACAAATACAAATACAAATACAAATACAAATACAAATACAAATACAAATACAAATACAAATACAAATACAAATACAAATACAAATACAAATACAAATACAAATACAAATACAAATACAAATACAAATACAAATACAAATACAAATACAAATACAAATACAAATACAAATACAAATACAAATACAAATACAAATACAAATACAAATACAAATACAAATACAAATACAAATACAAATACAAATACAAATACAAATACAAATACAAATACAAATACAAATACAAATACAAATACAAATACAAATACAAATACAAATACAAATACAAATACAAATACAAATACAAATACAAATACAAATACAAATACAAATACAAATACAAATACAAATACAAATACAAATACAAATACAAATACAAATACAAATACAAATACAAATACAAATACAAATACAAATACAAATACAAATACAAATACAAATACAAATACAAATACAAATACAAATACAAATACAAATACAAATACAAATACAAATACAAATACAAATACAAATACAAATACAAATACAAATACAAATACAAATACAAATACAAATACAAATACAAATACAAATACAAATACAAATACAAATACAAATACAAATACAAATACAAATACAAATACAAATACAAATACAAATACAAATACAAATACAAATACAAATACAAATACAAATACAAATACAAATACAAATACAAATACAAATACAAATACAAATACAAATACAAATACAAATACAAATACAAATACAAATACAAATACAAATACAAATACAAATACAAATACAAATACAAATACAAATACAAATACAAATACAAATACAAATACAAATACAAATACAAATACAAATACAAATACAAATACAAATACAAATACAAATACAAATACAAATACAAATACAAATACAAATACAAATACAAATACAAATACAAATACAAATACAAATACAAATACAAATACAAATACAAATACAAATACAAATACAAATACAAATACAAATACAAATACAAATACAAATACAAATACAAATACAAATACAAATACAAATACAAATACAAATACAAATACAAATACAAATACAAATACAAATACAAATACAAATACAAATACAAATACAAATACAAATACAAATACAAATACAAATACAAATACAAATACAAATACAAATACAAATACAAATACAAATACAAATACAAATACAAATACAAATACAAATACAAATACAAATACAAATACAAATACAAATACAAATACAAATACAAATACAAATACAAATACAAATACAAATACAAATACAAATACAAATACAAATACAAATACAAATACAAATACAAATACAAATACAAATACAAATACAAATACAAATACAAATACAAATACAAATACAAATACAAATACAAATACAAATACAAATACAAATACAAATACAAATACAAATACAAATACAAATACAAATACAAATACAAATACAAATACAAATACAAATACAAATACAAATACAAATACAAATACAAATACAAATACAAATACAAATACAGATACAAATACAAATACAAATACAAATACAAATACAAATACAAATACAAATACAAATACAAATACAAATACAAATACAAATACAAATACAAATACAAATACAAATACAAATACAAATACAAATACAAATACAAATACAAATACAAATACAAATACAAATACAAATACAAATACAAATACAAATACAAATACAAATACAAATACAAATACAAATACAAATACAAATACAAATACAAATACAAATACAAATACAAATACAAATACAAATACAAATACAAATACAAATACAAATACAAATACAAATACAAATACAAATACAAATACAAATACAAATACAAATACAAATACAAATACAAATACAAATACAAATACAAATACAAATACAAATACAAATACAAATACAAATACAAATACAAATACAAATACAAATACAAATACAAATACAAATACAAATACAAATACAAATACAAATACAAATACAAATACAAATACAAATACAAATACAAATACAAATACAAATACAAATACAAATACAAATACAAATACAAATACAAATACAAATACAAATACAAATACAAATACAAATACAAATACAAATACAAATACAAATACAAATACAAATACAAATACAAATACAAATACAAATACAAATACAAATACAAATACAAATACAAATACAAATACAAATACAAATACAAATACAAATACAAATACAAATACAAATACAAATACAAATACAAATACAAATACAAATACAAATACAAATACAAATACAAATACAAATACAAATACAAATACAAATACAAATACAAATACAAATACAAATACAAATACAAATACAAATACAAATACAAATACAAATACAAATACAAATACAAATACAAATACAAATACAAATACAAATACAAATACAAATACAAATACAAATACAAATACAAATACAAATACAAATACAAATACAAATACAAATACAAATACAAATACAAATACAAATACAAATACAAATACAAATACAAATACAAATACAAATACAAATACAAATACAAATACAAATACAAATACAAATACAAATACAAATACAAATACAAATACAAATACAAATACAAATACAAATACAAATACAAATACAAATAGAAATACAAATACAAATACAAATACAAATACAAATACAAAAAAAAGAATGTGTTTTTGTACCTAAAAAGGGTAACTGAAAAAAATGTCCATTCGTTTTTGTAAGCGCCTGGTAGCTCTATTCAGAAACGACATATTTGTAGGAAAATGACTATCAAATTTTTCTAGTGATCGCTTTTTAGGTATCAATTTGATTATCACCTTGCACAGATCAAATTCGATTATTTTGACTGTCAACAACCAACAATCACCTTAGCCGATTCCACCCCAGTTCTTCACCTACTCTGGACATGCCCTGCGTTAGCTCAAAAGCTCAAGAATTATTCTATAACGATCTAAACGATCTCAATCATATTAACATAATAAGACTTTCACGTTTCCTAAAACACTCAAACTGGTTTCATTGAGCTTAGAAGAAAGCCTCAGGATTTATGTGGTATCACAATGGGCTATTAAATTGGCCTAAATGTTTCCTACTATAGCATGAACAGCCACTCTAACCTAACATACATATATGAAAAAAAAAAACACACCAATTAAATTTTTTAGAAAGTCCTTTCTTCATCTTTTGATGCAAACAGACATACGATACATACTTACTTTGCAAAATCATAAACCATGATACAACTTAAAGGTACACGTTTTAACATAACCTTGTCTGCTTAGTGACTATAATCAAGGATGACTTATTTCAATTTTAAATATTAAAGTAAGGACAACTTTCTACAAGCTTTTTTCCCTAGTTATTTATGCAAACAACTCAAAGAAGCCTCAAAATTGATTATATCAGAGCGTCAAGGTATATGAACTTTATTTTGTTTTTGAAAAAATAAATGGTGTATATTAAAACCAGTACTCCTAATTTATTCAATCAAATTCATTATCATAACTTACTAACAACTTTTAGGGATTTAGCAATATTATATCTTACCTTCAAATTCTATTACTTTATCATGCACATCATATTGCGATATAAAATCTGCCAAAAACAAAACAATTACGCTAGAGCTATAGAAGAACAAAAAATAAAACATAAAACTTGAATCCTGTATAGAAAATTTGATTAAAAGTTCTTTCAAAAACTTTTATAACGCATACAAAAATATTTTGTCTAAAAAAATATAACATCATGAGCTTCAACGCTGTGAAAATGTGGTTTGTTGATGCAATGAAGATAACGATATAAATTCGCCGTACTTTGCTCAAACATCACCACACCGCCTCTCCTAAATCTTCTGAAAAACAACCTTTATTTTTAACCGGCTTAACAAGATGTAATGCAAGGTCTTTTGAAGTCATATAGTTACCTACTATTATACAATCAGACCGTGTTTCATTTAGTTGAAGGATATGGTGACCTTCTGTTCTTTTTTTTTTCAAATATAATATTACCTGTCAAAATCACTTTAAGAGTGATTTCCGATTTTGTTGAATGATTGAACTATATATTTTCTATTAATATTAACAATACTTCCAATAAAATAAATAAATCGGGTGGCGCAACAGTCCGTTGAGAACTAGGTCCTAGTGACTTGCAACTCTCAGCCATTCCTGTGTGCGAGTACTGTTATCCGGGATGGAGGGGACTAACAGTTTTAATCCGAATCCGAACGGCTGATTTGAGAAAGCACTTTTAATGACAAGAATTACTTTTGGAGAATTTGTCAGTACCCGTAAAAAAAACTTTAGATGGCATAGGCATAGATCGTTCCTTGCTGCAATCCAATCAATATGGTTTTCAAAAAGGTAAAAGTACCTATGGGAAGACTTTTTGGTAAATTCTATAATGCTGTTAACATGGGTCTCAATAAAAATCATCACGTATTGGTCATGCTCACTGACTTCATTCAGCAAGGCATTTAACACGTTAAGATACGAAAAACGTTAGAATGTCCTTTACAGAATAGGCATTAGGAGAACTCTTTCGTTAGAGAGCTATATCACAGGAAGAACATTTAAAGTTAAAGTTGGAAGTTAATGGAGTAAGGAAAGAAGCTGCACACATGAAGTACCAAAAGGGTCAAAACTGGGTCCGGAAGTTTGTATACTTTTTACGGATGCACTTTTACGGGTTTTTAAGCAAACCTTGTATATGCAGCATTTGCAAATGCAGGCGATATAGCTATTGTTGTTAAACAAAAAGTGTTTAAAATCCCGATTTCTACGATGCAATAGGAGTTTGATCTAGCCATTTATTTAGTGCCACGATTTTGGATTAATCACCAACGCAACCAAAACGAAAATTGTGCATATTCATGCACGAAACAAACAAAAGGATTTAATCAATACTTTCTTTCAAAATCCTGAATACCCGACTTGAAGCTTGATCCTTAGGTAGATGTGTCCAGTTGCGCACTCTTAATTGGGTTCTACCACTTTCCACTTGTGAGCGCCACCTGATCGGTGACCTTCCTCTACTGCGCTGTCCTGTGGACTTGGATTCGAAGACTTTCCAGGCCGGAGCATGAGCATTGGTTTCTATACGTTCTACATGACCCAGCCATTTCAGTCGTTGTACTCTTGTCCTTTTGGCTACGTCACTGTACAGCATCGAAAGTTTCGGTTTATGGATCAGTGCGAATTCCATATGGTCATCCTGCACAACGAGACGAGTTTGGCAGGAATGACAAAACTAGACATGACTCTATGCATCTATACAGCTCGTCATATGCGGCCATTAAATCGATGAAGAGATGGTGGGTGTTGGTTCGATGTTCTTGGGATTTTTCCAACATCTAACATAATGCGTGATTCTTTGATCGACTGTAGACTTTATTGGTCTAAAACGACAATGATAAGAGCCTATCAGGTTGTTGACGATGTGCTTTAGACGTTCATATTTTACGGCAGAGAAGATTTTGTAAGCGATGTTAAGTAGACTGATGTTTTCAGTATCGGGCAAACTAAAAAGGTTCCATTCAACGTGACCATATTTTAGAGATAAGTTTGTGCATGCTCCTATCTCCAGCTGCTTTGAAGAGCTCCGCATTGAAGCCATCTGCTCCAGCGGCTTTAATGGACTTCAGTTTAGATGTGGCAATCTTTACTTCGTCTAAGTCGAGAAGATGGGATTGTTGGCTGCTTGAAATCGAGCACGTCAGAGGCGGCTTCTCTGATTCCATCTTTGCAATGTTTCCACTCGTTTTTGATACATTGTGTTTGGGGCAGAGAATTTAGAAAGAGGTTACTTGTTACTCGGTCGGATAAGGATTTGGCGATCTATTGCGATTGTAACCGTTCGACGTTGTATATTCTCCCACGATCTCCCTGTTTTGTCTTGGGTATGCAAACCCGATGTGCTTTCTTGGGTTCAACTAGGTAGTGGTCCGAGCCGAGACGTTTGCTACTCTGAAAGTTCAGATATCTAGCGTCAATCGCAAAATAGTCAACCTGGTTGACGGTAGATTGGTCTGGAGAACTCCAAGTTCCTTTGTGGATATTAGGGTGTGGAAAATGCGTACTGGCTACCACGACGTTTCGCCCTCAGAAAAATCAATGAGCCTGAATCCGTTATCGTAAGTGTTGAAGTGCAGGCTGTTTTTCCTGATTATTCCACCGAAAATGTTTTCCCTTCATAGCTTGGCATTAAAACCGCCCAGGACAATTTTAATATTGAAGCTAGGGTACTGCTTATATGCTTTGTCGAAGAGCTCGAAAACCATTTCCTTGGTGTTGACATCCTTTTCCTCTGTGGAGCGTGCGCGCATATTAGGCTAATGTCGCTGAATTTAGCCTTGATGCGGATGGTCATGAGGCGCTCATTGATGCACCTATAGCTTATGGCATGTGTCCTAGATCTAGCTCCAATGACAAAGCCAAATGAGCATTGTTAGTTTTCTCTATAGCAGTCACCATAGTTAATGTCGCAGTTTTTCATCCTCTTTTTATTTTATAGTAGTCTAGCGCCTCCGCTAATTCTTCGGCTGCACGTGGTCTATTAAGGAACCTAACATTTCAGTTCGTTGTCGTTAATTCGTTTGCGTGGGTTGTCAACAGTAAATCCGTATCCAAGGTTTGTTGTCTATACACTTATACCTACTACTATTGATAGGTATCAATAATTGTACTAATGCTGTTTACATTAATCTGATTTATTTCACAGAACGGAGCTTCAAAACAATTCGATGACAAAAACTTTATTTCATCGATGTTATTTTCAAAAGTATGGTAACCCTATAAAGGTAAGTTACAGAAGTTGTTACTTAGTTTCATACGTTTATATAGATAGGTAAGAACATGCATGCGCTAAATGAGTTTTTCTTTTCAAAATTTATTCTACGCACATTCGTTTTATACATAATAAAGGGACGTCTGCTGTTTTCAACACACAACCAACAACAACAAAAAATAACTGTTGAAATAGAAAAGAAAAATAAGAAATTCAATTTTCTTTTATAGCTAAGAACCATGGCACAAAAAAGAAACGACAGCTCTGTCATGTTTTTCTCGGAAAGAAAAAATTTAGGTAATTTAACTTCATAGCATTTTCGTCTTTTTTTTTTACGAAGGTATAGAATTCTAGTCGAATAAAACAGAGACTCAACCGTTTGTAAAATAAGGCATCAATTTTACTTCTTATATAAGATTTAATATAACATATTTTCCTGGAAAATGTTTTTAGTTAGGAAGGTGGAAACGTATACGTACTATGTTATATGAGGTAATGTATGAGAAATTCAAAAAGTAAAAAATTATCCACGAGGATGAGTTTGCTGGTAATACAAGAAATTATAAATTTCCTTAACGAAAATTGCCGTTCCTATATAAATTTCGACACGGAATTTAATATTCTTTTCAACGAGCCCAACATTTTACATGAAAACAATCAATGAATCAAGAAAAAGAACGTTTTTATTAGTTACGTCTTTTCCTTAAATTTCTGAAAATTATCAATTGTTAGGAATTAGTCTTAATACAATCGTAGTATCAGGAACCTAATAACTTACAACTCTCAACTACTTGTGCAAGTAATTTCAGGCATGGAAGGCCCCTACAGCTCTTCTGCCGAGTCCAAAAAACAGGTTTCATGACAAGAATTGTCTTGGAGGATTTGCTCTTGGATTTAACTTTTAAAAAACACATTTTGTGCCGGGAAATCCAGCCAGTATTTAAAATCACTGAGTTGCAATTATCAAGATGCATTGCGTTTGAAATAAATGGTTTCCGTAGGTCCTCAGACCTATAAAGTCGTGGTTCTTTTCTAGCGGCGCAATGGGGTCTCCACTACCAATTCGCGCCATCGTGTGTGATTTCTGGCGATGTGTTTGAGCTCTCTCCAGCTCTTCCAAAATCTGGACGTTTCCTTCTTGACTGTTCTTCTCCACGTGCTTCTCGGTCTACCGACTCTTCTTGCCTGTCCTGCAATGCAGTCATGATCTAATCGAAGCGTGTGTCCATTTCAATGACACTTGCACCATCGTATAATAGTGTTAATGCTTTCCTGACCCGTTACATTGGATATACGATTGGGCCAAAAAACCTGTAGGATGTTCCGTGAACAATTATTAATGAAGGTCTGCAGTTTCCTGTTCAATGGTGCTGCAACCGTATAGCAGTACTGATTTTTTTTTTCTTCGCTACTTTTTCGGCGACTGCAGGCAAAACGCAAATATCACTCCAATTTTCGCAATTTATCATATTTTCGTTTTGTGGGGGCTTGATACACTTTCCCTTTTTGCAGTCTTGGGGGAAGCATTCAGAGACTCATGCTACAAAGTTTAAAACTAAAGCAAAATTTTCCTTTCATCTGATGGTCCTCATCTGAGATCAGCAGCAGACTATCTATGTCTTTCACCGGGTGTTGTTTTGGACTCTGAACACCAGCGAACTCTTGTTATCCTGTAGATGTTTGTGCTATGGCACCTATATGCGGCTTCTTCAGCTTCTTTAGCCAATGCGTTGTTGTTATTGCGCTTTTCACGTCTTACGCTACGTTCAACATCTTTCATTTTATGGGGTATGAGTAATCTAGCTCGTTTCAAGCGAGTAATGTTGTCAGGAATAGAGGGACCTACAGTTTTAAGCCGAATCCGAACGTCTAATTTGAGAAAGCACCTTTATGACAAGAATTGCTCTTGGAGAATTTGTCAATTCCTCGCAAGAGGCAGTACCCGTGAAAAAAACTTTAGATGGCACAGGCAGGGATCGAACCCAAAACCTCTGGCATGACAGTCCAACGCACTAACCGTTATGCCACAGGCACTACTCCTTGCACATAACAGACTATTTTTTCAGCACCTGATATAAAAACATTTTCTCGCAGCAGGTTTTATATGGTTTTATGTCTCGTGATGCTCATTGTTCTTATATGTTGCGAAAAATGGTCCCTAAGTTGTTGGAGAGTGGTAGGGTTCTTTAGCCTGTCTGTTCCAAACCTTGGCATTCTGATGTTGAACTGCAGCTGGGGTCCATTTGTTCCTCGTTATAGACTTTGCCAATAATTTTTTGTATTTCATTATAATATAGTTTTACTATAAAGTTAAAGGCTGCGTTTAATTTCGTGTTGGATAGGGTATCTTGGATAGGTGGATTTTTAGATACCTAGTTGCACGAGTTGGATAGCTGTATTGAGATAGCTGTCAAAAAATAAAAACAACTTTCAGCTGTTCACAAAAAAATACAAAAAGCTGAAATCAATTTTTAAGTTTCTTGAAATTCAACCATGTGTTGAATCAGCTGTTCTGTCAGATACCTACATACATACCCCAGAAATTCTTGGCTTGCAAGTAAAACCGGTTTCTTTGCCTGTTTCTGCTCCCACTGGCAGTGGTGCTTGGTCGAACAACAATACTTTTACTGATGATAGCACCAGTGCTCTCTTCTCTATGGATGAAATCAACCAGCTTACTGCGGAGATGCTAATTTTGTTGGGTAAATGCAAGACCAAACAAGACCAATTTAATACTATTGCACAATTAGCAATTAAGTTTCTTTATAATAATAGTAATAAGTAATGAATAGGACAACCATGAATATAATATGTTGGAATGCTAGAAGCATTCGATGCAAATCCATTGAATTTTTTGCTTTTCTTAAAAAGCATAATGTAGATGTAGGTTTAGTGTCTGAAACTTGGTTAAGTTTTAATGACAAATTAAATAATCAAGATTATGCTTGTTATCGTCTTGATAGAGATGAGAGAAGGGGGGGGCGGTGTTGCCGTGTTAGTTAAAAAAACAATACGACATGAATTAATTCCAATTGTAAATACAAAAATAATTCAAAACTTGGGAATTAAAATACCTTTTGCCAATGGAAGTGCATTAAAAATATTTTCTGTTTATTTTCCGGGAGGTTCAGCTAGTGCGGAAAAACGTTTTCATTTGAATAACGACTTGAGAAAGATGATAGGTATAAATGATAAATATCTTATTGGGGGTGATTTTAATTGTAGGCATAGAAGTTGGGGTTGTCTAAGAGCAAATACATGGGGTAATATTCTTGCTAGCCTTAACTCCAGGCATCAATTTAAAATTTTTTACCCTCCTCACCCAACTTACTATCCTACTAATAATAGATCAAACCCATCAACTTTGGATTTATATTTAAGTAATATGCCTAATCTTTTTAACCAACCTATGGTCATAAACGAGTTAAGTTCAGATCATTTACCTGTTCTTATAAAATCTTTTGATTCACCATTGGAAAACAAAAATGAAATATTGGACATTAAAAATGCTAATTGGTCTAGATATAAAAAAGAAATTAGATCCAAGTTGACATGTATACATGCACCTTCAATTGATGTTGTCGATCAGCAACAAATAGACTTTGGAGTTTCTTGTTTCACGACTGCTGTTGAAGAAAGTATTGACATTTCAGTTCCTAAAAAACAAATATTATGTCATGACAGGGCCAACTTATTACCACCTAACATTTTACATCTAATAAAAACTCGGAACAGCAACCGAAGAAAATGGATAAGAACAAGAGACCCTCATTATAATTCAGAAGTTAAGGTACTTAATATCTTAATAAAGGATTCAATTTTAGCTTATAGGAACCAAGCATGGAATCAAAAATTACAGAGATTAGACAAAGGGAGTAAACCTTTTTGGAATTTAGTCAAAATAATCAAAAAGAAAAATACATATATTCCAGCTTTCAAAGTTGGGAATAATGTAATGATTTCAAGTGTTGAAAAAGCGAATGCCTTGGCTGAAACCTTTTATGTAAACCATTTGACTACTACAGGTATCCCTTGTAATACTACAGTTGAGTCAGTGGTCAGTGAATCAATCAATATTATAAACTCAAGTACTGCAAATGATATTTATGGGCATGTTTCATTTCAAGACGTCAAAGATGTACTTATGGCACTTAAAACAAGAAAATCTGCGGGTTTTGATGGTATTAAAAATTTGTATTTAAGGAATTTACCAAAATCGGGAATTAAATTCTTACAACTCCTATTTAACTGTTGTTTGAAGGTGAGCTACTTTCCTAATGTTTGGAAAACAGCCAAAATAATACCCATTTTGAAGCCTGGTAAAAGTGCAAATTTACCAAGCAATTATAGACCAATAAGTTTATTAAGCTCACTAAGCAAATGTTTTGAACAGATTCTAAAAAGTAAACTTGTGTCTCAAGTGACTAGAAATAATATTTTACCGCTTGAGCAATTTGGCTTTAGGGCTCACCACAGCACAGTACATCAAGTTCATCGAATTACCAAACACATTAAAAATAATTTTAGAATGGGTAAAAGTACGGGCATGGTACTCCTTGACATAGAAAAAGCATTTGATACTGTTTGGCATAATGCATTATTACACAAACTTTTAAGACTCAATTTCCCAATGTACCTTATAAAGACCATTCAATCCTTTCTGTCTGAAAGGAAGTTTAAGATTTCAATAAATAATTGGTTTTCTGAATCATACAATATTATGGCAGGTGTACCTCAAGGCTCGGTGCTAGGTCCAATCTTATACACTATCTTTACCTACGACTTTCCATGTTTAACAAACTGTGATAAAGCTATATTCGCTGACGATACTTGTATCTTTTCATCAGATTCAGTTGGTTTCATTATTGAAACAAATCTGCAATCTGCACTTAATGTAGTTCAAGATTATTTGTTTGATTGGAAGATAAAAATAAATGCCTCAAAGACTCAGGCTATCTTTTTCTCAAGAAAAAGAAAAGCCTGTTTCTTGCCAAGCAATAATCTTCAAGTTGGTGGAATAAGTACAGAATGGCGTTCAAGTGCTAAGTATCTTGGAGTTCATTTAGATAAAACTTTAACTTTTGGCTTGCATGTACAAGAAGTAATCAAGAAGTTTAATATAACTATCAAAACTCTTTATCCATTTATAAACCGCAAATCCAAACTGAGTAATGATAATAAGCTCCTGATATTTAAAGCAGTTTTTCAAGCAATTATGTTTTATGGTTCACCGTGTTGGGGGATATGTGCAAAAAGCCATATTCGAAGACTTCAAATAGCTCAAAATAAAGTTTTAAAAATGATTCTGAAGCTTCCATGGTCGTTTTCAACAGCTGAACTTCACGCTATGTCAAACATAGAACCAGTATTGCAAAGAATTGACAAAATCAATGTACGCTATAATTTATCTTGTTTATCTTCAGATAACATATTGATTTCAAACCTAGCTTCTTAGTTATATATAATTATTATTGAAAGTACATTTTCGTTCTTTTTTCTTATTTTCCTTTTTCTAAGACTGACTTTGTGATATTAATTTTATAATTTACTTTTTAATTTATTTATTTATTATTATTTTTCTATTTATTTATTCTTTATCTATTAATTTATTTACTTACTTATTTATTATTTATTTATTTATTTATTTATCTATTTATTTATTTATTTATTTATTTATTTATTTATTTATTTACATATATATTTAATTATTTATTTATTTATTTGATAGCTAATTAATTAATTTATTTATTTATTTATTTTATCAATTATTTGTTTAATTTATTTAATTTATTTGATTTTTTGTTTATTTATTATTTTTTGTTTATTATTGTTTGTTCATTAATTTATTTACTATTCATTTTTTCTTTTTTTTTTGCTTGTTTTTGAATTGTCTTATATATATTTTGTTATTTATTTATTTAATTGTTTGTTTATATATTTATTTATTTATTTGTTTATTTATTTATTAATTCATTTGTTAACTATTTATCATATAATGAATATATGTAAAACTTTAAGTTGGGTTTGATTTAAATACCTCACCGCCCACCCTTCTCCTCTCTAAATCCTCAAAACAATTTAATGAAGGTTTTTATGTAGCTTTTCCTTCAATATACTGTTATTTGCTTTTCATTACTTGTATTAAAAATTTTATTATTTGTCAGTAGTAAGGTAGATTTATACCGTAACTCTGTAAATTGTGCAATATAGTTTAAGAAAAAATGTAAGAATATTCTGCTACAATAAATACAATACAATACAATACAGAAATTCTTGGATACCTTTGGATTCCTTTTTTGACATCTCAGCTGTTTTTGATTAGCTGTTATTTTACAATTAAAACACTAACAAAAAGGTATCCGGATACCCTATCTGTCTGAGATTGAACGCAGCCAAGGACGTAAATGGTTCCACGTGACATTTGACCCATATGTTATATGTGTAGCGATGGCAACAATATCTTCCGCAACAGTCACAGGTCACAGGCGGTTCTTCTTTTGCTCTTGAACAAAGGTGACATCTACACCTTTTGCAAGGAAGCCTTTTGGGGACTGTTCGCAAGACCGGTTGAACTGACATCATAAGGTGAAGGCCATCCAAAGTAGTTTCCATTTATTTCCGACTTCATCAATTCATCAGCTCTTCCACCAGTTCGATGAGCTTATCGTTTCTTAATAAATTTTTGTTTTTCTTTAGTAGGTTGAAAAGTCGAAAAATTATGACCGTCGCTAGTGTTGCAACGTGTAGTAAGTTGTTAAACACAACCATCACCTTTGGTTTTGTTGTAGTCCAGTTTCATCACAGGCTAATATGTTCAGGAATGGGACGTTTTTGCACTCCTGAATGATTTTTTAGGAGGGAAATACTGAAGGAGCTTTCGATCTAATCATTTCATATTGAAAGCGGGATAAATTTTGCTTTAATAAATAACGCTAAGACATTTTCACCAGTCATTTAAGTGGGTTCATTGACTTTGCTGGGACTTGCGGCTCACTTCGTGAACTAGTTTTGCAGTTCCCGAATGCCCAGGTGCTCTCCAACTCATTTCAGTCGCAAATCTTAGTTTATGTTTTGAAGGGCATTTATATTTAAAAATAATGGGGATTTAAAGCCAAATTCTGTTGATTTTTAAAAATGTTGACTATAAACGAGTTACCTTTTCCCAGTTTGAATTTTGGTTTAAAATTTTCAAAAGTTCCCGAGCATTGAGTTTGTCTCACAACTTCTTCCTTCAAAAATTGAATCTGGCTATTTAACCTTGGCAGCCTGAAGTTTTCATTATGTTGAAAAAGTTTTTGATGTTGTTGGACCTAACAAGTGTTAACAATTCAATAATTTTGACCAACAACAGGTATTTGTGGAAATTGACGTCACAAACAAAAATTAACACTACACACAGGGTAGCAAAAAGTAGCAAGAAAAGTTTTTATATTCTATTCTAAGAGCAAACAAAACACTGAACAAAATGACATTTAAAACTTATCGCCATTTTACGGCGAATTTGAATTAAATGCCAGCTTTTTTGAGTTTTGCCCAATTGTGCATCGGCCAGTTTCAGAAAATCCAAATATGAATGGATTGGCCGATTCTGCTTCCTTTTATTATATTTTAGGGGATCGTTTTGGTCATCAAGTAATACCTTTACTACAGATGGTATTGGCACGTATTTGTTTGTTTTTACAAATTTTTCCCAAGATGTGGGTTTTCTTATCGAGATGCTTTAAGGCCTAATTTATGGATGTAAAGAATTGTCGATTTTGTCCTGTGTTGAAATATGATGACAACACTTTCAACCCTCACATCCGTCCTTGATGAACATTATGCATAAAGACATGCATTTACATGCTTACTAGGGCGGAGTGATTTTTTTTATTTTTGGAAATTCAAAAACATACCCCCGCAAAAGTTGCGTATGGTTACAAAATAAATTTTAAGAATTTTTTTATTTATTTTTTTTATTTTTTTTGTTTGATATTTTTAACTTCCCATAGGAAGTTATTGTAATGGGTCCGATTTGTCAAATTGAAAATTTTGACATTTCTCGACGTTTCAAGGTCCCTAGAGTCGAAATAAAAGATTTTTAGAAAGATGTCTGTGCGTGCGTGTGTACGTACATACGTCCGTACGTCCGTACGTTCGCGACGTTTTTTTCGTCGTCCATAGCTCAAGAACCAGAAGATATATCGACTTCAAATAAATTTTGTTATACAGATAATAAGGCAGAAAGATGCAGAAAGGGCTCTCAAGAAAATTGCGTGGGTGGTTTTTTTACCATAGCACTTTAAAAAAAAGGTGAAAATTTTGGTTAACCCTAAATATCTCATGAACCAATGACGCTAGAGACTTGAGTTAAATTTTATGTTATATATTGTAACGTGATACAAATTAATTATATATTTGGAAAAAAATTCAATTAACGGTTTTTTTTATAAATCAAAAAAACTGAAAAAAAAATTTGTCACTTCGAAAATTTTACGACTTAAATATGATTTCATTTTCAAAACAATTTTGTGCAACGAAGAATAATGTTTTTGAATTGACAGTTTTTTACAAAAAATAATAACCTAAAAAAAATAAAAAAAAAGTTGGTAAAATTTGAGTTTTGACTCAAATATCTTTTCAAGACTTTGAGATATTGGCTTTAAACTACTTTTATCTTTCAAAAAATATTGTTTTCAACATTCAGTCAAATTTTGAAAAAAATAGAATTGACAGTTTTTTTACAAAAAATTAAAAACCAAAAAAAAAATTTAACAAAAGTTGGTAAAAATTGATTTTCGACTTAAATATCTTTTCAAAAATTTGAGATTATGGCTTCTAACTAATTTTAACTTATAAGAAATATTGTTTTCAACATTAGGAAAAATTTTGAGAAAAATCGAATTGACAGTTTTTTTTACAAAAAATAAAAACCTAAACAAAAAAATTAACAAAAGTTGGTAAAAATTGATTTTCGGCTCAAATAGCTTTTCAAAAATTAAAAATATTGGCTTTAAACTTATTTTATTTCACAGAAAATATTGTTTTTTATATTCAATAATTTTTTTATAAAAATCCAACAGTCCGTTTTTTCATAAAAAAATAAAATCTACAAAAAATAGAACGCAAATTTGGTAAGAATTGATACATTTAGACAAACTTTTAAGCAAGACAAATCGATAGACGGGATGGGAAGTTATCAGTGTGGGTCGCATCCCAGCGCCTCTTTTTTTTTATAAAAAAACTGACAGTTGCATTTTTATAAAAAATTACTGAATGTCAAAAACAATATTTTCTGTGAGATAATATAAGTCTGAAGCCGATATTTTAAGATTTTGAAAAGATATTTGAGTCCAAAATCAATGTTTACCAACTTTTAGTAATGCTTTTCTTGGTTTTTATTTTTTGTACAAAATCAATTCGATTTTTGTTGAATGTTTGAACAACAACTTAAAGGTGCTACCACTCATTGTTTTGGCTGGAGATATAGCTATTTCGTGCTTTGCCACTTTTGCACTCATCAGTCTCCTTTTTTTTTTTTTTTTTTTGTGGTGCTGAGCTTTAATCCACTTTTATTTGAAAAACTTTTTATGCACAACATATGATTCGAACCCACGCATATCAGATTTGCTCAGTTTTAGAGGTCGTGTGCACTACGCACTCCACCACTTTAGACCACTGACGTCACAGGTCGAGATGTGTTAATTGTTTATCAAATGCATTTGAAGCATCAACATTTTTTTTAAGCATCGATTTTTCTCAAAATTTTACCGAATTTTGAGAACACATTTTTTTTAAAGAAAAATTAGTTTAAAACCAATATCTGAAAGTTCTGAAGTCGAAAATCAATTTTTACCAACTTTTCTTACTTTTTTTAAGGTTTTTAATTTTTTGTAAGAAAACTGTCAATTCGATTTTTCTCAAAAATGTACCAGATGTTAAAAACATTATTCTTCGTTGCACAAAATTATTTTGGAGATAAAATCATTTTTTGTTCGTAAAATTTTCGAGGTGACAAATATTTTTTTTCAGTTTTTTTGATCTATGAAAAAAACGTTAATTGGAATTTTTTCCAAAAATATATTTTTTTGGTATTGCGTTACAATATAAAATATAAAATTTATTTCAAGTCTCTAGCGTTATTGGTTCGTCAGATATTTAGGGTTAACCAAAATTTTCACCTTTTTTCAAATTTCTATGTTAAAAAAACCACCCACTCAATTTTCTTGAGAGCCCTTTCTGCATCTTTCTGCATTATTACTGTATAACAAAATTTTATTTATTAACTTCCCATAGGAAGTTATTGTAATGGGTCCGATTTGTCGAATTGAAAATTTCGACTTGAACTAAATTTAAATTATATATTGTAACGTGATACAAAACAATTATATTTTTGGAAAAAATCCAATTAACGGTTTTTTTTTATAAATCAAAAAAAAAAACTGAAAAAAATAATTTGTCACCTCGAAAATTTTACGACTAAAGTATGATTTCATGTCCAAAAACAATTTTGTGCAACGAAGAATAATGTTTTTGACATCTGATAAAATTTTGAGAAAAATCTAATTGACAGTTTTTTTTTTATAAAAAATAAAAACCTAAAAAAACAATACTCAAAGTTGGTAAAAATTGAATTTCGACTCAAATATCTTTTCAAAAACTTGAGATTAAGGCTTCAAACTTATTTTGTCTTCTAAGAAATAGTGTTTTCAACATTCTAAAAATGTTGAGAAAAATCGAATTGACAGTTTTTTTTACAAAAAATTAAAACCTAAAAAAAAAAAATAAAAGTTGGTAAAAATTGAATTTCGACTCAAATATCTTTTCAAAACTTTGAGATATTGGCTTTAAACTACTTTTTTCTTTCAAAAAATATTGTTGTCAACAGTAAGTAAAATTTTGAAAAAAATCGAATTGATGGTTTTTTTACAAAAAATTAAAAACCGAAAAAAAAAATTTAACAAAGGTTGGTAAAAATTGATTTTCGACTGAAATACCTTTTAAAAATTTTTAGATTATGGTTTCCAACTAATTTTAACTTATAAGAAATATTGTTTTCAACACTCGATAAAATTTTGAGAAAAATCGAATTGACAAACCTAAAAAAAGCAATACTAAAACTTGGTAAAAATTTACTTTCGACTCAAATAGCTTTTCAAAAATTATAAATATTGGCTTCAAACTTATTTTATTTTACAGAAAAAATTGTTTTCGATATTCAGTAATTTTTTTATAAAAATCCAACAGTACGTTTTTTCATAAAAAAATAAAATCTACAAAAAATAGTACACAAATTTGGTAAAAATGTATACATATAGACAAACTTTTAAGCAAGACAAATCGACAGACGGGATGGGAAGTTATCAGTGTGGGTCGCATCCCAGCCTCTTTTTTTTCACTGTATCCGTCGCTCTATAATTTAGGTATGTATCAATATGAACAAAATGAAGAAGGTTCTATACATTGTTTATGCTCTTCGTCTTTTATCGTTCGTTGTCAGGTTTTCAACGTTGGAAAACCATAAAAAAAGCAATCAATTTTAGTTCATACAAAAAAATTGTATTACAAGTTTTTTTTAGATACATTTTTTTGAAGGCTATTTTCAATTTAACAATATGATTTTTGTCAGTTCAGAAAATTAAAAACTATTTAAAATGAAAGAAAAATAGCTATTGGGACAGTTGATGTTCCTGGAACCATTAAGATCCAAAGATCCCTTGCAGGAAGATTGGCAAGCTCTACATCTTCACCTTCAGACACTTTAAAAACCCAAGCTATATGTATAACCGAAGACGATGGAACCCAAATCAATTCCGACATCGAATCTGTGATCTCAATGTAACCCTCGCCAAATAAAAAAAACAAGTTTAGAGATTGAAGCCGTTTGTAATTTTAATCGTAAATCTCTCCCGAACGTTGAGAAGGTCGCAGACAGATTTAAGATATCTGATAGAGCAACAGCAACTATTGTTACAGCCGTCTTAACGGATTATGGAGTTATTAATGATAAGGATCGGTCAAATATTGTTGATAGAAGCAAAATAAGGAGGGAGAGATCCAAACAAAGAATGGAAGTGGATCAGAGTTCTAACCGGCATCCCGTGGGCATTTACTTCGACACGGTCGCAAGGACATCACAAAAACAGCCAAAGGCAATGTGGTTGAAGAGCATATTGTGTTGATTGGAGAACCTGATAGCCAGTACCTAGGTCATATCACACCACATAACGGGAAAGTAGAAACAATTACCAATGAAATATTAAACTTCTTGGAAAAATCGTGTGTATCAGTCAATAATCTCAAACTTATTGGATGCGACGGTACCAATGTTAATACCGGGGTAAGAGGTGGAATCATTCGGCAAATTGAGACGAAAATTCAGCGACCTTTGCAATGGTCTATTTGTTTACTTCATGCCAACGAGTTACCTTTGAGGCACTTGTTTGAGAAACTGTACGGTAAAACAACTGAGCCAAGCGCATACTCTCAGAAAATTGGAAAGGACTTAAAGAACTGTAAAATTTATACGTCGTTCAGGGGTGGAATCGGCTAAGCTGATAATTGACTATCATATTTTTGATAGTCAAATTTGACTATCATTTTCATTCCGTCTGTGTAAAATGATTCAACTCAATTCAATTCGATTGAACAATTTCGGATTATTATTGTCACAATTCATTGTTGCTATGGTGAAATTTTAAAATGATTCCTATAAAATATCTAAATAAAAGTATTAAATTGGCTGTGTTTAAATAATATTATTACTTTTCTTGTGTTTTTTCGAATTACGTAAGCTTTGTCGGTCACAAGAATGTGTTTTTGTACCTAAAAAAGGTAACTGAAAAAATTTTCCATTCGTTTTTTGTAAGCGTCTGGTAGCTCTATTCAGAATCGACATATTTGTAGGAAAATGACTATCAAATTTTTTTAGTGACAGCTTTTTAGGTATCAATTTGACTATCACCTTATCAGATCAAATTCGATTATTTTGACTGTCAACAATCAACAATCACCTTAGCCGATTCCACCCCAGTAAAAAGCAGTTCAAATAAATTTACCGGAAATACAATTGGCTTGTCTGAGCTCGGACCAAAAGTATTTTTATGAAATATGCAAAGCCATAAATGATATTGTCCGGGAAGGCTCAATTTTCGAGAAAAACCCTGGAACAATGGTACATTTGAGATGGCTTACGATTGCTAACCGCATTCTTCGAGTGTATGTTGCAAAACAATCCCCGAATAAGCCATTGAAGAATGAATAGTTGAGTATATTGCTAAAGTGTACGCAGTAATGTGATTTGACATAAAATCTCAACCTTCTTTCGTGTATGGTGCGAAACATTTTTTTTTAATCTATAAAGATTAAATTGACAAGATTTTAAATGATTTTAAAGGAATCGTAGGTGGTGTTTTCGCACGGAATGGATATTTTGGACACTGCGAAAACATTTTAGTAGCTATGTTGTTCGATGACCGCAAAAATATTCGAGAGCTATGTCTTTACCGCGTACTTAAATCTAGAGCAGCAGTCAACAGCAACACCAGTGAAGAAGTTGTCCGAAAGTTTCAGCTCCCAAACGTTCAATTCGAAGCAGATGAATATTTCGAGTTAATAGATTGGTGGAAAATTGAAAATCACCGTTTAACTGAGCGTCCAGTTCTAAAAGATTTTACCGAGGAAGACCATTGGGATATTGTGGGACAAAAAGAAACTACCAAGTCTAACTTTTTAAAACAGTTTCGTTGTCACAGCCAAGCAGTTGAAACAGCGGTTAAGCTGGTGACTGAAGCTTTTCAAACTGTTTGTGGATTTAAGAACAGGGATGGAGTTATTAAAAATACTTTAATTTCACGAAAAGAATTCCAAATGTAAAAACAAAAAAAATGTATTAAATAAAACTAAAAAAAAAAAACAAATTAAAAATACAACAGTTGTACTTGGTTTTCTTATTTATTATTGTTAAAACAAATATAGAATTTAAAAAAAATAAAAGCGTTTCCTAAAATTAATAGATACTAAGGGCATTTGTTTTGTTCTGATTCTACCACGTATACTTTTGTTTTTTCTTTCATTGAAGCGCGCGCCCCTAGTGGAGATTTAAAAAAGTAAAAAGTGCTCTTAAAACCAGTTAAATGACCCAAGGGAAGTTATAAAGGTGTATATAATATATTTATTTTTTTTTTAATTGCGATGCGCGAACCCTAGCGGTCATTTTAAAAATTAAAAAAAAATCTCAAAAATATAAAAATGACTTGACACAACTTTTGAGGGGAGTATGTTTTTGATATTCCAATTTAGCTTTTTCCCCATGCATCAGCCCTCCGGCCTAAATTGCTTACAAGGTGCAATTGACTCATAGAACTAAAGTCTCTTGAATTTAATCCAAGAGCGATTGTCGAAGAACCAATGCACCCACAAAGAGTGACTGTTTGGTGCGTCTTATGGGCTGGCGGCATCATCAGGCGGTACTTTCCAAAAATAGGCCGATCAGGCGGTACTTTGAACGGTGTTCGCTTTTATGGCCCGAATTGGAAGATTCGCGTGTTGACGATATGTTGTTTTAACAGGACTGTGCCACTTGCCACACAGCTAACGAACAATGGCACTTTTGCGTGACAAACTCAATAGCCTAACACGGTAAATTTGGTGTGGTGTCGATGTAAATTCGTTGAAAAGTAGTTGGCAGCTGACAGATTTGACAATCGTTAAATTACAATTTATTGGCTAAAATCTTCACAATTTTGCAATATGGTCTTGTTATATTTAGCCTTTCTTGAAAGAACATTTGGGATAAATACAAAAATATATATAGCTTCTAGGTTTGGTCAGTCATAGCTGCATTTTTTTTTATTTTCAGAAAATTTCAGAATTAATTACTTAAAGCAAAAAATCATCATATCAAAGTAATGAATATTAAAAACCTGCCTATTTAAGAAATAAAATACATGACCGGACAGTCGGACACATTTTCTGTTAACTATTATTTTTAATTAAAACTAAATTTTATGGTAGAACATTGTCAAACAAAGCTTTTAAAATTTTGTGACCAGCCGTGAATGAACTAAAAGAACCAAGAAAGAAAAGAACAAAGAAAGCAACCTTCATAATTTTGTTCAGAAATATATGTATGTATAGTTGAATCCGCCACGTCAAAGTGGCTTTTATTCAAAATAAATTTGTTCACGTTCTGATATTTTTTAAATATTTGTTGTGACTAAAATTTTGCCAATTATTGTATTTATTTTCAGAACTGATTTTTATATTGGGTCACCACAATTTTTGTTCTTCTAAGTTAAAACAACTCCTTAATCAAAAAATGTGATCAAAATCAATGAAACCATTAAAAGAAAATTAAGTAAATACTTCCCAAATGCAGACTTCTTCTTTTGTCACCTTAAAAATGTGAGTCCTTAGTTTGAATTTAACTGATTTTTTAGGATCAATATTACTTCTTATTGGTAGAGATAATTTGGTTAGGAGTACTTATCTATAAGATATGGTCAGAAGAAAGCAAGCCCGATGAATGGACCTTCAGTATTGTTTGCCCGTTACTGAAAAAACGAGACTCTCTAAACTTCACCAACTATAGAGGCATCAGTCCACTTAACATCGCTTACAAAATCTTCAGTGCCGTATTGACTGAACGTCTAAAGCCCATCGTGATAGGTCCTTGCCAGTGTGGTTTTAGATAAGGAAAGTCATCGTTTTCAGGGCCGCATATGACAGTACAGTAACGAACTGTATAGAGCGATGTCTAGTTTTGGCATCCCTGACAAACTCGTCCGTTTGTAAAGGATGAAAGGTTGGAAACAACTTAACCTTTTGATGTCAAAGAAGGCTTTAAACAAGGTTATGCGCTGCCATGCGATTTCTTTAACATCGCCCTTGAAAGAATAGTACAGAGCTCCCACGTCAACACCAGAGACATTATCTTTCAAAATTCTGTCCAATTGATAGCAGGTGCAGGGAATTAACTTCACGGGAACTACCTTCACATGGGAACTAACTTCACCACTAGTGAGAATTAATTTAACCTTTTTTTGGTGAAGTTATTTCCCACTGAAGGTGGGAGATAATTTCACTTTTTTGTTGGAATTAATTTCACTTTCATGTGTAACTGTTTCCCACGGAAGGTGGGAACTAACTTCACTCTTCAGTACAGTTAAAGTAAATTAACATGTTATGTTATTTTTATTCTCGCATACGCTAATCTAAGAAAATCTTATAAGAATCACCAAATGACAAAACTTGGAGCACTTCAATACCACAAGACTTTGTTTTATGGAGTTTAAATCCTGAGATCCCGCGAAGCGGGCCACCCACAGGTGCTTTTATTCAAAAAAGCTGTTGATATTGGCGCCTGCCTGGCGACATTGCATACCCTAAGCGGAGCAAGGGAGTTGCGTGAGCGGGTGTGACCCCGAAAAAGGGAGTTAAAATCCTGAGAACCCGCGAAGCGGGCTACCCACAGGTGCTTTTATTGAAAGAAGTTGTTGATATAGGCGCCTGCCTGGCGACTTTACACACCCTAAGCGGAGCAACGGAGTTGCGTGAGCGGGTGGTCCCCGAAAAAGAGAGTTAAAATCCTGAGAACCCGCGAAGCGGTCCACTTGATATAGGCGCCTGCCTGGCGACTGTACATACCCTAAGCGGAGCAACGGAGTTGCGTGAGCGGGTGCGACCCCAAAAAAGGGAGTTAAAATCCTGAGAACCCGCGAAGCGGGCCACCCACAGGTGCTTTTATTGCTTAAAACTTACATATTTTTTGTTTTGATTTACAATTCAACGCTTGATATTTTTTCAGATATTTCAATCGTAGGTGGGAAGTTACTTTACATAATTTTCTGATGAAATTATCTCCCGCCTTCAGTGGGAGATAACTTCACAAAAAAAAGTGAAATTAATTCCCACTAGTGGTGAAGTTAGTTCCCATGTGAAGGTAGTTCCCGTGAAGTTAATTCCCTGCACCTGATAGCATATGCTGATCACATTGACAAAATCGGAAGAACTCAGGGTCATGTCAATGGGACTTTTGTAAGTATTAAAACCGAAGCTTCGAAGTTACGAGTAAGTAAGGCAAAACAGAGTACATGCTGTCATCAATAATGGACCTACAACACCGACGTCTCGGTCAAAACGCCACCATCGAAAGGCGTAACTTTGAGGAAGTTAAGAAATTTGTCTATCTATAGGCTTCGCTATGAACAAAGAAATCAGTTTTGAGATCAAACGAAGAATTACTCTTTGGGCTAAGACAGCAATTGAGTAGTAAAGCCCTCTCTCGAGCGACCAAAGTGTCGTTATATATAAGACCACCATGACAAAAGCGGATAAAAACCCCTTGGGCCGGCCGTTTCGAGAGAAAAGTTCTTCGTGTGATCTACGGTCCCGTACGCATAGAAGGTGAGTGAAGGAGAAGATGGAAAAACGAGCTGTACGGGCTGTACAGCGACGCGACGTAGACTTTGCCAGAAGGGTGAAAGTCAAACGACTAAGATGGCTGGGTCACGTAGAGCGCATGGAAACCGGAAAGTCTTCGAATCCACACCCGCAGGACAGCACATAAGAGGAAGACCACGGATCAGATGCCGTTCAGAAATAGGAAGTGACCTCACCCAACTTGGAATGAGAAACTGGAGACATTTAGCTAGGGACCGAGCTAGATGGAGAAGTTTGTTGGGTGAGCCCCTAGCTCACACAGGACTGTAGCGCCACCTTAAGTAGGTAACTTCCCATAGGAAGTTATTGTAATCAGTCTAATTTATCGAATAGAAAATTTTGACATTTCTTGACGTTTCAAAAGACCCAACTTAATGATTTTAAGGTAGATGTATGTTTGTGTGACGTTTGTACGTTCGAACTAAACAAAATATGTGTCACCTCGAATATTTAACGAACAAAACATTATCATTATGTTTGACATTTGGTAAAATTTTGAGAAAAATCGAAGCAACAATCTTACAAAAAATAAAAACCTTAAGAAAAGTATTACTAGACAAGGGTGGATCCAGACTTTTAATCAGGGGGGAGGGGGTCACACGCTTATTATATAGATGAGATATTGCTCACCGCTTAAAAATGTTCTTTAATGTTCTGTAAAGGAGTATAACAAAATTTAAATTTGTATCTTAACCTTAAATGTACGCATTTCAAGGACTAAAGTGATAACTTTAGTTATTAAATTATTGTATAGGGTTGTTACCCAGCAAGGTATAGTCTAACTATTTAATTTGGTTGACTCCCTACATAAGAAAGCAGTCTAAGATTCCAACAGTTTTCTAAATATGCCATATTTCAGAGCCAGAACACAATAGTTTAGAGGGTTTTTGGTGCATTTCACGCAGAAATGTAATAAATTCTTTTGAAACGTAGGTTTTTTTCAAAAATAATACATATATACTTTTCTTGTTTCCGTTTCTATTAACGCGAAGAACGCTACAAAAATTCAAAAACCCAGAAAATGAGAGAGGATTTGATATGAAGAATTTTCGGGCTTTTTTTGACGTAGTTTTTCCGAATTCAACTTTCGGGAGTCTATTATTACTATCGCTCAGTCTGCTTACTCGTAGATGCTAGAAAATATTTTGGTCTTTGAGGAGTTAATAAAACTTAAAAATTATAGACAGAAAAATGTTTGGTTCCCAAATTTAAGGAAATAGGTGCATTTAAGTGCCCGTGCAAGATGGTTAGTGCGTTGGACTTTTATGCTAGAGTTCTTGGGTTCTCTGCCTGTGTTCTGTGTTCTGTGTTCTCTAAAGTTTTTTTTCACGGGCACTGCCCCTTGCGAAGAATTGAGAAATTCTCCAAGAGTAATTCTTGTCATGAAAAGTGCTTTCTTAAATTATCCATTCGGATTCGGCTTAAAAATGTAGGTCCCCTCCATCCCTGACAACATTACTCGCACACAGGAATGGTTGAGAGTCGTAAGTCACTAATTTCATTTAAGTACATAATTTCTCTAAAAATAAAATAAAAACAAATTAAGGTAAACAAATAAGTTGGGAAGAAACTTTTGTGTGGCAGTCACAAATTACACGTTTCAGAATCTCTTTTCACTTCAGTTCTCAAGAGATTCAAAGCTTTTATATTAATAGATATGAAACGTGCATTGTGCTCTTCAATTAGTCATTAGTTTAACAAAAGTGTCACTTTTGCTGTTTTTGTGACATTTATGTATATTCTTGAAAATCGTTTTCCAATCTCAGTTCTAGAGCATCCAAAGCAAATTCACTTCAAGATCTTAAAAGTTTTCATATTCAACAGAAAATCAATTTTGAAATAAATAAATTGCACGACTGGGTCGCTAGAACTTGCTTAGCTTATGTCTTTCAAAAAGTCTGTTTAAAAATATTTATTACATTTTAAGATTAAAAAATGTATCTGCAAAGTAAGTTTTTCTCAATAAAGCGTTTCTTTAAATTTATTTCTACACATACAATTTTTAAATTTTTTCGTAAAAATATTTTTAGAATGGAGTTGTGTAGTGCTTATAAATATACATTCTACACTGTGACCCCTTTTTCAGATATAGCGTTTTGGTAAACAAAAATTAATATATTTTTAAAAATCAAAAGAAATATAATGACATTTTTGAGAAAACTTAAAACTTAATGAAGGGTACTCTTTTGGATCAATACCGAAATATGTTTTTCTTCTGGAAAGAAGCCAAATTAGGAAAGTTTTAAAAAAAAAAATATCGATTAAATTTAAAAAAAATCGAATTTTCGATTTTTAACCAAAAAATTTGTATATAAATATGCCACTTGTATTCGAATGGAACAGTGAATATACACTTCAACATGAAAATTTTAAGCCATTACTGAAACGTAATTGGCGGTTTGAAAGGTTGAATACCTACCTATTAAACTATTAGTCTAGATATCTATTTTAGCCGAAACTCCTCCATCTATCGAGTTGTTTTCAAAGGATATAAAGATATAAGCATCAGGCAGACTATATCTGTGCCTCAAATTCAAGTGGACCATAAAGTGGCAGAATATTACCTGTGGAAAAATTAATCATTTCGATCCAAAGAACTTAGTCCAACTGAAAAATCTTCTTTACAGTATAATTCAAAAGTCGAAGACTTTGTTCCAGAAACGTTTGTTAAAGAAGCTCAGCAACTTATTGGTAATTTTTTTGAAAAATTAAAATCAAAACTTTTTTAACAAACCACGAAAACCTACACAAACAACAAAAAATTAAATAAAGGGTGTCCCAAAATTAACGCAAGATTTGAATTTGCCGCCATTTGTGCAGTGAAGTGTTGGCAACCCTGAAAAAAAAGCAATTTGACAGCTAACAGTATAGGGTTATTAAAAATGGAGCGTTACACGATAGAACAACGTGTCTTCATTATTAAAGAGTATTTCAAAAATAGTGAAAGCTTGGCGGCTGCAGTTCGAAAATTTCATACAAAATATGGTCGGAATAGTGTTTTAACTTCGTCAACTGTGAAGAGATTAATTGAAAAATTCATGGAGACTGGATCCGTTGGAGACGCCAAACACACTGGTCGTCCAAAAACAAGCCGTTCAAATGTGAATGTCGAAGCAGTGCGTGAGAGTGTTGCTGACAATCCAGGAACCTCAATTCGACGTCGTGGACAAGAATTGCAAATTTCAAGAACCTCTCTACAGCGTATACTCACCAAAGATCTGTGTCTTCAAGCTTACAAAATTCAATTAACACAACAATTGAAGCCTAATGACCATGGACAGAGAAGAGAGTTCGTTGAATGGATTATTGAACATCAACAAATGGACCCTGATTTTTCGAGCAAAATCATCCTAAGCGATGAAGCACATTTTCATCTTGATGGCTTTGTCAATCGCCAAAATTTCCGCATTTGGGGTTCGGAGAACCCACATGTGATTGTCGAAAAACAAATGCATCCACAACGCGTGACTGTATGGTGTGGATTTTGGGCTGGAGGCATAATTGGGCCATATTTTTTTGAAAATGATGCTGGTCAAGCAGTGACTGTTACTGGTGCTCGATATCGCGACATGATTACACAGTTCTTTCTGCCAAAATTGGATGATATTTATGTGTCCAATATGTGGTTTCAACAAGACGGTGCCACATGTCATACAGCCCGTGAAACAATTCAATTACTGCATGATACATTTCCAGGTCGTGTACTCTCTCGTTTCGGTGATCAAAATTGGCCTCCTAGATCGTGTGATTTAACATCATTAGGCTTCTTTTTATGGGGTTATTTGAAATCACTAGTCTATGTCAACAAGCCCACAACCACCCGTGCATTAAAGGAGGAGATTCAACGCTGCATCAACGAAATTCAGCCACATTTATGCAGAATGGTCATGGAAAATTTCAACAAAAGAGTGCGCCGTGGAGGCCATTTGTCCGATGTGTTATTCCATACATAACCCTATCCTATGTACTTTACGAGTCAATAAAAATATAACTATCAAAAGACTAAAAACGGCGATTTCTATTTAATTCAAATCTTGCGTTAATTTTGGGACACCCTTTACATGCAAACAAAGAAAAACATTGAGTTACAATTTTATATCCGACATAAAATTTTGCTATCGATATTGGTTTTAGAAATATCGACAGACGGGCACGGATGGAAAGTTATACCAGTGAGGAGGGGGCAGCCTCTTTTTTTTAATTTTACCTCTGACGAATTACTTACGTGCATCATATTCTTCTTTTATAAATATACATACGAGCATACGGATTCAATTTTCGGTTAACCAACAACAAATTAAAAAATCGAATAAATTTTAAATTAATTTTTATTTTGTGCTCCACTTAATTATTAATTATTTTATTAAAGTGTTTATTTTATTAAGATTCTTTTTTTAACATTGACTTGATAAATTCATTGATCTACATATCACTTGCTTTATTTACAAACAAAATATACAAATAGGACAAAACATTTAAATTTTCTTTTGTTTCTTTCTCACTTAGAAAAAATAATTTATTTACTAGCTAGAAATTCTATGCAGAAGAGATGTAAAAATAATACTGAAGATTAGAAGTAGAGTTTGTGAACACAGGTCTCTTGATGATTTATTTTGATAACCTGTAGGAAAGAAGACAAATTTTATTTTTTAATAACAAAGATAAATACAGAATGTTTCTAGATCTTATACATATTCTCAAAAAGTCATAAGCAAATATAAAAACTAAAAATCATTTACAGGACACTTCTGTGTCATTATCCTTCCAAAAAAACACAACAAACAAAAAAAATATAAAAATAGCAACCAAAACATCCTTAAGTTTGTTTAAAACAACATGCACAGTACAATGGACTTAATTTATGCAAACCCAAAACAAACCCTCAACATTACAGGTACTCTAAAGTCTACAAACTTTACAACAAGCTACAACTCTACTCACCCGAACTAAGAAGCATTTGATTGTTTAGGTTATCGTCCTGAATAAGATTGGCATTTAAAACCGATTCACGTCTTAGCGTTGGGAAATTTTCAATTTCCGCCACGCATTTCAATTCTAAAATTCTTGTCGGATTATAGAACCGCGGTCCATTCAAGTAGAAATGGGTTTGCAGGATTTGCCTTCGTAAATTATAGTCATGCGCTGGAATTGTATGTTCTATTCTTGGTTGCAATTCACCATAAAGAGCCTAAAAACAAGGATACAAAAATGAAGAAGACGAATTCAGAAAAACGTTTTAAAAAAGGTTTCCAAGTATACTTTCTGCGATACAATAAAATTAAAAGGAAACAAAAAAGACAATTAAATACAGGATACAAGTTGACAAGTTTATATTACTGCTATTTCCGATATTGCCATTTGGTCTTACCTGCTCGCCATTTATATACCAAGTTAGGGTGGCCGGTGGACTTGAATAATCCGATGAACAATTTGCGGTTACGAACTCATCGATGTGATACATTGAATGAAAACTGCTTATTAGGGGATTATTTTGTGGCAGTGCTGCGAGTGGTAAAGAAATGAAATAATATTAAATTTTAAGAAATTAATTTAACAATTCTGATTTAAAGTTTGAAGTTGGTAATACATAAACATCATAAATATTATTTCGTTAATAAGTCTCTCTTTTGCGGCTCGTATTTGACACGATTTTTACGAATAATATAAAATAAAAATATAAATTTATAATTTGTTGACAAACTTAACATTTTATTATAATGAAATATTTAGAAAATAATATATCAAAAGAAATATTTCTTATCGGTATGAACTAACCAAATGCACAAACCATTTCTTTCGATAAAGTTAGTTTCGCGGTATTTCATAATTCTGGGATGAGTTGTTTCTTATTTTTTGAGCGGTCTTTGGATGAGCTAAGCAGGGCTCTGAAACGTACGGAAATGTTTGTCTCGTGGGCTTCCCACCTCAGCTTATCAGTCAGGGACAAGCTCAAGCTTAAGTTGAAAGATTTTTAGCATAACTTTTTTGGGAAAGGAGAATGGGCATCTTGGTCCCCGTTCCAATAGACTTAAATATGATATAATTTTAAAGGGTTTATATTTAAAAACATTTTTTACTATGGAGGCCAGACTGAGATAATAATACTTTCGGATATATATTCCTGATATCACTATAGAATAATCAAAATATTATCATAAATGAAGTAATGATAATGTTTTCGTGTTTTATTACTTATATTTTTTTAAACTTTACGCCCTTGTATGCCCCAAGGATAAGCCGAACCACAACTTACACTTCCGAGACCCCCAGTGCTGTCACTCTCTCGTTCGTATAGCGCTCGTGACGACGTTTCGCTGCTGTTTAAGTTTTCTCTGTGTTATCTGTTTTATTTTCATCTCGGACCCCTGCGATCCTACCCAACACTGTTACCTGCTTTAAACGTTGAAATCTGCTAATACTCTGAATTGACTGTTTTGCTACTCAAAGTGGAACAGCACAATTGTCACTGTGTGATTTGTCGGATAGGCCTGTACTACGGAAGATAACAACGACACGTATTAACAGACAATCTGTCAAGATCGCGATCAGAGTTTACAGCGTATATACAGGAACATGTTGATTTAGGGGTTTGTGTAGTAGGTCCTAACGTATAATGTCGTTAAACGAAGCTGGTTTATATGTCTCGTTAAGGTTTTGAATCATTGGGATAAAAGTATGCGTCGAGATAAGTTTATTTTTTATTCGATTCTAAGAAAAATGTCAAAAGTGCTTGAGTAGCCAGCTATCTTCTTACGTAAACCATAATGCAACATAACTCGTTTAGGACCTTAAGGTCGCACAAAACTACCTGAGCTTCATCACATCAAGCTTGTTTTATTGTTCTATCGGAATTTTCACTCATATAACCATTTTAACGATCTTTTCTAATTTATTTTATTGTTATGAATCTACATTTGTTGATAGTATTTTTCTTTCCTTGGGCGTTATTCTAAGAAATATATGTTTTTAGTCCCCTGTAATAAGCCAAACATTGTGATACCAAAACCATCCTGTTAAAACCATAGATCGTCCAAGTTTATTTCTTCCAATTTGGGACAAATTTATTAGGTTTTCATGACACTATAACGGTTACCATTCACTACCGTGACGATTTTTTACGTAGACGAAAATTTTCTACTCTAACTAGTGTAATCTTAAATAACTTACAAAAATTAAATTGTCCATAGACAGAGCCTAGATCAAACCCTTTTTTCAGATTTTTTTTTTTTTTTCAAAACTAAAAATTTGGAAAAGCGCGGAAAAGTTTTAAAATATCCTGCTACTTAATTAAATGACCAAAGTTCAGACATTTTTGGGTTTAATAAAAACAAAATTAGGGCTTAGGGCCCTTTCACACCAAACGAATCCGAATCAATCAGAATCACTCCGAATCAAGTTGAATCTGATTGACCAAGATTCGGCTTCGAGCGCTCCGTTTAAATGTGAAGGGATTCTTTTCCCGCCTTCAGACCGGACGAAGCTGGTTCAATCAGGTTTGATTCGAGGTCGCACTTGATTCAACTTGTCGGATTCCTAATTCTTGATTCTTGAATCAACAACCATACGAGATGGACGTGGAGTTATTATTTTAAAAGTTAAAGAAAATAGTGCGATTTATGATTCAGGTTGATTCAGCTGGTGTGAAAGAGTGGAGATGACGAATCAGATTTAACTTGATTCAGAGTGATTCTGATTGATTCGGATTCGTTTGGTGTGAAAGAAGCCTTAGGGCTAAGGTGAAGGCCCTATTTCTTAAACAAGTAAGAACTTCGATTTTGTTTTAAATTGTATCCCAAATCTATTAAATCGTTTGATTTATTCCTAAGGAATTATTAAGCATAGGAGTACTTGTGGCGTGTTGGCTAGTGCGTAGGGCTGTTTTCTAAAGGTGTTGGGGCAGATCCCAGCCTATGCCACCTAAAGTTTATTTCGACGGGTACTACCTTTTGCAAGGAATTGACAAATCCTTCAAGATAAAATCTTGTTATGAAAATTGCTTTCTTAAATATGCCCTTCAGATTCCGCATACAAACTTTAGGTCCTCTGAATTTCTGAAATGGCTCGCACACAGAAATGGTTGAGAGTTATTAAGCATAGGAATACTCGTGGCGTGTTGGCTAGTGCGTAGGGCTGTTTTCTAAAGGTGTTGGGGCAGATCCCAGCCTATGCCAGTATGTCGTTCAAATTCCGCATACATTATTTACTTATAATTAAGCATAAGTAAGTCTCCTTGAAATATTGTTAGGGCTACAGTTCATCAGTAATTTTAACACAGGTAGATTTTATTCTGGATTCAAAAATAACTTTCTAAAACACGCTTAAAATTAACTTGGAAATTGCTTAAATTTTTTGTAAATATAGTAGGCGCCACAACTTCAAATAGGGAAGCAATCTTTCGCACACAGTTGTTTTCCCTATAAATTGTTAGGTTTCGACCTTTTATTTGTAAAGTATAAAAATAGCATAGAAAATGTCTGCAAGTACACCCATCCATAAAATTGGTACCAAAATAAAGTTAAACTGTATAGTTTTATACTTTAACCGTTAAATTCTGTACCGCTAAAATGGATAGAAAACCCTCAGAAACAATTTAAAAATACAATTGATAAATATTTATGAACGTTTTTGTTTGCCCCTCAATCGAGATAAATCTTATGAGAGTAAGTTAAGTTACAGTATCCAAAACTTAATGGCTTCCAAAATAGCCACCATTAACAAGCACTTTGGATGCTTTTACGTTTTCATACCACCTTCTTTATTTATCCTTTATCATGAATTATGAAGGAATTCCTATTTCATAACTCACACGTATATGAGAGTTTTGGTGTGGTCGAATTTCTATTTCTAAAATCACGTTCTATTTCATGTTTTCAATATCCTTTGTCATTTATTTATTGCCTCAGTTTCAATGGAATTGCTCAATTTTCTTTTCTCTAAAATACTCTGTTTTACTGCTGTGCTGTTCGTACTGGTGTTTTACGTTCCTAAACGGGTATAGAATTTCAACCCTATAGTCTTCCTATTTCTCGTCCTTGTTGTCTTCGTCGTCGGCTCTCGATCTCGATCTCAAATGTCTTGTCGATAAAAAGCTGTTCCCTTTCTCTTTCTCTGTTGTCTCGGTACCGGCCCAGCCAGGCCCGGTTAAGTTAAGTTAAACCTTACGTTTTAGCTAACATCTCGTAATAAATAATAATTCTTTATTGCTGTTCTAGTAATGCAGAACTATGTCTACGTGCCAGCCGCACTTATAAACCACCCTAGAATAGGTATACGGTTGTACCTATACATAGCTCCCTAAAAGCTAACCTTTATACGTAAGTTGTATAGAGGAGGTACGAAAGTACGATACAGGACTGAAGAAGAAGTGTAGGTATTCTCAACAATAAAGGAGTCGCATAAATCATGGATTTTCGTGTTGGATGATCCCTATTTCGTGTCCAGAATTCTTAGCTGCAATCTTCTATTCTATGATATAGGTAAGGTATGGGCAGAAACATAGAAAGTCGCGGAGGCATGGAATGAGAAAGTTACCTTAGTTCTTGCCTTTAAAGTTTCATTATATTTCTCATTCCCTGTTTCAGTGTTCTTGCTTTTTCTATTATGTGTTTTTTGTATTTCTTGTTTTTCATCTATTTTCTAGTGAACACACACTCTCCACGTCCTCTTCTATATCACCTTGTTCCAGCTCCAGCTCTAGCTCCAGGTACCTTCCAGATCCAGAGGTTTATGGAACCTACATCCAGGAATGGAATTTTAAAATATTTTACCTATCAAATGGATGTAGATACATATCCCTGCTCCTAGATACATACCTACAATCCTGTAGATACATAGCTGTAGTTTATATATATACTCGTATATGATGCACTTTAAAATTCTTTTGTTATCTGTTCGTTTTATCCTGGCTGTAATCTTTTATGTTCACGATTCCGTATCGAATAAGTGAGTGTAGGAGAGAAGCTCTTAGGACTCTGTTTTACAGAATTCGTTCGAAGTAGTTATAAGACTAGAGTAGAGGAGGTTTGGAGGTTGAAGGTTTGGAAGTTGGAGGTATGCGATGTTTGAGGTTGGAGGTGCATACATATATAGAAAAAGAAATGAAGGGGGTATTGAAATCTTTCTGTTGTGCTGCACCAAGTATAATATTGCATCTCTTAACGATTTATATATCTATACATGCATAAAGGGTAAAGTTGGAGTCTTGTAGAGCACTTGCTTCTACGTTCTCAAGTACATAGTTGTGCATGAAAGATAAAGCCTCACTACATCAGTGAAAATAATAATTCCTTGTCAAGGATATATATGGAGAAAGCAGAAATATCAGACATTGTACAACTATATTAATATGGTACGTACTCGTACCTATAGCTGAACGCTGCGCTGCTGATAGAATTGTTTGAGAGCGTTTATTTAAATAGCAATATATATGTATCTAGGTATATAGAATCAGGTAGGAATCTACTGGCTGTTAGAACGATTTAAAGAGCATATATACCTTACCTACATACCCACCTATCTATACATCTATTGCTTATTCTAAAGTTTAACTACATGCAATTATTTCAAAAAGGCTTAAGCGACTTAAGCATATAAATTTTGCTTATTAAAGACAGAGAAAGAAAATGATGTCTGAGTGTTCTTTGCTTTTTGGTATTTTTCAAAATAAATTCCTCCAAAAGAACCATTTTTCTTTAGTTTCAAATCGTTTCAGATTCAAATGATCAGACTTATTGTACACGACTATTGGAACGCTCTTACTTCACCTTTGCAATCGTCAAGTTGGAGTCTTTGAATAATTCTATCACAGTTCAATTTTAATTTTGTGTCTCTATAGCTCAAAATTTGCTTTCGTTTTTGGGTACCTATATATTCAAAATTGACTAAAAGAAAATGGTCACGCATTCTGTTAGAATATTGGATGAATATTATTTTAAGACTTAAATTATTTTCTAGGGCTCGTTTAATAGTACCCTATCAATATAATCAATTGTAATACCAACTTAAAGTCAATTTTTAAAAGCTTACCTGCAACAGTCATATTAGCAGATTTCGTAGTTAATTTAAAATGTGGTGCATCTTCTGATACTTCACATCTATAAACACCTGATGACTTTTTGCTTAGCAAACTCAATTCAACTCGACATGTTGTTTCCGTGCAGATGTCACTGTTATCAGATACATGAACGCCATCTACAGGAAATTTTAAATATACCGGATGCATCATTGGTGAGTATCTGAAATGAAAAATTGTTCAAAAAGTTAGTTTATAGAAAACTTTTTCTTTTTAATAAGCTGGATTTAAAAAAGTTAAGTATTTTATTTTCAAAAATTTTGATACATCAAATCGTCTTCAACTCAAAATAATTTTACATTACAAAATATCTTTTATTTTTGAGAGAAAAACGCAAATGCGGCGCATTTAACTAAGTAAGTATCCAATCATTTGAAACTCGACATACCTTAAAAATTTTATGGATTTTGAGAATTTCGAATAATTTATAACTAATTTTGGGAAAATCGACTTGCAGCAAAATTAAGTAAAATTTCTTGTTTGTACAATCCGCTTTTTTGTTTAAAAGTAGAATCGCAAGTAATTTGACTAAATCGGGACATTTATTGTGAGACTTTTATCTAGGTTTTGCATTTATCCTATTTGGATTCTATAAAATTTGAAAATTTTAATTCTGGTTTTTAAATTTGTATGGCCCTTTTTTATTTGGTCAGGCAAAATTGTAATTTTTAAAATACTTAAAGCTTATTATGAATCTTCATTTTTCCTATAACAGGTGTCTGGGTTGTAAATTTTAACTTTCTATTAAAACAAATAAATGTACATTTCAAAATCTTTACGTTAGTAAGTCTCCCTATTCCTGCTCTCACACTGAATCAATTTTATCAAATAAGGTATCATAAGAAAGAGAATGTTCAAGAGAAGCAAATTTGTTGGTAGGAGAAGGATCTCCTATCATTTTTACAGCTATCTTTTCAATTCTATCCAAAAGGCTCAAGTACGTTATTGGGGCACCAGCCCAAATATGAGAATCGTACTTGAGATTTGGACGATCAAAAGCTTTGTAAATTATAGCACCATCAGAAGCCGTACAAAACTTCTTGCACCGTTCGGCAAAAACCTAAACACTAAGCAGCATTTTTGGCGATGTCGAATATGTTATCACTCCACAACAAATGATTTGTGATGCACATACCTGGAACTGAAAGCTGTTCAGTCTCCTCGATGCAAGTATCACCCATGGATAGTGGCATTGGGGGATGGTTACGCTTTTGAGACAATAGACAGGATTGAGTTTTCGAAGCATTAAATTCTTCACGGTTTTTGATTCCCCAATCTTGTCAACATCATAATTTAAGAAGCTTATTATACGCTGCCGTGGTGATATACATCAGAAGAACAAGGATGGGAATCTAAAAACGAATATGAAAAGCTGAGGGTACTGTCATCAGCGAAACAATTTAGTGGGTTAGAAGTTTCAAACAAAAGATCATTTATAAAAATAAGGAAGAGTGTCGCGTTCGGGGACAAAACGGAACCCTAAGGTACACCAACGATTATTTTGTGAATATCAGATTTGAGCCCGTCCAATACTACAGAAGAGATTCATCAATACTAAAAGCCCGCATTTTCGATAAGAGAGCTTGATGCCAAACTCTATCAAATGCCTTTAAAATATCAAGTGCAATTATCTTACTTTCTCTAAATCGATGTAAAGATTTGTTCCACTGTTTGGTGAGATGAACCATGAGATCACCAGTGGATCTATTGCTACGAAAGCCAAAATGCCGGTCATTAAGAAGCTTTCGTTCTTCAAGATATTTCTTAAGCTGAAAATTAATTAGCGCTTCCTTGGAAAGAAGGGACGTAAATGCAATTGGACGATAGTTAGCTAAGGGGGAGCAGGATTCCGGACAAATGCTGTTTTCCATCCTCTCGGAAAGAGACTAGTAGAATAGGACAGACGGTAAAGCTTACGCAGTGGCCAGTGGCCAGCGGATTTGTGAATGTTAGCATCATCTAGTACTCTAGCCAATCAACGAGAGCGAAAGAAGATTCGTCCCATATAATCGTTTACGCTTTCGGGTACAGTACAGGAGAAGTCATGTCACTAATTGGCAGCAGCGATTTTTTCGGCAATTTTTTCTTTACAGCCTGAAAATCGTCAAAACGAGAAGTGCTTGCATACTAAAGATTATTTTTTGACCACAAATGGTTTTACTTACTTTATAGCGAAACTTTGTAACCAAATAATTGTTCTAATAAAAATGAATTACTTACTTACTTATAACCAAAGGACCATGGGCATTTTGGGCCCACTTTAAACATTGCTCAATAGTAATAAAACTTACGTATGTCATATGAAAGCTAACGGAGAACACTTTATTTCATTATACAGGGTGCCTGGTGGCAGATTTATGTTTTTAAATAGAATTCTCAGTAAAGATGTCGCTTTGGTCAAGTGATCATCACGCGTTCGCCATCGAGGCGTTTTTCAAGAACAACGATTCGTACGTAACTTCGCGTCAACAGTTTTGTTGACATTTCGGTATACGACGAATAAATGATATTCCAAATGTGAATTTAAATCGTTCGTGGTAACAGAGGTTCCGAGAAATCAGAGCAATTGAATTAAGTTTACTGCATCATGTGGCGCGTAATACGTGGCTCCGTTTTGAATAGTGCGTGTAAGGCTGCGGCCACGCAGTAAGCGGCTAGCTGAGCGGCTGAGCGGAAAAACATATAAAATCACACAGAAGCGGTCACGCTATGTGCGAGCGGCGAAACAAAATTCTGAGCGGCTAAGCGGCGCCGTTCAGCAACCAAACCTGTTTTAATTTTTAGTAATGTTCTGAGCGGCAAGAAGTAAATATGGCCAAAGTAAACATTGAGTTGTTAATTTCGTACATATGTGCAATCTCGACTTTAACTACTAATCGCTCAAAAGCAGTCCCTGGCCACACGTCGCTTAGAGCTGCCGCTCAGCCGCTTACTGCGTGGCCGAGGCCTAACTCGACGGAAAACATTTGGATTACATAATGTTTAAAAATTGAGATCTACATTATTAGTCTGTAATTTAATATTTCAAATAAAACAATATATGAAATAGATAAATTTAGATTTAATTTTAAAAATATAAATCTGCCGCCATACACCCTTTATCGGCTAAATTAAGATCGAGAGCAAAAACTGTGTTTTGACGCATTTTATGAAAAAGTATAGAAAACGCAAAAATAAAATATTTAAAAAAGGACAATACTTACTAAAAAGCCAAAAGTCTGTTCTTTCATTGTGTTTTCAAATCTACTTATGTATATGAATAACTTAAAAAAAATTAATTTCAAACTCAAAAATGTTAAAAAAACACAAACAAATAAATAGATTACACAACAATAGAAATTTCAACACCGACAAAATAACTGGCTGCCTTAATTCTTAACTCAAAAGCTAGTAGAATATTTGTGTTTGGAGACATACAATTTTCAATGTTGTCATTAATTAATTAATTAATTAGTATTAAAAATAAATAAACGAGAAGTTGCATCCGTTCAAACTAGAATTAAAGCGAAATACCATCTCAATTTTAATTTCTTCTTAAATGTGTAGCCTTGAAAAATGTTTCTGTGTAAGATTTTTCAGAGTTTTTCCTTTAAATTACTATGAAGTTCGTCATTTATCAATGTAATTGTAAACATGATACAAATTTAAATTCTCCCTTTCTTCGCTTAACTTGTTCAAAAATTAAGCAAATTTGAATTGATATGAAATACATTTTCTTGTCCATCACAACCGTCTGGATCGTTCTCAGTTATCAAAACTCTACTCAGTTTGTTTTGGTTTTAGTTTTTAGATCGATAATTGTGGCGATTTGAAAGAAAACAACTGACGCGAAATTTTGAATGATAGCATTGAGATCATCAGCGCCTTTGAATTCGTACTAAGCCACCGCATTTGGTATTGCGATGAACAATACCTTAACTTGAAAAACCATAAAAACTTCTAACATTCAATATGAGCTATATTTCCAAAGTGTAAAATCTATCTAGAAAAAATAATGAAAAGATAAATATTTTCCATAACAAGGTGATTTGATTAAATCCGTCAGATATAGCTTTTAATTACATTCATAAATTGTAGCTTATACTCCTATTTATTATGCACTCAACTCTCATTCATTTATTTGACCTTTAAAAGAATATTATTGATTTTCGCAACGAATAAATTCATCGTTAAAATACAAAAGTAATGAAATGATATTTCTATCTTATAGATAAAACAAACACTCATACAATCATACACTTTACACACAAATACATATCCCTCTTCCCTTGATGACATATTCAACAACAAGTGTAATCATTATCCATAGCAACAAAATAAAAAGAAGAAACTTAAGAAAAACGAATCAAATGAACTTTTGACCACAACATAAACACAATGATATCATCATCATCATACACCAAATACACACACACAATCACACAAAGTAAAAGAAAATATTTCCTAACGAGGACGAAGAAAGAAGTTAATCCAATTTAATATGCTTTTGATGGGCAACGCGCCATGTTGAGGACAAAACATAGATTTATTTGGAAAAATCGTTCGAACGCTTTATTATGATTCCAATGGTTTTTATTAGCTTAACACATTAACACTCTGAAAAGTACGGGCATCAATTTCCGTTTGTCAGGCAGGATCCCTTGTCAGATAGGGACGATATACGACGGCGGCAGCGTTGAATTTGTATTTGTATGAAGGGAAAATACATAGTCATTCGCTGTAGCTACATACAGTTATGACCAACAAAAAAGGAACATTTCAAACTTTTGTGTTTAAATGTGATTTTTGGTTTCACTTAAGTGAAGATATATGTCCTATTTTGCAATTATCTGTACACTAAGGATGTTTTCCATACAGTGCATAGTAGTTTAAAGAGGTTTCGTCAAAGTATTGGATGGGTTCAAGTCTGAAAACAACAAAATAAATGTTGGTGTACCACAGGGCACTGTCCTGTCTTCTACACTATTTTTCATTTTATCAACAATGTTCTGTTTGCAAGTCCTAATCCACTTACTTGCTACGCTGAAGATAGATAGATAGAGAGCCAAATCACCCCTGCGAGAGATAACCGTACCCTCAATTCGTTCATGCAAAATGTCAATCATGGCGTTTGCTGTGTGGCACGTAGCACCGTTCTACTGGAACTATGTACATGTCGTCTAGGTCCATATGGTTCAATTTGGGCCACAAAAAATTAGTTATCATCGTTATGCAGTCCTCGCTGTTGACGGTGACCGACTCACTAACGTCGTTTTCAAAAAAGCACGGACCAATTACACCGCTGGTCCAAAATCCACACCAAACGGTAACTTTTGAAGGATCCATTATCACCTGGTGAATCTCGCGTGGGTTGGTGTCGTCCCATATAAGGCAATTTTGCTTGTTAACACAGACATTTATCCAAAAATGAGCCTCGTCACTAAGATTGGATCCTCTTCCAAACGATTCAAAGCCCAGTCAGCGAACAAACGGTGCGGTGTTGTCTATGCTCACGAACTTTGAGCTCCTGGGTCAGTTGGATCTTGTACGGGTGAAAGGCCGAGTTCTTGTGCACGGCGAGGAATAGACTGCCTCGGGTTCTGCTGTACACTTTCACGGCCGCGGCGATGTTCTCGGCCGGTCTTCCGTTTCTTGAACGTGCGGGTGTTGGCTGATTGCTTACTGAACCGGTCGTCTCAAATTTGGCTACCAAACGTTGAAGATTCGAATGTAAAGGGCGACCAAGTCTACCGTTAAATGGGCGCAATGCGCGCAACGTTTGCGTTAACGAACACTCATTTTTATAATAAAGCTTTATCATTTATACGTGCTGTTTAATCGTGTAACTTGCCATGATGATTTGGCAGAAACAACTGAAAAATAAACAAAAGATTTGACAGATATCACCAAAACAAAATGTCCACTTTGAGCGCCAAAATCTACCCGCGCCAATTGAAAAACCCTTTATAACAAGAGAAGCTAGACAAGGAGATTTGCAGACGATATAGTTCTCATTTCTTTAAAAGCTACACACATTTAAGACATGTTGACGGAAATAACTAACTTGAGTAAAAAATATGGACTTCAAAAAGACAAATCGAAAACTAAAGCCATGACAAATCATATAAAAGACGATAAAATGTTGGGCGAAGAAAAAATTGAGTATGTAGAAGTTTACAAATATTTGGGACAGCTAAAATCATTTAAGGACCAAGAAATAAAGACATTAACAGACGCATCACAAGTAGCTGGAAACAATTCTGGAGCCTTAAACATATTTTACAATTGGGCCAAAGTGCAGACCAGTTAAATATATCTTCGACTTTAATATTCTATCAATTTTTACTTACGGACTACAAACAATGATCTTCACAGGGTAAACACTTGATCAGCTACTGATATTGCATACCAAAATGGAAACACTGTGTGCTTGGAAGGACATGAATCTAGACTTGAGGACCAAATATGGAAAAAAAATGACAACGAAATAGAGACCAAAGAACAAGAGACCAGCAGGACGACCCAATAAAAGATGGACTGACGATCTATTCACAAATAAGCACAAATTGGAACAAAGAAGCAAATAATCGAGACTCGTGGATATCATTTTGAGAGGCTTATGCCAATGACCAACATTATTGACTTTTAAAATTATTATTACAAGCTTATAATATTAACGGTTGCAAAATATCTCCCTTCCGCCTTTTTGTCTTTTGAATTTCGCGGCTATGTACAAAGCGCTACAAAGCTCGTATCTGGTAATATTATACATATATGAAAGTTTTTGACATAACCTACAAAACTGCGCTATGCATGAGTAGTTTGGATATTGCGTTTAAAAGTTAAAGACGTGTAAACATGGAGTTTACTAACGCCGAAATTAGCGCTATTTTAAAGTTTTCCTTTGTTAAAGGCAAATCCGCTAGAGAAACGTTCCGTGAGATTAATTGTGTTTTGGGGGATGGTACTCTATCACTTTGAACCGCGGAGGAATGGTTTCTACGATTCAGAGCCAGTAAAAACGACACCATGGATAAGCCAGCCGGCGGCGGACGATCGGTGACGACGAATACCGATCAAATCATGGGAAACATCGAGTTAGACCGGCATGTGGCATCTCGTAACATCGCCAAGGAGATGGGAGTTTGTCACCAAACCATTTTAAACCATCTGCAGAAGGCTGGATACAAAAAAGCTTGATGCTTGGGTGCTGCAAGATTTGACGCCAAAAAATCTTCAGGACCGAATCAACGCCTGATGCGATATGCTGCTGAAACGGAACGAACTCGACCCATTTTTGAAGCGGATGGTGACTGTCGAAAAAAATGAATCACATACGACAATATTGGCTGAGGCGGTGAATCGTCCCAAACAGTGGCCAAGCCGGGATTGACGGCCATGAATGTTTTGCTGTGTGTTTGGTTGGATTGGAAGGGAATCATCCACTATGAGCCGCTCCCATATGGCCAGACGCTTAATTCTACCATCTACTGCGTACAACTGGACCGTTTAAAGCAGGCGATCGACCAGAAGCGTCCAGAATTGGCCAACAGCAAGAGTGCAGTGTTCCACCAGGACAACGCCAGACCACACACTTCGTTGATTACTCGTCAGAAGCTACGGGAGCTCAGATGGGAGGTTTTATCGCACTATCACCTGTTCCTGTTCATGCCGAACGCCCTTGGTGGTGTAAAGTTGAACTCAAAAGAGGCTTGTGAAAAGTGGCTTTCCGAGTTCTTCGCAAATAAGGAGGGGGGCTTCTACGAGGAGAATATTTTAAAGTTTTCGTTTAGATAAAAACAGATTATCGAACAAAACGGCGCATATTTGAACTAAATCAGATCACTGTAACATTTTTTATAAAGCATGAATAAAGAGCAAAAAAGCGGAAAGGAGATATTTTCCAACTGAACATCTCGAAATTATCTGTATGCAAGTATATCCAGCCACTTCTTGTGGAAGGATCACATACGCGATATTTAGGTTTCCTGAAGCGATACAAAAAATTTGTTTTCACCTCTGACTTGGCTGGTATTTTTAAGATTAATTTTACGTCCAAACCTTGATAATAATTTCCATCTCTAAGATGGAGCCTCTGCATTTTACCTAAGTCTCTTGGATAGTTCTGTCCAAAAAGAGCATTCCAACTAACTGGTGATAAAATCATAGTAAAGCCATTTATATACGTCGCTTGAACACCGTCGTAAGCTTTCTTGCCATTTTTACCGTTACTTTAATAGATTCTGCTCTAGCAAACAATTCAACCGTAATACCCAAACCTGCAGAAATACTGATGTGCCGAAGTTCGGTCGTACTATCAATTACAGAGATTCGTTCTTTAGTCGTACTATGCGAATGTGAAACGCCTTATAATACTCTATCTTTCCCAATGGGTACAATATATTCAGGAATTAAAAACGAATGTGCACCGACACCTCTTTTCTAACCCCTCCAATGTCTCACTAATTCACACTGTGACACAGGCAAGACTTTTAGAGTATTTGAAAACTACTTACAAAAAAAAAACCTAATTACCAAAAATGGTTATGTTCCTATTATTTTGGCTGTAGCTGTGTGTGCAAGGACCCTTCGAATGTGTATACCTCGATATTGTAAGTTAATGAAGGGGGAAGTGGTGTGGTGAAGGTTGTGGGAGGGCTTCTTCTCGTTACCAATAGATGCCTACTTCTCGTTCGAAGTGACTTTAATCGAACATTATGTATTACCGAAAAAATCTATAAATATTTATAAAAATGTTTATGAGTCGTTCATATTCCCGTTTTATGTTGTATTCTGCGTTTGGTATTTATTATATGAATTTAATCAATGTATGTTTATACATACATATGTACATGACGCAGGACGCAAAGGACGCAAAAGGAACACGAGAAGGAAGAAGACTCTTTTTGTGTGTTTATTAAGTTTTTGTATAAAGAAGGAGTGTTGGAAGTTGGATATACTCGTAAAATAACATTACTCTTGCGACTGTCATGCCAAATGTGTGTATGAGAGTTTTAAGAACATAAATTATAAGGCAAACGTATGAAAATATCTTTTTTAAAAATACAACAAATGCTAAGCACTTTTTGATTTACTTCAATTCCATTGGGGTTAAGTCAACACATTATTTCTTAAGAAGTTATTTTATTTCCAAAATAAACAAACATGAATAAAGTTTTGAAATCGGCACACATCACAAGTGCTCTGATGGGGAAGGGGAGCGAGTATTATAACCAATTTGAATTTTACATACTCATATGTCATATTTGTAGGTATGTATTTATATTTGGATGTAAACACGATCTTTTTATGTGATTTAAAATAAGATTTATGCAAGATTACGCAGAAAGCATAAATCAGAATTCATTTGGAAAGGTTTGTACGCTACACCTGACAACTTCGAGTTAAGTATTATAAGAATAGTCTTTTTTTAACAATGTGACGGTAATAAAGAAGTACGGATGTGTTTTTTGTTTGGGCCACTTGGGCGTATACGTACTTTTTTTAGGCTTAAATTTAGCTTAAATAAAAAGTTTTCCATGAAATAATTTTAACATATTTGTCTATAAACCTTAACGGAAATAAAAGCGTAATACAGGTATAAAAACAGGCTTGAACATTTTCCAAATTCTAGTCTCTTTTTTGATGTCCACTCATACCTTTGGCTATTGAAAGAAAACGAACCATTTTTGAAATCAACTACTCTGTCTTAGAAAGGAAGGGAAGGGGAAATAAAATGTTTAGGTCGCCCTTAGGAATACTTTCTAACTTTAAATACGAAGTTATTGTAATAGGTCTGATTTGAAGAATTAAAAATTTTGACATTTTTCGACGTTTCAAACTCTCTAGGATGTAAATCAAAGGTTTTTAGAGAGATGTCTGCGTACTTATGTTTGTACGTTCGGGATACCTTTTTTCATAGTTCATAGCTCAGGAACTATCAAAGATATAAACATCAATCAACATTTTATTTAACAGATAAGAACGTTAAAAAAAGACGGGTCCGAATGGAAAGTTATTAGTGTGGGTCGCACCCTACCTAATTTTTAATAATTTAAGATCCTGACTTAAAATTAGATTAACGCTAGAAGACTTTGAAGCCTGCTTATACGGTAGCTAAGATAGGATACAATTTAGTTAACTATGAAGTGAATTCCGTTTGCTTAACGCAGGGGCGAACGCAGAAAAAAATTTCTGGGGGGGTTTCAAAAAATATGTATTATATTATTTTTTTATTTTAAATGTCAAGTGTTTTTTTTTTTTCTTTTTTGACACTGTTTTATATAGGTACTAAGAAACATGTATGAATAAAAATTACATATATATAAACACATATGAGCCGTTTATTTTGAAAGTAGCATAAGTCACTTTTTCAAAAAAAATCGAGTTAATGGCAACACTTAATAGAATTGAACGGTATCTTTTCATTTTTAAAAAATTTGCACTCAATAAGTTGAGAACTATTGAGATTTCTTCGAGAGAAGTATTGGTAATTAACGGTATAACAAATATCTTAAATATCTCGACTTAAAAAAAAGTGACTTATGCCACTTTCAAAATAAACGGCTCATATATGACTTGCTTTCACGATTGGCAAAACAGTTTGACTTTGTTTGTATGCCTTTTTTTCTAGTTGCCGTGATGAGGTGAGATTTTTCTATTTTCACAGTTCTCTTTTGTTCTCACCATGAAAATACTAGAAGTAATGACTTTGAATGCGCTCCGAAACTTTAGACCGAAGACATAGGTTCATATTCATAGTTCATTGATAAGTTCTGATTTTGTCTTTGCTAAATTAAACTACAGTTTATGTTATTTATAGACAATTTAAACCCATTTTAAAACGATAATCTGGAGTCTAAAAATAAACACGACGAAACCTATGTTTAAGCTGTTTCTAAATCTATTAAACGTCAAAATTAAACAAACTGATTGAGAAAATTAAATTACGAGGCATTTTATTTGAAAATTTAAAAACAAAAACTAAAATGTAAAAAGACTTATGCATATACCAATATTTTGATATTTTTTGCTGGATGTTGGAATGCTACCAACTAACAAAAAACGAAAGCTCTACTTAACCCGATGGGACCCCTTTGAAATATATTAAGACCATTCGTGTGAAAGGTATCGATTCGAGAAAAAAAATTGTCAAGTTTATAATTGATCTTCTAAAATTTCTCAACTAAGAGCAAACAAAATAGTTTGAAGGGTTTCAAAGATTTTGGCTCTCCAGCTAAAGCAATTTATTTTGTTACCCTCTACAAGCTATTTTGTATAGGTTTAAGTGAAATTTTTCAAAATTGTAGTAAAATATATGCCTTAAACCTGTTTCTAACTAAACAGAGCTGGAAAATTCTTTATGAATAGCAGCTGTGTCTAACCTACATACATATATGTTAAATTTAGAATCCAGTTCAAATACACTCGGGTTTAAAATATGACTATGAATATGCCCCATATTGTTTTGTGTCTTACATTAAAGGTATGTTTAAATGCAGAAACGCATTCAAATGTTTAAAAATTTGTGACATCACGTAACTTTCATTATTAGTTTGATTCTTGTTCTTGAAAAATAGGTTAAAAACGCGACAAAGGCAAACAGGGTTGCTGTTTTTGTTTTAAAATATTCTTGTGTCACAATTCAGGAAGTGAAAAAAGTTAAGTTAAACATTTTTTTTTAATTTACAGTTAAAACTAACATAAATGAACGAACAATTTTTCGGTGGTTTGACATTTAAATACATATGTCATAAGTGGCCGTGAGATTGTCATTTTCTGTTTTCAATTTTTCATTTTTAGCCATAAGAAACATGGCGAAAGGGAGCATCTCTGTGTTAATAATAATATTTAGCTTTATACAAAAAAATAAAAACCCTTCATCTTCTACCTTAGTGTTTGAAAATAAAAATAGTAAACATTTTAATTGTTAGTATGAATGAAAACAAGAGAAATATTTGTCTTTCTTTACCAAAAAATACAGAAATTTATTGTTCTAATTTAGCGTGTTTGTGTTTTGTGCACAATTTCTATCACCATAGCAAATTTATTAAAATTTTTTGTTTAACATAGTTTTAGAATTTGAGTTGGAAATTAATTTTGTACCATTTCTGTTTTTCTTTTTTTGGACAATAATGGATATTTGATTACTGCACATATTCTGATATTTCGGAGGGGGTTTTAACCCCCAAAACCCCTACCTGCGTTCGCCCCTAGCTTAACCAAATGATTTGTAGGATGACTATGAAAAACGTTATTAACCTCTTTATATACACAATATTTGTATTCAAACCAATCAATATTTTGAATCAGGTACGGTCTTGCTTTTACATTATAAAAACAATTCCTGGAACGTCAATAAGCCGTACTGTGGATTGTCACGAGGTCAAGCTAAATACTTTCAGAAGACAATCGATTTTTTTGGAAGAACCAAAACAATTCAATCAGAATACTTCATCCAGGTAGAGTTGGTGGCATATAATCGGTTATTGCTCATTACTGAAAAAAGATAAAGTAAATGTTGCCTCCCATACGAATAGTTAATCAAAGTATCAGGGAAGCCTGAATTTGAAGTGGTCCCGTATCAGTAGATTACCGTCATTGAACCAACATTTCTGAAATGTTTGTTCAAAATGTACACTCTCTGAAAACAATCTAGCCCTTAGTAACGCTCGAGAAAATGCTTTTAAAAAAGAATAATCAGTCGTGTATGTGAGGAAGGCCGATTTCAGAGAAGGTATGTTGAACTGTAAGCTTTCTTGCTCAAAGCAAATATAGATTGGGCAAAAACCGCAAGCGAACTGGCTCAGAAAGTCCTTAAAAATTATATTTTATATGAACTCTGCCCTGGTAAAATGGCATTACAGTTGACCCCGCGACAAGACATGACGATATTTTTGCCTCGCTTCTCAATGTTGTTTAGGTTTAATATAACTGGTTTGGGTTTTGGGGTTTTTCTCATGAATAGTTTAATTCAATATAGACTCAGCTATTCTACGTTTCGTTTATGTTTAAGGTTTTAAGTTAACTCTTGAACTCAATTTAAGACATAATGGCGCGTATTCATAGAGAATTACTAAAGTCGTGATTTCTTGATCTATAGTTTAAGGCTTGTTGATTCAATAAACACAGCTCTTATTGATAGTCAATTTTCTTGATGTGTTTAGTAAAACCCCAGTTTAAGGTTGTATTCAACTACAATTATACTTCAAATGACAGGTCAAAGTAAAAAAATACTGTTATATTTTCTCGTTAACTCGTTATTTTGTGCTTTCATTCCTAGAAGTGGATGTCAAAACAAGTAAGTAAAGCCTAGTACGCTGCTGATGCGAAACGAAATTTTTCGGCGGTCTCCAAGTGCAGAGCGAAATTAAAACGGAAACCACAGCGGAAAAATATTTGTGGAGAGTTCTGTCTGGAAGTTGAATTTCATTGCTTGTCTTCATCACTTCTTGCACATCACTAATAACATCCTGAGTTTCCGATTCAGAAATGCAATGTTGGAACACATAAGACAAATCCATTTTATTTCAAATTTTAAATCAAATATAAATCAAAGTCAAAACACCGAAAGTCACGAGTAAACAATTTTTTTTTTTTCAATACAAAAATTAAACGTCAAAATTTCGCAAGCAATTAATGTGCTGTGCAATTAAATTGAGAACGAAAAGAGTGGAGAATTGTACTAAGAAATCTAGTACAGCTAACCACTAAAATGTCACATTTCGTCGTTCAGCAGCGTACTGAAAAACGAAAAGCACAGCGAAATTTTTCGTTTATGATTTCGTCATGTCATTTTTGTATGGGAATTTTTGTTTCGCATCAGCAGCGTACTAGGCTTAAAACAAAACTATTTAAAAGAAAATCAAAAAAAGAACAACAAAGTTCAATAATATTTTAGATGAAAACAAAGGAAATTATAAAACGCGAACGGCAGGAAAACTTATCGCAGTCAGACAAAGAACTTTTTAGCGAATTTTGCAAAAAAGAAGAGCTACACCAGCAAGTTTACGTACAATTTATTTGATATGATTTACATACCTTTTCAGCTTTTCAATTCAGAAACAAAAATCAAATATGACATTTGGCTGTGATAATAACTACTTAAACACAGCATTTCCTATGTTAATAGTTAAACCACAGTTTTAGCTCTAAACCTAGGTTTAAATTTATTTATAAATAGCCTAAACTCTGGACTTGCTTAGCAACAACTAAGCAAGAGTTTAGCAAACATCTATGAATATGCCCCAATGTCAAGTATAGAGATTATTTTTTTACCGCACACTAAGAACGTCGAACATTCAAACCACACTGTTCTCCCTCTGATTTTGATATTTAAGACTTTGAAACCAATATGTATAAGTACCTCGTCGTAAATCATTACCTATTTTTCTAAAGCTTACAATGGGGCGTATTCATAGAGAATTATTAAAGTCGTGATTTCTTGATCTATAGTTTAAGACTTGTTGTTTAAATAAACACAGCTCTTATTCATAGTCAATTTTCCAGATGTGTTTAGTAAAACCCCAGGTTAAGGTTTTATTCTACTACAATTATACTTCAAATGACAGCAAAGCAAAAAAATACTGTTATATTTTCAAACTTGTTATTTTGTGCTGTCATTCCTCAAATTGGATTTATAATATAATAACAATATAAAAAACTGTGACTGTTTCTTTATCTAAACGATATCATTCGTAAAAATCCTTGTCGCTTAATTCAAATGAATGGAACCGTGTTTTTTATATTTTTCTTTTTCTTGGTGGCATATTTTGCAGATCACCAAATAACTCAAACTCCTCCATATACATATCTTCTTCAATTGCGGTATCAATCCACATTTTTATTTGATATACATACATATGTACATATGTAATTTACTTTTTCAGCTTTTTAATTCACAAACAAAAATCAAATATGACATTTGACTGTGATAATAACAACTTAAACACAGCATATTTGCTATGTTTATAGTTAAACCACAGGTTAAGCCCAAAACTTAGGTTTACATTTATTTATAAATAGCATAAACTCTGGACTTGATTAATAACAATTTAGCAAGAGTTTAGCAAACATCTATGAATATGCCCCAATGTATTTAAACTTTAAACAAGTTTAACGTAGTTATAGTGTGTGCAAATTATAAATAAACAATGAGACTGGGATGTGACCCAATCTGATAACTTCCCATCCCGTCTGCCGATTTGTCTATCCTAAAAAGGTTTGTAGGTTTTCGCGTTTTGTTAAAAAAGTTGCCAGTTAAGTTTTTCTAAAAAAATAATCAAATATTAACAACAATATTTTGCGTATGATGAAATAGTTTGATTTCAAAATATATTTTTGTTAACGAGATTCTTAGTCGGAAACCAACTTTTACCAATTTTAGTAGCATTTATTGTTTTTCTCAAAATTTGACAAGATGTCAGAAACGTTATTCCTCGTTGCATTTATTGAAATGTCATAATTTTTGAAACGTCTAGAAATGTCATAATTTTCAATTCGACAAATCGGACCGATTACAATAACTTCCCATGGGAAATTATAACATTTTAAAACGGTGATAACAAAAGAAAGTGACATACAAGAAAATAGATCGATTCATCCTGTTCATTCTTATGTCTGCTATACTGAGTAAGTTGTGTAAGGTATGATATATGTTACTTAAAATTCTGCTCTTTATCCGCCAACGAAATTGTTATCATTTCAATGTAATCCCTAGTTGACACCCGTAATCTTAGAATTGAGCTCGATGAGTGCATAAACCTGTTTCTGTTGATTATCCGAAACGGATCTTGTAAAAGTCAATGGGTGATTCTCAACCAAAAATTATTATAATTCTCTAGGAATTGGGGTACTGAAAAATATCGATGTATTGAAAAAATATTACAAAATCAAGAATTTCAATAATTTTTTTAAGCATGTTTTACTCTTCAAATATTTGAAAAACAAATTGCACTATTTTCTGACAATGCCAAAAACTTTCCAGATTTGTTAAAAAATATGCTTTACTTTGCAACTATCCCTTAAACAACACAAAGAAAACAATTATACTCGTACATAACATCTTTATAAAGTAAAGTTAAAGAAAAAAAAATGTTTAACTATTTTTTAATGGAGTTAAATAAGAACATTCTATGCTAATTAAGTTGGTCAGAATCAAGTTTAACCAACAAATTTTGTTGAAAGCCTTGGAATTTCTTATCAGAAAAACATCACATAAAAAATATACTGTTTATTTGCTTTCTTTTTGTTAAATACAAATAAATAAACATAAACGGGCATAATCATAAATGTTTGCTAAACTCTTGCTTCTTTTGTTATTACTAAGCAAGTCCAGAGCTTAGGCTATTCATAAATAAATCTAGACTAAAGCTTAGGGCTGAACCTGTGGTCTAACTATATACATAGGAAATGCTGTGTTTAAGAGTTATTATCACAGCCTAATTTCATATTTGATGCCGCTGTTCTTTCAATGTTTGTACTGGTCTATTATATCCAGCTGCCCTCATATTGTTGTCGATAACAGACGAAGATGCTTTCTTTCTTGTTATCATCTTAACATCATTTCTCTTATCGTCGACAATGTTAATGTGCCGGCGAATTATCTCCCGCAATATTAAAAAACGTTGTTAGTTGCTGTTTGTGATTTTTTATTAAACAGTTTTGTTTTACTTACTTTTTTTCCACATTTCATTTGAGGAATCAAAGCACAAAATAACAATTTTGGAAATATAACAGTTTTTTTTATTCTTTGATCTGTCATTTGATGTATAATTGTAGTAGAACACAACCTTAACCTGGGTTTCTACTAAACACAGCTGGGAAATGTACTATGAATAAGAGCTGTGTTTATTAAACCAACAAGCCTTAAACTATAAATCAAGAAAACACGACTTGAGTAATTCTCTATGAATACAACCCAAAATGTGTAATTTAAGTTATTGTCAAATTTATTCTTACCTGAAAAATTCCTTTTCATCTTTGTACCATTTAACTGAATTCAATGTGTGTCCATCCATATCATAGCTACATGTTAGTGTGACATTATCACGAAAATCTATTATATCCGGAACATAAATATCTGTTACCACAAGACTCCCAGCATGTTTATAAACTAAAAATAGAAAAATAAAAATATTTATTACTAGCTTTTACCCGCGACTTCGTCCGCATTAGATAGTTTTTTTTTTGGATACTAATATGAAAAAACCTGAGCTGTACTTTTTTGTACGTATGTTTGAATTGTGCCGAGATGGGATGAGGCCATACTAAGTGTGATTGGCAGAGGTTAGGTTAGGTGACGAACCGAGTAAATTAGTAAGTATTAAAGAAACAATTAAATTTACACTACAAATAAAATGTTTGCAGGTTGTCTCTGTAATTTGCATGCGTCCGACAACGGCGCGGTGTGTGCCCTCACGTGTGTGCCCGTTCGGGTAGACCTACTCAGTGATGTCCTCCCCCCGCGCCGCACTACCGCCGCCACCACCAGGCTCGTCTACCGCGTGCGACCTCCGTCCGCGCACTCGCCCCGTGCCTCAGCCGAAACAGAATTATTAGAAGTAGAAGACAGATCCAGTGAATTATTTGTTGTACCTACATGGCTCGTGTTTGGCGATGAAAGGTTGAGCATAGCAAAGTTTAGGTTTAAAATTATTATTTGTGGAACTTGGTGGGAGCCCGCGTTAATATACGTGTATGATAACATGTTTGACAACTTATTTCATAAGGGTTGAGAATGCGTTGTTTTCCCGTAATGCCAATTTTATCAAAATATTATTCAAATCTTTGGTAATTAATGAGTGAAAGCGATCAGATTCCCCGGAAAGTAATTTTTCCCATGGGAAAGCGTTATTTTCTCGGGGTCAAAAGTAACTCATGTCCTTTCTTAAGTCTCAAACTATCTCCTTACCAAATTTCATTTAAATCTGTTCAGTAGTTTAAGCGTAAAAGCGATCGGCCCACCTGAATTTTCCCATGGGAATGCGTCTTTTTCCCGGGGTAAAAAGTAGCCTATGTCCTTTTTCGGGTATCAAAATATCTTCATACCAAATGTCATGCAAATTGGTTCAGTAGTTTAGGCATGATTGAGTAACAGACAGACAGACAGAGTTACTTTCACATTTATAATATTAGTATAGATAATTTAATTAAATAGTTTAAGTTAACATTATTTTTATATTACATAAAATTATTTTTAGTTCTGTAGAAATAGTACAGTTTATGTTGAGGTAAGAAAATATTGATATACATACAAAGAATTATTTATTTTTAAAATGACATCAATGCCCAAATTTTCAATGTTTTGAAGTTAAAATTAAAGTTTTTGTCAGAATCATGATAAATAATAACAAAGAAGTCTTCCTTTAACATAAAAAACATAAAGGTTTTTATTTTTATAATTATTTAAAAACCTTTGGATTTCTCAAGCATATCATGTTTCATTGAAACAAAGCGGTTTTTTCAAAAATTACTAAATGATAAGTGCCTACCATTTTAGTATAATAAAGATTTATGAACCTTTCGAAATATTAGAAACTCATTGTGGAAATAATATTTGAAAACCAGGTCCGGTGTTGACTTCTCTAACTATCAGCAAGCTCAAAACAGATTTTCACCGACGGCTTCCGTTCAACATTAAAATTACACGATATGACATTTACCGACCCTAAAACTATTACAAACCTCTTTGACTTAATCTTCAGCCAATCGTAGAGTAATCATCTTAAAGAACCTGACTGTAGTTTTTTTGATTACTTAAAAGGTACTTTATGTACCTTCCTTACCCAAATAAAAATAAGTGATGATATTGTTAAGGCTACTCAAAGATGAATTCTTTGCTGGTGCGGATGGTTGACTTCAATATTATTAAAAAAGGGTGCTACCTCCCTGTGTAAGCCTTTTTCAGTACTGTTTCCTCTTTCCATTTCTCAAGCTATCTTCCCAAAGCTTTGGAAAGATTCCTGTATTTTTCCTGTTCATAAAAAAAGAGCAAAAATGATTTTATGAACTACATGCCCAAGCCAAGTTTCTTCACCTACCAAGCTCTCCGAAAGCATTGTCTACGACTCTCTCTATTTTCATTGTAGACCTATTTTTTATTCCCAACAACTTGGCTTCTTAAAAGGCTGATCCACTACAACCAATCTTTCTGAATTTGTGTCCACAACTCTAAACAAATTAGAGAAATGAAGTTTACGTTATGACTACAGACTTTAGTAAAGTCTTTGATAAAATCAGTCACCAAATTATTTATCTTAAACTTAAAGCCATTGATTTGCCACCCTTTTTTATTTCATGAGCCATACCTATCGTACCTTGAGAACCTCCCAAATAGAATTGTTTTCAGGTTCTCAATCTCCGATCCCATGTATGCAAACTCAGGGGTCCCTCAAGGGAGCCACCTCGGTAATTTATTTTTTGTCTTAACTATCAACGATATTACGTATTAATGCCATTGAAAATTCAAATGTCTCTATTTACGCTGATGGCATGAAAATAACAAAGGTTATTTCTATTCCATCTGATTAGTGTCTCACTCCAAAATGATCTTGACTCATTTCAGAATTAGTGTGACAAAAATTTCTTAGAACTCATTTAGCTAAAAATGCCAATTCTTAACATTAACGCGTAAGCGTTCGCATCTTCCCTACCGAACTTAACATTTAGTTAAATTGTTGAGCCCATTTTGATCATATTGTATAACAAGGCCAACTCATCCCTTGGCTTCATTAAACTTTTTGGTTAAAAGATTTCTCGAACTCTTATGTCACTAAATCCCTATACACCACCTTTCTTAGTCCTCTGTTCGATTTGCGCTCCTCGATCTTCCTTGATAATCTATTCTTACCACCTTATGAAGATCGCTTAATATGCTTATTAATCTGCCAACCCTCAAACCCTATGATATCTTCCAATGTGGTTAGTAAATATACATATAATAGATATCAATGTTACCAACTCCTATGTCTTTATTTTTGTTTCAAAATATTCCAAGTCTTAAATTATTTTTTTTTTATTCTAGCATTTATATTTTCTCCAAAGACAAAATAATCTCAGGACTGACTGATGTCCTTGACTAAAGCATAACAGTTTTAGATAATACATCCGTATTACAGTCATAACCCGAATGCCTTTAGAACTAAAGTTCATTCATGCAATTTAATTGTATAAATAAAAATCTCTTCGTTTGATATATTGCACCTGAATGAATATTTTCTAAGGACATTTTTCTCTTCCTTTTCGTCTTGAAAACGTGATACGCTTGCTCAGTTTTGAAATATGTTATAAACAACAACAAAAAATATAATTTTATATACATTCTATATGAATCTACTTTTGTGGTTTAGTAACATTTTTATGTGCGATTACGCTTGGGTGCATGAATTATTTAAACGTTCCTTATGTCCAGGGACGAAGCAATCAACAATTGCGCCTTTTTAAGAATAATATTCGGCGTTTTTGAAATTGGACATTATGTAAATAGTTATGATAAAATATCCACTGAACGAAAAGTATTACAACTAACTTACTTACTTAAGGTGGCGCTGTGTGAACTAGGGCCTCACCCAAAAAACTTCTACATCTAGTTTGGTCTCTAGATAGATGTCTCCCGTTCCACACTTCGAGTTGACTGAGGTCATTTTCCACTTATGCATGCCACTTAATCCGCGGTCTATCTGTGGGTGTGGATTCGAAGACTCTCTAAACCGGTGCATTGGTTTCCATGCACTTTACGTGACCCAGCCATCTCAGTCGATGCACTTTTACCATTGAATAATTACAAATAGAAGGGACACCGGGCAAATCCTGATCTAGATGGCGACACTTATTTTTCAAATGCTCATAAGTCGCTAGTATCGCACGGCGAGTTATTGTATCAGTCTATCAAATACAACACCCAATTTTACAGAGTTGGTCCTTATGGGAAGTTTACTCACAATTTGTTATGGTCGAGAAAGGTAACGGAATATTGTTATTTGGAATAAAAAACAACAATAACAACTGTGTAGGTACACACTCGTATGTCTTTTAAAGTGTGGCATTCAAGGCCAAATCACGTTCGTTGCAGAAAATGTATTTTGAAGGTTTGTTTTTCTTTTTTAATTTCGTTCTCATTCATAAAACGAAAATGATTTTGGTGCTTTTCGGTGCATTCGACATGATGATGATTTGTGAGTTTCGGTGAATTTTTCTTCAATTTCGTTATTAGTTTGATATGGGTTGGGATAGGTTTATTTTTAAATTTCTTTTTTTTCTGAAAATAGGGATAGTGGACGAATCATACTTTACTACATAGTATACATTGCAAATGTACATACATACATAAGCATAGGTAGGTATATTGTTTAGGCAAATATTGGGTAGGTAATTAGTAATTACATATTATGTAGGTATTCATTATGCACAAATGGAGGTTAGTAGGTTAATATGAATATAGGTAGATACCTATATGTACATATGTATGTGTATATACCTATATGTATAACATAATTTGAGGGCGTAACTACCTATCAGATTTTTCAACTATTTTAGTACCTACATAGTATTTTTTGCAGATTTCTTTGTTTTAAACAAAACTGTCGACTGAAGAAAAAAAGATATAATCAAAGTGGAGTAAAAAAGGATTCTTAAAGCCTACTGTTAACATTTACCAGTGCACTGCGCGTACGCAAATAACATACAATTTCTACTCGCGTTGTTGAATTTTTTATATACATTTTGTGGTAGGTACCTATATAGCTTTCAGAATTATTTTCTTACTTTGTTTTTGCTTTTACGTATTTTTTTGAGATATTGTTTTGCTTTAGGTTGCCGGTGGCATGGAAGTAGTTTTGACGTTTAGCAGTTTTTGTAGTCGCTTTAATTTTAACTTCCCATAGGAAGTTATTGTAATCGGTCCGATTTGTCGAATTGAAAAATTTGACATTTCTAGACGTTTCAAGTGCGTGCGTGTGTACGTATGTTCGTATGTCCGTACGTTCGCAAAGTTTTTTTTTTGTCGTCCATACCTCAAGAAGCAGTAGAGATATCGACTTCAAATAAATTTTGTTATACAGACAAAAATGCAGAAAGATGCAGAAAGGACTCTAAACAAAATTGGGTGGGTGGTTTTTTACCACAGCAATTTAAAAAAAATGAAAATGTTGTTAGCTTAAAATATTTCACGAACCAATAACGCTAGATACTTAAATTGAATTTTAAATTCTCACGTGATACCAAACAAGTATATTTTTGAAAAAAAATCCAGTAATAACGGTTTTTTTTTATAAATCAAAAAAAACTGTAAACAAATATTTGTCACCTCGAATATTTTACGAAAAAAAATGATTTTATCTCCAAAATAATTTTGTACAAAGAAGAATAACGTTTTTGACATCTGGTAAAATTTTGAGAAAAAAAAATTTCTATAAGTTCGGAAAAATTTATTTTCGACTGTGAAATCAAATTTTTTCATTATATGCAAAGTATTGTTGGAAATTTTTTAATTTTTAGAATATATATCGGGTGATTTTTTTGAGATTAGGATTTTCATGCATTAGTATTTGACAGATCACGCGGGATTTCAGACATGGTGTCAAAGAGAAAGATGCTCAGTATGCTTTGACATTTCATCATGAATAGATTTACTAACGAGCAACGCTTGCAAATCATTGAATTTTATTACCAAAATCAGTGTTCGGTTCGAAATGTGTTTCGCGCTTTACGCAAATTTTATGCGTTTTTTTTTTTTTAAAGTTCTCAAGCTCTTAAAAAATCACCCATTATGTATTTATTGTCCTCCATTGAAAAGAGGACATTGTTTAATATAATGGGTGATTTTTTAAGAGCTTGAGAACTTTTTTTTAAAAAAAAACGCATAAAATTTGCGTAAAGCGCGAAACACATTTCGAACCGAACACTGATTTTGGTAATAAAATTCAATGATTTGCAAGCGTTGCTCGTTAGTAAATCTATTCACGATGAAATGTCAAAGCATACTGAGCATCTTTCTCTTTGACACCATGTCTGAAATCCCGCGTGATCTGTCAAATACTAATGCATGAAAATCCTAACCTCAAAAAAATCACCGTTACATATATATTATGGTGTTATATTATGTTATATTTAAATCATACAGTTTTGAGTTTTTTCTTGAGTTAGGTAAGTAAGGTACTAACATATACCTAAGGTATCTTGTTGAACCTTCGCCGATTTACGTTGTTTATCAATGTTTTGATTAACTTCAAATACTTTGTAGGTAAAGCAGACGATTTTAAGTAATTTTTGTTTTACTTGCAAAAAAACTGTAAATCGAACAAACCACATCAAATTATAGTTGCAACACTTTACCAAAACTCTTAAATAAAATAAAAACAGCGTAAAAAAGATAATGTACATGAATATATTATTATTGAGATCAGATAGGTATACTGGTACATATGTACATTACAATAAAAAAAAAAACACTTCCTTTAAAATTTAACCTCGATCGAGTTAAATTTAGTATGAAACTAAGATTGAAACTAAATGATCAAGACCAAGCTACGTTATGAAAAACTGCTGCTAGCGAATTTTGATTGATATAAGATTTTTGTTGTTCATCATTTAGTTTTAACATAAGTTTCATAATTAAGTGCTGTTGTGGTTGAATTCTGAACAAAGTGTACTTTTGAAGCACTCTTCTACAAAATATTGCACAGTAGTTTTTACATAACTTACGAAATCTCTTGTGGGAATTGACAAGCCTCCATTAATCTTATTTTCGAATTGACGAAATTTTATTAAATGTTCTCTTGTTTCATAGTTATTTTGACACACGGACACTCTATATATGAAGTGTCTTTGTTTTGACGTTTGCTTTTGTCCATAAACAATTTGCATAAATCAGTCATTTTTCTTTAGCACAGATTTTCCAATATATCCTACAAAATACCTATGTATGTTAAGTACATTTCATCGTAATTTTCATTTATTTCATTCCAATTATTTTCAACGTCTCCTTAACAAAATTAAGACAAAATAATTTATTTGATTTAAGTTAGACATTGCAAATTGTAAAAAAAGTTTCAAGAAATAGTAGTGTATCTACTATTAAATAAATTATAGGTATGTATTCCAGTTTATTTAAAAAGTTTAAAAACCTTCAAATGCCTTTACTGAAGAAATTTATTTTTTGAGTTATCATACTACATGCACTTGGCTATATCGTACTAACATTCACAAAACTATGTATTCGTAAAATAGTATATCTGCCAGTATCTACCGATAAAAAAATTCATGAAAAAGTAATTGAATTTTTTTTTATTTGGAACAACAAACCTCCAAGTAAACGATTTGGTAAATCAATTTAACCAAATCTCCAAAACAAAATAAAAATAGTAAGAAAATGCCAATTTTTTACACATGAAAAATGAATAGTATCTTTTCAAATACCTTCCTAACATAGGTATTAAGATGTAGATTTTAGGTATACCTATTCCTTTTTTTGTGGCGACACAAACACATTATCCCATTTAACGCGTACATATTATTGTCTTCATCTATAAATATTTCTATAGTTCGTTTTCAAAAAAGATCCCAAAAGGACTTTTTTAATCCCTTTTGAGGATATAAATTAGCATATACAAAAACCAATATCATGAAAATGATATTCAAGCTACTAATAGTACTCACTGGATGCTCATAAGTCGCATGGTCGTTTGAGCAAATGTTTGGTGTCCACTTCTATTTGTAATTATTCAATGCTTTTACCCTACTGGCTAATTCTACGCCACTGTACAGCCCGTACAGCTCGTCGTTCCATATTCTAGTCCACTTACCTTCTATGCATATACGGGACCTCCTTTGTCATAGTCCATATAGCAGGACGGGGATGATTTGATGCTCATGCTTCAATACTCATAAAGGCCCCATTGACACCACGCTGAGTTCTTCCGATTACGACAATGCCATCAGCATATGCGACTAATTGGACAGACTTTTGAAAGATATTACCTCTAGTGTCAACGAGGGAGATGTGCACTATTTTTTAAAGCACGATGTTAAAGAAATCGCATGACAGCCCATCACATTGCTTGTTGAGTTGTTTCCAACCTTTATGGAGCAGAGCGAATTCTTCATGGCCATCCTGCACAAACGGGCAAGTTTGGCAACTATACAACTCGTCCCTGTAGATGTTGTTATATGCGGCCTTACAATCGATGAAGAGATGGTGCGTGTCGATTTGATGTTCTTGGGTTTTTTCCAGGATCTGTTGTAATGTGAATGATCGACCGAAGACTTTCCTGGTCTAAAACCACACTGACCTATCAGGTTGTTGACGATGTGCTTTAGACGTTCACATAGAGAGTCGATTTTATAAGTGATGTAAAGTAGATGCCTTTATAGTTTTGGTTCTGTTTTTTAGGGCCTCCTTTTTTCAGAATCGGGCAAACAATATTGAGGTTCCATTCATCGGGTGGCATGCTTTCTTCCCACCATATCTTACAGATAAGTTGGTGCATGCTCCTAACCAAATTATCTCCAGCTGCTTTGAACAGCTCGGCATTTATTTAAGCCTTCTGCTCCAGCGGACTTGTTAGACTTCAGCTTAGATATGTCAATCTTTACTTCGTCTAAGTCGGGTAGACGGGATTATTGGCTTTCGTCGTCTATGTTGAATGGATCATCCTGCTTGATAGAAGAATTCGTTTTGTCGTTGCCGTTATAAAGTCTGCAGAAGTGGCTTTTCCATATCTTGAGCATTAACTGCGGTTCCACTATGATGATCCTAATAATTTTTCAGATTAACCATTCCAAATCAAAAGACTATTAAAGTTTAACTATGACAATTGATAAGGCGAAAGGGCAAACATTAAAAATAGTCGTTGTCAAAAGGTGTGTATGAACTTCGCGAACACATTCAATTTTGTCTAACATTCTCAAATTTCAAGCTATAGACAAAACCATTTAAACTCCTCATAGAAGTAAAAAAACACCCTCTACAGCCGTTATTCGTTCGGGCCTGTGAGTCGTTCTCTCTTCGTACACAGTGAACACCGGACCTGTTCTATTGACTTGACATTGTTCAGTACAGTAGTGTTCTAAATACATAGCACACATTCAATTCCAAAGTGCAGATAAAGAGAAAAGTAAGCTACTTATTGTGACCCGCAAAACTATATATGTATTATGTCGGTATATATATGTATTCCTATTCCATTTGCGTTACTGAAAAACCTAGAAAGAAAATACGTAATCGTTCCAGTGGCAGTGCCCACTTAAGATGACGTCGACACTTTACTCCTTTCACAGTAATTGCCATTGGCCATACCAAACAGATCCAGATCCAGCACAACCATTAGCTCCAGCTCCAGTTTTAGCCATCAGTAGTAGTCAACCACCACCCAAACCCAACATCGAAGCGACTTTTCGTCTCGAGCTCTCCATAGAAAATTATATTTTAAAAATGTTAAAATCTTTTAACATCGACTTTCTCTCTAAAGGTAGAAGTCCTTTTTAAAATGTTGGAAGGAATAAAAATACCTAGCGCCAGGTATACGACGCGTATTGTTCATCACAGTGGGGCGTATGAAAGCAGTTTCAACATCGGAAATGTCGATTGCACTTATTATACAAAGGTATACTAAGGTACAGTATTCAGTATATAAGAGAAAAAAGGGATAATAAAAAGGTTAAGTGAAATGAAAATTACTGGCGTGTGAAAGCTGTTAAAACACTCTAATTACCCTTGAATTAAATGACAGTTTAACCTAGCGACCCAAATTTGTAAGTAGGTATATATGTCGGTCGGTAGGTTTATTTTGTCTTTGTCCGTCATGTCAACATCGCTCCGCTGCTGCTGGAAGATAAACTTAAAAGTTAACATGACAGGGGCTTGTTAGATGTGGGAAAGGTATTTCCAGCCTTTGATATAGGCAGACTTATTGACGTTATATAATTTACCGCAATTTAAATTGGTATGTGTTGTATTTGTTTGATCCAATTACTTTAAGTTCGTTGAAAGAAATAATAAAAATAGGAAAGTAGACCAAAATTAAGGAAAAGTAAACTAGGAAAATGCTGAATTCCACTCGAAAATCAAAAAATAAATCTTTGATTAAGAGAAAAGTTAAGTTTTAACACCCTTGAATAAAATGGTTCAAATTAGGTTGCAGTTATGTATGTCGATTTGTGGCACTTTAAAACGGTACCAAAAAGCCTGATTTTTCCGCTGCGTGCAAGTAATTTAGTTTTGAATAGGTTTTTTTTTTCAGGGAAAAACGTGTGAATACATTTTTTTAATACTTTATAGTAGGCCAAAATAATAGGAAATACCTTTTTTCAATATAATTGCTTTTCATTTTTTTGCGTGTTCTTATTATATGAATGCACACTGCACAGGTTAGAGGAGAGCCCGTTTTTGCGCATTTTAATTTAAGTAGTTATGTTAAAAACCAAGATTGTGGGGCTCCGAGAATCCAAGGGCAATATATCTCTAACATCATTTACACCTGTTTAATGTGGTGTTATGACTCGAGAAGTTACCAGGCCGCATTTCATCGAGAATGATGTGACTTTTGCCAGCTTTGAGAATTGTTTGGCAAACGTATTGTTCGCATCAATCATCATGAAATGTAATCGTTGGTGTTATTAATTTGTCTAACCTAAATGGTTGATTTCATATGATGAAAACAGAATGTTTCCTGTAAATGTCAATAAATATTTTGGATACAATTTTGCTGATATTACATCCAGTTATAACTGCTTTATATACATATATACATACATACCAAAACTACAGCGACCAAAAAAGCCGACGGTAAGCTTTATTTCCACTAATCACAACAAGTTAATAATGTTCCTAATTCTTTAGGACATATTTATGTATTTACTTATAAACTATTGATGGATAGCCAATTTAAAAGTCCCAAACTGAAAATAACTTGTAGGTACCTTGTTTCGGAGCATTCTGGAATATATTACTTGAAATTCTGTCCCTAACAGTTTAAAAATTCTAAGAAACCTATTTGGTTTGATAAAAGTTTTCCAGACTTAGAAATGTCACGAATAAGTTGCATAAGAAGATTTAAATGTTTGCTACATTTGCTCTCTTGAATAGAACATTCTCATTTTTTCGTAAATCTTTAGCGACTTAAAATGAAATTGAAAACTGAACTTCAGTTGTTGAAGCTGGTAATCTATAATCAGTAGATGATGTACTAGCAGCTCTATGCTATCTTGTTAGGAATTGTCGAATTTTTTCGTTGCACCTGACAACATTGCGCTAATTCTTTTAATAAGTGGAAATATTCATTTATTATCTTATTATTCCTCTGCATAAATTAGGTTCAAAAAGAGCTATTGAGAACTACAGGCCAATTGAAAAACGTCAATGGATCCTAAAGTTTTCGAAAATATAGCGAAAAACAAATTGTATTTATTACTTCAAAATAAAATATCTCAGCAGCACGGTTTTAAAAGTGGAAGGGCAAGATCTACTAGCTTACCGATTTTTTACAGCTTTTGCCTTAATAATGTTGAAAAATATTTTCAAATCGACACAATCTTTATTATTTTTAAAAGAATTGTAATTTATTCAACATAATGTACTGATTATGAAACTTGAAATGTTTGGGTTTTTATTATGTGCTGCTTAGTTGCATTTAAGGTTATTTAGGGAAATAAAACAATATGTCAAAATTTGTGACGGTTGTGAACTTCTCAGGTGTACCTCAGGATAGTTACCTTAGACCGTTACTGTTATTTTTTGTTTTAATAACTTGTGCCGAGCCTTTTCTCTTTTTCAAGATGTCTTTTTTATGTTCATGGTCTTAAAGTTCTTAGCTTCATAAAGTCGGTACCAGATGCTTCGCATCGTTTTTTTTGGTTCTACAAAGTTTTTGACGACCCTTATACAAATAAAACTCTACTCGGGTAGTTTAATACCGCTCTTTTCACTCTTTTTTTGTTATGAAGGCAGATGTATTTACAACGACGTAAGACCTCTAGTTTTGAGGATTAAATTAAATTCTGTACACTTTTCTCCTGATGTCCTCAATTCTTGTATTGATTTTCCAGTGCTGTTGTCAATGTTTAATATGTAATGTACATATCTATACACCTCTTCGCAGTTTGAGACCAATAAATTGTTATATGTTCCCTATCATAGTACAAGTTTTAATAAATGTAGCTTAGATTATGAGGATATGAAATCTTTGATTTGGTTTGGATTTAAACTAAAATATTTTTTTCTTTCATGGCCTAGAAACTTTCCATTTTAACTCTTAACTTACTTAAGCTGAAAGAGTTAACAAATTAAAAAAAAAAAAATCAAGCTCAAATTTTTTACATTGAAATCCACTAAGCATAACGTCTTTAGTTCTCGAGAAAAAGAAAGTTAAAGCTAGAGTTGTTAAGCTTTAACTCTTGACAAAAAACTACATATGGGCGATTATACAAACGTTGGGTAACTTTTGAGGATATTTTGTTTACGATAGTTATTAAATCAAACTTATCTACAAATCCGGGTGTATATGATGGCTTATCTAATTAATATATTGTTCCAAATCGGGCCAGTCACTTTTTTGAGTACATAGTAAGATTTAAAAAAAAATCAAAATTTGACTGCCAGGGGACTGACGAGGTAACATAGTAGGTACTGATAAAATACAAAGTTTTGAAAGTATTAAAATGAAATTTAATAAAAATTAGTAGAAATTTCTTAGGATTTAATAATTTAAAAGTATTAAAATCACTTAGTAACAATTAAAAATAATTATTAATACGTAATCAGTTTTCAAAACAGCCTTTTGACATTTAACGTAACGTTATTCGCTTATCTTTTACTACTTTCACATAGTTTTACTAAATATTTCAAAGTAATCAACAAACAATATACCTAAACAAAATCTAACAATATTCATCTTAAAAGTACTAATGATCATGAAATGAAAAGTCTTCATAACAGCCCCTTAACATTTTTATGTTAGAATGTTATAATACTTAATTTAATTTTACTTAAAAGTGCGTATTTTTCTAATAAATCAAGTTAATATAATAAGCTACATATGTCTTAAAAGCATCTAAAGAGATAGTAATACTTAAAATAAAATAAAGATCTTTTTCTCCATAAAAAACGTTTTGCAAAAATATAGAATTAATGTTCGAAAAAATCAATATTTTCCTAAATTGGTAAAAAACTTTCTTTCCTTTTTTAATAAGGCCGGTAGGTTTTTTATTATTTGATTCATGGGAACATCTGACACATCTTTGAGGTTATAATCAGGACTAATGTTTTTTTTTTGTAATTTCGAATATCAAAAAGCTACATTTTAACAAAACATAGTCTAATATATACACATAAAAATAAACTTCAGATTAACAAAAAAATAACGACTCGCCATAGGACGTTTATAGACAAAAAACATAACCCAACCTCTGGTACAGTTATGGCGGCCGTCAAATTGTACGATCCGCAACTAACTTCATTATCAACATTACAATTCAAAGTGGGATTTGACGTTGAGTCGGCGATATTTCGCACGAATTTCAAATTTAAATCACACACAACGGACTGACAAATTAAACTAAACACAACATTTCTTATTTTTTAAAATAAGGTGGAAAACACTGCTTTATGAAAGTTGTAGTATTTATTTAACTATATATACATCACAGATTGTAGTAAATTGATAAGTTTTCTCAAATCAATGATAATGTTTAATAGACAGTCACTTAATTGTTGGTTTTCAGGGTTGTGACATGCCAAAGGACTGACGTTTTAAGAACTAATTTTGTTTTTTTTTTTTTAATAATTTGTATTCAAAATGAAGAACTTAAATTAGGTGACTAAATAAAGGTCTTTCCATTGTTTTAAAATAAATTGTAATCTCAATAAAATATAATACGACTTTGTATATATTGGTTGATGACATCGAGTTACCCAACTTTTGTATAATCACCCATTATGAAAAAATTAAATTTCTTCAGCTTCATGCAAACATTCGTAAAAAGAATCTTGAATAAATTATTGACAAGCTATTGTGTAAGGCATTAGCCAATCATCTCTCAGATAATTATTGTCGTGAGTTAAAAATTTAGGTTTTGAGATTTAATTGCAGTTTTTTGTATTTGGACTTTTCTTCGCAATAGTTTCTCATATCATATCGTTAAAATCTGCAATGCAAGTTCCTTAACATTTAAGTATTTATTGGTAATGATTGTAAATAAATGGCATGAAATAAAACTTCGATTTTTCATAAAAAATCTGTTCATTTAAAGTTTGGAAATTAATTGTTCTATGTATAGTATTTTAAACAAGTAAACAGAATTAGTGGCCGTAGGTATATAGAAGTCCAAAGTCAATAAAATTTTATTCTATTTCAAAGCTGTCAAATCGGCTGATTATTTTCAAAAACCGTGTTATTGCTTTGTCATTAATGTATATGGAACACTTTGAAATTTTGCTCATTACTATATTGACTGGATTCCAAAGCATCGACGTTAACATAAATAAATAAGGTGGCGCAATAGTCCATTAAGAACTAGCGTTTAATGTTGTCAAGAACGGAGGGGACCTGCATTTTAAAGCCGAATTGGAATGGCTAATTTGAGAAAGCACTTTTCATGACAAGAATTACTCTTAGAGAATTTGTCCACTCCTCTCAAGAGGCAGTACACGTGAAAAACTTTTTAGATGACACAGGCAGGGATTAAACACAAGACCTCTGGCATGACAGTCCAACGCAGTAACCATCACACCACGGGTACTACTAGTGCTACGCTTCGACGTTGGTACATCTAAAATTTGTACGTGTCTAACGAGACCATTTCTGTCACATATTTATTTCACTTTTAACTCCAGAGGTTCAACCAAGGAAATGGTTACAAACCGTTTTAGAAAAAGTGATGGTTTGATTTTCAAAAATGCTTAAAATTTATATTTAGGGGCCGGTTATAGCTATCAGTAAAATCCATCAGTAAAATTTGAAACAGGAGGAATCTGAAATGTTTTACTGATGAGCGTTTATAGCAATTAGTAAATTTGCGTCATTAAATTAAATGTCACTTTGAGGCTTCGCTCCTCAGACAATTTGTTTACTGTTGCTTTCATCAGTAAAATTTTTAATGATGTGATCGGAACAGTAAAAAATTGGAACACCAACAGTAAAACGAAATGGATTTTGTTTTTGGCTTTTGGCAGTCAGCTGTTCAGTAAAATGAAATTTCATCATTAAAAAAATTAAAATGGATTTGTAAATTAAATAAAACTTTAAATGCATTTTTTCTTTTTGAAAAAAATACTTAAATAAAAGATTCATCTTATTGCATCAATCTTTTGCTAGAAATAAATCTGTAACATGTTCAAAAACTAAAAACAAAAATTTTACTGATGGATTTTACTGATAGCTATAACCGGCCCCTTAACGTTAGAATATTTTTTTAATTTTGTATTTCCGTACATCTTTTGATTTCGTTTTCATCGATATAAAGAAAATGAATAATAATTAAGTAAGAAATACTTCAACATTATTTGAAGGTGATTTTATAAGAGCAACTACAACCACATTTTCAAAAGCATTTGACTGGTTCTTAAGTCAAATCAAGAAGAAAAATATGAAAAACTAATTTTTCTCCTTTCGATCAACGTAAAAGAAAAAAAAACAGAGTGGTTTTACAATAAACAAAGTCAAGAGATTTTATCAAAGAAGCTTTAATCTTACGTCTTACTTATAGTGCAAGGTTTTTTACCGGAATACGCCATAACTTCGAATAGTTTACGTACCAATGTAGATTGTAGAGTTATAACTTGAAATATGGCTTAAAGAAATGCTGTTCTTTTTAATTTATTAGCAATGACTTACAAGGACTTCAGGTTATGATCTGAAACGATTACAAATTCATGATATTCAACACTCCGCATTGTTGAAGCGAAATTTTTTTCCATGCTAAATTACGACCCTACCTCGAAAAAGGAAAATCCTTAAACTTGAAATCCTTAAGATTCAATTGCAATTAGGTACAAAATTAAGTCATTAAATTAAATACTAACTTCCTTAATGTAAACAATATCCCCCAAATACCTTACACATGTAAGGCAAGGTATGTGACGTTGCTGCTGTCTAATCATCTCGAAGAAACCTAATGCTCTAAAAATTTGTTAAGGTGTCTAATTTCTTTTATCACCCAAAGGACTTCCTCATTTCATTTTTATGCGCTTTAAAGCTTAAGTCACTTTGTTGTCCAGTAAAAATAACATTTTTTTGCTGACAAAAGAATTATGTATTTTTTGTGTTTGATATAAAAATGCCAAAATTATCCATAAATTTTACTACTTCCTCAATTTTAAATCTAAATGCAAATAATTCTTTCATACAATTTTCTTAGCTTTTACATAACAATAAAAAGAATTTACGATTTTTTTTCGGGCTTGTACTTTTTTTATTGGTCATACGCAAAAATATTTTATACACCCTATACTTAAAACGACCTCACCCTACCCCTCCCTCTGCCCCTCCCCTATCTGTACCTACTGAGTCATTTAACAAAGTGCACCCTCTTAAAAAAAATATACAATATGATCAACAAAATAAAATACAAAGTTGTAATAAACATCTGAATAAAACTGTAAAAATAAAAAAAATTAAAAAAAACAGAAGAAAAGAATGAAAAAATTTAAATACCGTTGTACCGTAAAAAAATAACATAAACTATTATAGCCCCTTTATATATTACGAGTAGGTAGGTACCTATTCTGCTTTTTGGAAAAGCATTTCCGGTAAACGTTATAGAGCAGCACCTCGGCACCACTTGTGACAAATTTCACACCACACAAAGTTTTTATATTTTGAATAAATAAAATTGACATTAAAGCGACACTGACAGCAACAGCAACAACAACAAAGGCAAAAATAAACATACGAGAAAATCACAGAAATGGGTAGTTAAGGAACATTAACTGTCACCCTTGTGTGAGCAAAAGGCTCGACGACAATAACGTCAACTATATCGTACCTATGTATATAACCTACCCACCCAACCACCCAACTACCCTCCTATTTACATATTTAGGAGAATGTGTCAGAAAAGGGGAGTGAAGGAGGAAGACAAAAAGAAAAACAGCGGGATGCGGCAAAGTGAAGCATGCATGCTAAACAACCTCGAATCATAAGTGAAATTACAAAGTTTATGGCGGCACATCCGGGAAATGGAAACCACCCATTTTCCATTTATTTAAATTGTCTCTTCTCCTTCTTTTTATTTTGTTTTTTCTTTATATCCTTTCAAAGAACGTACTTTCGTCCTTGTTATGTTCACAATTTGGAATTCTTTCGTTTTGGGTTTTATTATACATAGTTTCTGTGTGTTGGCTGTGTGGGAGTTATATTTATCAGTTTGGTTCTTTATTTTACTTTCTTGCCTCCTTTTTGGTGTTTTTAAATTTTTTGTTTTATATTTTAAAATTTAAACTATATTTTCGTAAACTAGTGGGGTTTTTTACGGAATTGCTGGGGAATTTTTGTTTTATATATGTTTTTAAGAACTATTAAGACATTGTACATAACTAGAAATGTGAATAAGTAAACTTGCAGTGAAATTTATTTATGCATACGTATATAAGGACTCGTATCCGTATGTGGCTAAATTGTGTTGTAAAAATAAATTTGTACTTCTTCTTCATTTTAAAAAAATTAAATTTAGGAAATAGAGTGGCAGCTATAATATAGAGGTTCAAATTGGGGTCCATAGTGACGATTGCCTTAAACTTGTCAGTCTTATGTTTGTTTCTAGTTCGGAACAATTTTCTGACAAATTGAATGATGAACCCCGTATTGTATTGTTAACAAACACCTTCCAAACCACCAGAGGATTACGACAAGGCTACGATGCGCTGTCATGAAGCTACTTCAGTATTTTTCTTGAAAGAGTGGAGCGCAAAACCAAGACTAATACGAATGGCAAAATCTTTTAAAAACCCACAAAGTATCTTGGATATGCAGATGGCTTCAACATTATAAAAAGAAAAAAAACAATTAGTTACGATCAAAACGTGACCATTGATAGGTATAACTTCGAGGTAGTCAAGAATTGGGCCTATTTTTAAATATTAACAATTGCAATAAGTGACAATTTGTTAATTTACAACTTTAAAATTGTCAAAATCTGTTCAGTAAACAATTTGACAATTTGTATTACTGTAGGAAAATACCCGAAAATTGCCATCTTTACGTTTCATAAATAAATCGAAATGAAATGAATTGTCAAGTATTTTTCCACAATTGTCAAGATTTTTCCGACAAATTTGAACTGATTTCGAATCGTTGAATGGCCTACAATTTAAAGAAACATTATGTTTGGCAAAAACAGCCGAGGAATATATTTTATCAAGAATTGTCACATGTCAATTTTTATTAAAAACGGCACTGCTGTTAATTACACAAATTAAATCAAATGTAGTATAACTTTTACTGATCTGTTTCTAGGCTATATAAAAAAGAGGCTGGGATGCAACCCACACTGATAACTTCCCATCCCGTCTGTCATTTGTCTTGTTTAAAAGTTTGTCTATATGTATCAATTTTTACCAAATTTGCGTACTATTTTTTGTAGATTTTATTTTTTTATGAAAAAACGGACTGTTGGATTTTTATATCGAATGATATATGAATATCGAAGACAATGTTTTCTGTGAAATAAAATAAGTTTGAAGCCAATATTTGTAATTTTTGAAAAGCTATTTGAGTCGAAAGTAAATTTTTACCAAGTTTTAGTACCTATTGTTTTTTTTTAGGTTTTTTTTTTGTAAAAAAAATGTCAATTCGATTTTTCTCAAAATTTTATCGAATGTTGAAAACAATGTTTCTTATAATTTAAAATTAGTTAGAAGCCACTATCTCAAATTTTTGAACAGCATACTTAAAGGAACTTATAAAAAGGTTGATGCTTCAAATGCATTTGATAAACAATTAGCACATCTCGACCTGTGACGTCAGTGGTCTAAAGTAGTGGAGTGCGTAGTGCACACGACTTCTAAGACTGAGCAAATCTGATATGCGTGGGTTCGAATCCTATGTTGTGCATAAAAAGTTTTTCAAATAAAATTGGATTAAAGCTCAGCACCACAAAAAAGGAGACTGATGAGTGCAAAAGTGGCAAAGCACGAAATACCTATATCTCCAGCCAAAAACAATGAGTGGTAGCACCTTTAAGTTGTTGTTGTTGTTCAAAAACATTCAATGAAATTAAAAGGAATGGTCAAGTCTAACAAGCTGACATTCTAGTACGAATAGTACAATAAAAATATTAACAATTTTGAAAAGATATTTGAGTCGAAAATCAATTTTTACTAACTTTTGTTAAATTTTTTTTAAAAATAAAATAAATTGGGTGGCGCAACAGTCCGTTGAGAACTAGGGCCTAGTGACTTAAACTCTCAACCATTCCTGTGTGCGAGTACTGTTGTCAGGGGTGAAGAGGACCTACAGTTTTAAGCCGAATCCGAACGGCAAATTTGAGAAAGCACTTTTCATGACAAGAATTACTCTTGGAGAATTTGTCAATTCCTCGCAAGAGGCAGTACCCGTGAAAAAAACTTTAGATGGCATAGGCAGGGATTGAACCCAAGACCTCTGGCATGACAGTCCAACGCACTAACCATCATGCCACGGGTACTACTATTTTTTTTAGGTGTTTAATTTTTTGTACAAAAGCTGTCAATTCGATTTTTTTCAAAATTTTACTGAATGTTGACAGCAATATTTTTTGAAAGATTAAAGTAGTTTAAAGCCAATATCTCCAAGTTTTGAAAAGATATTTAAGTCGAAAATCAATTTTTACCACCTTTTATAATTTTTTTTAAGGTTTTTATTTTTTGTAAAAAAAACTGTCAATTCGATTTTTTTTTCATAATTTTACTGAATGTTGAAAACAAAATTACTTATAAGATAAAAAAAGTTTGAAATCTTAATCTCAAGTTTTTGAAAAGATACTTGCGTCGAAATTCAATTTTTACCAACTATTTATAAAAAAAACCGTTAATTAGATTTTTTTCAAAAAATATACTTGTTTTGTATCACGTTACAATATATAATATAAAATTTAATTCAAGTCTCTAGCGTTATTGGTCATGAGATATTTAGGTTTAACCAAAATTTTCACCTTTTTTTTAAACTGCTATGGTAAAAAAAACACCCACGCAATTTTTTTGAGAGCCCTTTCTGCATCTTTCTGCCTTATTATCTGTATAAAAAAAATTTATTTGAAGTCGATATTTCTTCTGGTTCTTGAGCTATGGAAGACGAAAAAAACGGTACGGACGTACGTACGTACACAGTACACACGCACGCACAGACATCTTTCTAAAAATCTTTTATTTCGACTCTAGGGACCTTGAAACGTCGAGAAATGTCAAAATTTTCAATTTGACAAATCGGACCATTACAATAACTTCCTATGGGAAGTTAATAAGTGAAGCGCCAAGAAACCATTGTACATAACCTTCATCATCCGGGTTTTGCTGTATGGTGCAGAAGCATGCAATTCCTCTCAAACGGATCTTCGAGACGAAGGTTCTTCGTACGATCTATGGACCGATACCTACCGACCGATAGACCTGGCGTTGACAAAACTGTACGAGTTGTACAGCGATTTGGCACTGGTCAAAAAACTGTGTCTTCAACAGTTTAGATGGCTAGGTCATGTTTGAATTTTCCGTGCCTGCACAAACATGTTTGTGTGGTGTGTATTGAATTTTGCTCAAACCGATGCCAATTTCCATAGAGTTAACATGAATTAACAAGAGGAACAAATTTTTTGGACTGAATTCATTGAACTTTATAAAAGTTTACCGGTATTGTAGTTTTCCAATTCATTTAACAAATTGGAATGTCCAAAAATAGATCTTTTTTTGTACCACTCTTTACACCAAATTCTTTTTTTTGTTTGTTTTTTTTTTTTTTTTTTTTTTTTAATAGCCAAGGCAATAATCATGGCTGCACATGCTAAATCACTCATTACTCCATGTCCGTATGTAGGTCTGATTAAGATGAAAAACGTCACGCAACTAATATCGCTCAAACATGTTTGTGTAGTGTGTTGCGAAACTATGTTTACTCAAAAACGCGTTTGAACAAACGTGTTTGCGTAGTGTAAGTTATGACATCTGGTCACCCCAATGTTCATTTCTATTTTTTCTCAATGATTTCACTCAAAGAAACAGCTTTAATTTCAATTCCATAAATGCAAACTTGATAATGAGAAAAAACGGCTTAAGTCTCAATCATGAAATCTAATATAAAGAAACCGTAAATTTGGTAAATGAAAAAAACGGCATAAACCGTAAACTGAACAAGAGAGAGCTCTTATCAAGTCTTTGATTGAAATCAAAAACAACAAGCGATGTTTGGTACAGTCGCATAGCTTTAGTCTTTGTCGATTCTTGTAAGCTGACCATTTCATATCGAAGTGTTTTAATTGTGTAATTTTCTAGTAGTAGAAAAATAAACTTATTTAAAGTTAAAAACGTGTAGTTTTATTTGGCGCCCAACTTTTAGTGTCGCGTTGCTAAACATCTGAAATGATCAATTTAAGCAATAAAGTCGGCCAGTTTTCAACCGAAACCCACTCTGCCAGAACACTAAAGTAAAAAAAATATATACAATTAATAAACCTACAAAACGACTAGTTTCAAATTAAAGTTTTTTAACGTGAACCGAAACTGCATTGAATAAATTACAAAATTGCATAAATTGCATAAAATCAATAAAAAAGCATAAATTGAGAAACGTGAATCAAAACTGTAGTGAATACATAAAAAAATTGCAAAAGCTGAAAAAAAAAAACTGAAACTGAAAAAAGAAAAGAATTATAAATTATAAAAAGTGAAACAAATATTATTAGAGAATAAATGATTTGAGTTCTTTTTTATGAAGAAGCCATATATTTGTGCTTGTAAATCTATGAATAAAATATAAAAAAAAAACAAAAAATTAAAAATTAAAAAAAGCGTGAACTTTGAGTGATTCATAAATTTGGACAAGTAAAAGAATCGTACAAAATTTACAAGCGAAAGCGTGAAGAGAATTTGATGTGCAGCAAACAATCGTAAGAAGATAAGAAGAGAAGAGTGTAGCAGCATCCATACATTGACTTAAACAACTAATTAAAATAATTATAAATTATTTACTTGTAATTTAAAAAAATTAAAAATTATTTATTTTGTAACTAACCTAATATTTAAAAATTAACCTATAATTTAGTTTAAGAATACATTTTTGGTTTGCTATTTCGTTTGCTACCTTTCTTTAATTTAACTATAGTTATAACTTATAATATAACAAATTGCTAAATAATTTTTTTTGTTTACATCATTGAATATCTGAATTCTGAAATTGTGCCAAAATGAATACTGAACAAATGAATGCCATCATAAGTGCTGCTGTCCAAGCTGCGACAGAGCAAACGAGACAGACTTTTAACAATACAATTGATGAACTGACAGCGAGACTTAGGCAGCTAGAAACACCAAGAGCCGTAGAAGTTTATCAACCAGTAGGGATTGAGGCAGGAAAAACTTGTGATGAGTCGTTAGACCTCGTGAAGTCTTTACCTGAATTCAAAGGGGAACAGGTGAGATACATTTCATGGCGTCAAGCTGCTTTTGCAGCTTATAAATTGTTTGAAGGGTTTGAGGGAAGCTCGAAGCACTACCAGGCAGTTGCTATTATAAGGAATAAGGTCGTTGGATCTGCGGATCAAGTCTTGTCTTCTTTTAATACTGTATTAAATTTTAAAGCAATTATGTCCCGATTAGATTTTACATATGCGGACAAGAGACCGGTATATTTGATAGAGCAAGAAATGTCAACCTTACGTCAGGGAAGATTATCAATAATAGAATTTTATGACGAAGTAGAAAAGAAATTGACATTAATTGTTAACAAAACTATAATGGTTCACCAAGGAAATACAAGCTTAATTGATTCACTTAGCCAGAAATATCGCCAAGATGCGTTAAGAATTTTTATTTCGGGGTTAAGAAAGCCAATGTGCGACATTTTATTTTCATCACAGCCTACTGATATGCCAGGAGCTCTCGCCCTAGCACAAGAGTTAGAGTCAAATCAGGCGCGATATGTGTTCGCGAGCTCTTTCTCTAACAGAAATGAACGCTCAATTAACCTCCCACCACGACAATACAGCAATGCCAACAACTATAGTTCGTTTAATTCTCCTCATTATAAGCCTTCTTCCTCTAGCCACTTGCAATCGAAACCAACTCAAATGGAAGTAGATCCGACTATTTCCCACTATAAAAATCCAACTGCTTTTCGAAATCCAAGCAATATACCAACACCTTCATTACAAAATCAAGCTTCATCCCAAGGCCGAATAGCTAACAATAATCAAGCACGATCTCAACAACAACCTAACCGAAATTCTAAATGTTTCCAACTAAAGAGACATCGCGATTCTGACAGACAAACACAACCAAAGTTTCAAAGAGTTAATCACATTCACCAAAACAAGTGTCGGCCTACAACTAGTGCAGAAAGCCGAGCTTATGCATACGATTATGATTCAGAGCCACAGTATGATGGTGATAATGATCTCTTTGATTACCATTACGGAAACGGGTTGTCGGAAAATGAAGATGAACAGACAGCTAATGACAAGGTGTGTTGTAATCAAGAGTCATCCGATGAAATAAATTTTTTAGAGGAAAATCTCTCCTGCCCTATGTAGGTCGCACCCTGGCAGGTAGAGAAGTAAAGCTTTTAGTAGACACAGGTGCATCAAAAAATTACATTCGAAATTTCAGTTCACTGAAAGGTATCGTACCTATAAATAAACCTTTCGCTGTAAAATCCATTCATGGGACGAGCCATGTTACGTCGAAGTGTATTGTGAATATTTTTAATAGGAATGCAACTTTTTTTGTGCTTCCCACGCTAGAAACATTCGATGGCATTATAGGATTTGATTTTCTTAACGAAATAAAAGCAAAACTGAACGTGCCTAAGGGAATTTTGTTTTATAATGGGGGAGAAGAAAAATTATTTTACCTCTACTGTAGAGACGTAAATAGTACACAAGACAGAGATACTCCTATGGATGAAAATGAACTTTCCCAATTATTAACTCGAAATTCCAAAGTTTTTGCGGACGCCAATGAATCTCTACCATTTAATACCAGTATTGTTGCTACTATCCGAACCACCGATAATTACCCTATTTATTCCAAATCCTATCCGTATCCCATGTCAGCATCCGAGTTTGTAAATACAGAAATTTTAAACTTGTTAGAGAACGGTATCATTAGACCTTCGCGATCCCCATACAACAATCCCGTGTGGGTTGTTGACAAAAAAGGGAATGACGAGAGTGGAAAAAGGAAAATGCGACTAGTACTCGATTTTCGGAAACTGAATTCAAAGACCATTAGCGATAAGTATCCTATTCCCAACACTTCGACTATTCTAGCGAATCTTGGGAAGGCTTCTTTTTTTACCACCATTGACCTGAAATCGGGATTTCATCAGATAAATATTTGTGAGCGTGATCGAGAAAAAACAGCTTTCTCTATAAATAACGGAAAATATGAATTTTGTCGGCTTCCATTTGGACTCAAAAATGCACCTAGCATTTTCCAAAGAGCAATAGATGATGTTTTGAGAAAAGAGATTGGGAAATGTTGTCACGTGTACATAGACGACGTTATAATTTTTTCAGAGACAAAAGAGCAGCACTTTCGAGACATAGAAACCATTTTACAATTGCTTTACAAGGCCAACATGCGAGTTGCACCAGAAAAGTCGAGATTTTTCAAAAAGGAAGTAGAATTTTTAGGCTTCGTAGTGTCAAGCAAAGGCATTAAAACTTGTCCTGATAAGGTAAAAGATATTGTCGGCTACGAAACTCCTAGAACCCTTCGGAGTTTGCGGTCTTTTCTTGGGCTTTCTGGGTATTACAGAAGGTTTATACGTGACTATGCCCAAATCACAAAGCCTCTTACAAGGTATTTACGGGGTGAGAATGGCAATATTAGTAAAAATCAGTCAAAAAATAAAAAGGTTGAGTTGGACGCGGAAGCACTTGAGGCCTTTGAAAAAGTTAAACAAATATTGGCCTCAGAAGACGTTTTGCTTTTATATCCCGACTTCAATAAAGCTTTTGATTTGACTACTGATGCCTCGTCCTTTGCGATTGGAGCTGTCCTATCCCAGGATGGTAGGCCAATCACCATGATCTCTAGAACTCTCTCCTCTACGGAAGAAAGTTTTGCTACCAACGAGCGAGAACTATTAGCCATTGTTTGGTCGTTGCAAAAATTGCGACACTACTTGTACGGAGTCAATCGGCTTAACATCTACACAGACCACCAGCCGTTGACTTTCGCTATATCGGACAAAAATCCAAACACAAAACTCAAGAGGTGGCGGGCATTTGTAGAAGAATTTTCACCAGTGTTTCATTACAAGCCAGGCAAAGAAAATTTCGTTGCGGACGCGTTGTCCAGGCAGTATTTAAACACACTTCAAGAGCCAGGAAACTCCAATGCATCAACAGTTCATAGTGAAGTCTCTTGTACTGAAACAATACATTGTGTCAAAAACCCTTTGAACTGTTTTCGCAACCAGCTAATTGTAAGTAAAGGTCCGGAAGCACTTAAAACGACAAAAATTATGTTTAAAACTCAATTGAGGCATTCTATCACTTTTAACAATATTGAAAATCTAATTAATTTGTTGAAAGAAGTAATAAACCCCAATTGTGTCAATGCCATCCATTGTGACTTGCCTATACTCGGTCAAATTCAAGACAAACTTATATCCATGTTTCCGTCTGTAAAATTTGTTCACACCAAGAAAATGGTTAATGACATTTTCAACCCCAATGATCAGGCTGAAATTCTTTCGACTGAACATAATCGAGCGCACAGATCTGCTCGTGAAAACGAGTGCCAGATTTTAACCGACTATTATTTTCCAAACATTCGTAAAAGACTAAAGGAAATTGTATCTAGTTGTGCGATATGTCAGGAGGCAAAGTACCAGCGACACCCACCAAAACCGAAAATAGGGAAAACTCCTCTACCGACCTATTCAGGTGAAATTATTCACATCGATATTTACTCAACAGCGGGATCTCATTTCTTGACATGTGTAGATAAGTTTTCCAAATTTGCTGTGATAAAACGAATCAAATCACGAGCAATAATTGATGTAAAAGAACCTATCCTAGAATTATTAAATTTGTTTAAGGATACAAAAACAATTGTTTGTGACAACGAGAAAGCATTTACTTCTGAAAGTATTACATCACTGTTAAGAGATCACTTTGGAATAACCATGTATAATACACCACCTTTTCACAGTGTTACAAATGGACAGGTAGAAAGGTTCCATAACACTTTATCTGAGATAGCAAGGTGTATAAAGCTAGAAAAGGATATAACTGATACTTCTGAACTCCTTTTACTTGCCACGGTCAAGTACAATAGGACGATTCACTCAGTAACTAGCTATCGACCGATTGATGTAATTCACTCTATTTCTCCTCATTTACAACAAGAAATTAAAGAAAGAATATCTGAAACTCAACGGAAAGATCTCGTTTATCATAACAAAAAAAGATTTACTTTGACTTATCATCCCGGTGACGAAGTTTTCGTTAGAACAAATAAGCGAGTTGGAAATAAGTTTCGCAAACTGTTTATTAAAAAATAGTTCAAAAGGATCTAGGAACAAAGGTTCTAATCGACGGCAAATTGGTTCACAAGGAAAATTTGAGATAGATTTTTGTTAATAGGTGTTCATCAAACGTTTTGTTCAAAGTTGAAATTTAGCTAATCATGAAAGAGCTCAAAATGTTTAGATCTTTGCTCTAATTAATTTTTTTATTAGATAAATCTGATAAATTCACAGATGATGGCAATTTTTGTTTAGTGAAAAACATTTTTGATTAAAATATTAAGGCGAAAATTCTATTTGTTTTGTTTTCTCTCAACTTAAAATTTGTTTTCTAACCGCAATTATTAAGAACAAGAAGTATCTATTAATTTTTTTTTAAATCAATATATTAAGATATATAAACCAAATTTTTGAAAAATATCTTTAAAAACCAATGCCATTATCATTGTAATATTTTTGTTATAAGTGTACAATAATTTATTTGAACATAAAGACGAGGACGTCTTCATTTAAGAAGGGGAAAAGTTATGACATCTGGTCACCCCAATGTTCATTTCTATTTTTTCTCAATGATTTCACTCAAAGAAACAGCTTTAATTTCAATTCCATAAATGCAAACTTGATAATGAGAAAAAACGGCTTAAGTCTCAATCATGAAATCTAATATGAAGAAACCGTAAATTTGGTAAATGAAAAAAACGGCATAAACCGTAAACTGAACAAGAGAGAGCTCTTATCAAGTCTTTGATTGAAATCAAAAACAACAAGCGATGTTTGGTACAGTCGCATAGCTTTAGTCTTTGTCGATTCTTGTAAGCTGACCATTTCATATCGAAGTGTTTTAATTGTGTAATTTTCTAGTAGTAGAAAAATAAACTTATTTAAAGTTAAAAACGTGTAGTTTTATTTTGTATGGGCCCTATTTGTTTCTACATAATTTCTAAGTAAATTAAAAAATTATTTTATTTTTTTTTTACTATTAGAAGATTCTCTTAAGTTCAGTTTTCCGCACTAGTTTGTAGTCCAGTAACTTTGTCATTTTTATTGTATGTGTATTTTGGAAAGCTTTATGTATAAAGAGCGGGACTGGTATACCTTATGAAAAAGGGCTACTATTGATATTTTTGTATTAATTTTTTGCAAAAACCTATTTTAGCAGATTTTTGAACAATTGCATTTGAAAACCGTTATAATCTACAGACACAGTTGTAGCGCTGAAAATGTCCTAAATTGTTAGTCTTGATAGTTTCTTCTGTAAGTAAGGGCTCTTGCTCTACAATGCCTTTCAAAAAGAATAAATGCTATAGGAGGATTTTAGACGTTTTTGTATCATTTTAGGTTACACCAGACACATTTTTTTAACTTCCCATAGCAAGTTATTGTAATGGGTCCGATTTGTCGAATTGAAACTTTTGACATTTCTCGATGTTTCAAGGTCCCTAGAGTCGAAATAAAAGATTTTTAAAAAGATGTCTTTGAGTGCGTGTGTACGTACGTTCGCGACGTTTTTTTCGTCGTCCATAGCTCAAGAACCAGAAAAGATATCGACTTCAAATAAATTTTGTTATACAGATAATAAGGCAGAAAGATGCAGAAAGGGCTCTCAAGAAAATTGCGTGAATGGTTTTTTTACCATAGCAGTTTAAAAAAAAGGTGAACATTTTGGTTAACCCTAAATATCTCATGAACCAATGATGCTAGAGACTTGAATTAAATTTTATATTATATATTGCAACGTATATATATTGCAAAGTATATTTGTGGAAAAAAATCCAATTAACGGTTTTGGTTATAAATCAAAAAAAAACTGAAAAAAAAAATGTGACCTCGAAAATTTTACGACTTAAATATGATTTCATCTTCAAAATAATTTTGTGCAACGAAGAAAAATCTTTTGACATCTGATAAAATTTTAAGAAAAATCTAATTGACAGTTTTTTTTATAAAAAATAAAAACCTATAAAAAATATTATTCAAAGTTGGTAAAAATTGATTTTCGACTCAAATATCTTTTCAAAAATTTGAGATAATGGCTTCTAACTAATTTTAACTTATAAGAAATATTGTTTTTAACAGTCGATAAAATTTTGACAAAAATCGAATTGACAATTTTTTTAACAAAAAATAAAAACCCAAAATAAAAACAATATAAAAACTTGGTAAAAATTTACTTTCGACTCAAATAGCTTTTCAAAAATTTCAAATATTGGCTTCAAACTTATTTTATTTCACAGAAAATATTGTTTACGATATTCAGTAATTTTTTTTTATAAAAATACAACAGTCCGTTTTTTCATAAAAAAATAAAATCTACAAAAAATAGTACTCAAATTTGGTAAAAATTGATACATATGGACAACATTTTAAGCAAGACAAATCGACAGACGGGATGGGATGTTATCAGTGTGAGTCGCATCCCAGCCTCTTTTTATATTTTGTTGTCAATGTTTAATGATCTTTCCCTTACTTTGAGAAGTTGCTTAAACTTTGGCTTAATATGAAGAATTCCAAAAAACATAGAAAACATGTGACTAATCTACCAATTCTAACTATCGTAATATTAGTTGAAGAGTTGACCGGTCAATGTAAGGAGTTTTCAATATTTCTATGGGTTGTTTCACTGAATTGAAATCAGTTAGTAAAATGATAACAAAAAGTGACAAAACTACGGGAATATACTCGTGATACGGATACGAAATCACTTTCTGGTCTTTAAGACTTGGCGAGCGGTGATATCCAATTCCAAGTTGGGAACTTTCAAGGAGATATAAGAGATTTCATCAAATAAAATAAAGTGCAGAAATGTTGTCATGATCTTTAAGCATTTATTATCTATTTCATAATTTGCACGCAGAGGCTCTAATAATATGAATGAAGCCTTTTCTAGATAAGTACCTAAAGTAAGACAAGAACTAAAACTGAATTATAACCATCGTAAGAAACAGTTAGCAGTTAAATCCATTGATTTTGCTCCACAAATTTCTAATTCGGTCAAGAAATATCAAGAAAATCTTTTAAACTTCAAGTTCAAAACACAAAACACAACTTTTTTGAGGACAGAGAATGTGTAATCATTGGAAAAACATTATTCGAAACGCTTTATGAACTGAGGTGAGAATCAAAGTAAATCTGACAAAATTGGTTTTAGCTTAGATTTGTGTTTTTGGTTAGTTATCATTCAAATGAAATACGATGTTTAAACGACAAGTGCATGTTTCAAATTTAATCCTAATCAAAATTCAAGTTCATTAAGATAATTGGATAATGGTCTAAGTTCCTTGAGTGGAAGATAACCTTAATTTGCGTAGGTTAGCAAATTGCTGTCATGTTTGTCAAGTATTGCCAAAATATTAATTTAAATGTCACACAGTTCACAGTTTAAAGGAATATTGGTATCAAAAAAGAGTATTTCACCTTTAATTAAATCAAAAGCCTACGTTGTTAGCGAATTCCATTTTAACCCACCTTACATATCTAGCCTGCTTATCTCTAAGAGAATGAATTGTTTTTAGCTTAAAGATGCATAAAATACTCCTTAAAGGATTTAGATATACATATATTAAGGGACATGAAAGTTATGGTTTTTTAATGTACATATGTAGAATAAACAGTCACCTCCAAAGAAAAATACATAAAAGAAGACAAATTATGTTTAAATTTTCACGTTTTGGCTTTTTTAACTTCCCATAGGAAGTTATTGTAATGGGTCCGATTTGACAAATTGAAAATTTTGACATTTCTCGACGTTTCAAGGTCCCTAGAGTCGAAATAAAAGATTTTTAGAAAGATGTCTGTGCGTGCGTGTGTACGTACGTCCGTACGTCCGTACGTCCGTACGTCCGTACGTCCGTACGTTCGCGACGTTTTTTTCGTCGTCCATAGCTCAAGAACGAGAAGAGATATCGACTTCAAATAAATTTTGTTATACAGATAATAAGGCAGAAAGATGCAGAAAGGGCTCTCAAGAAAATTGCGTGGGTGGTTTTTTTACCATAGCAGTTTAAAAAAAAGGTGAAAATTTTGGTTAACCCTAAATATCTCATGAACCAATGACGCTAGAGACTTGAATTAAATTTTGTATTATATATTGTAACGTGATACAAAACAATTATATTTTTGGAAAAAAATTCAATTAACGGTTTTTTTTATAAATCAAAAAAACTGAAAAAAAAAATTTGTCACTTCGAAAATTTTACGACTAAAATATGATTTCATCTCCAAAACAATTTTGTGCAACGAAGAATAATGTTTTTGACATCTGATAAAATTTTGAGAAAAATCGAATTGACAGTTTTTTTACAAAAAATAAAAACCTAAAAAAAAAATAAAAAAAAGTTGGTAAAAATTGAGTTTTGACTCAAATATCTTTTCAAAACTTTGAGATATTGGCTTTAAACTACTTTTATCTTTCAAAAAATATTGGTTTCAACATTCAGTAAAATTTTGAAAAAAAATAGAATTGACAGTTTTTTTACAAAAAATTAAAAACCGAAAAAAAAAATTAACAAAAGTTGGTAAAAATTGATTTTCGACTTAAATATCTTTTCAAAAATTTGAGATTATGGCTTCTAACTAATTTTATCTTATAAGAAATATTGTTTTCAACAGTAGGAAAAATTTTGAGAAAAATCGAATTGACAGTTTTTTTACAAAAAATAATAACCTAAAAAAAAAATAAAAAAAAAGTTGGTAAAAATTGAGTTTTGACTCAAATATCTTTTTAAGACTTTGAGATATTGGCTTTAAACTACTTTTATCTTTCAAAAAATATTGTTTTCAACATTCAGTAATATTTTGAAAAAAATAGAATTGACAGTTTTTTTACAAAAAATTAAAAACCGAAAAAAAAATTTAACAAAAGTTGGTAAAAATTGATTTTCGACTTAAATATCTTTTCAAAAATTTGAGATTATGGCTTCTAACTAATTTTAACTTATAAGAAATATTGTTTTCAACATTAGGACAAATTTTGAGAAAAATCGAATTGACAGTTTTTTTTACAAAAAATAAAAACCTAAACAAAAAAATTAATAAAAGTTGGTAAAAATTGATTTTCGGCTCAAATAGCTTTTCAAAAATTAAAAATATTGGCTTCAAACTTATTTTATTTCACAGAAAATATTGTTTTTTATATTCAGTAATTTTTTTATAAAAATCCAACAGTCCGTTTTTTTCATAAAAAAAAATAAAATCTACAAAAAATAGAACGCAAATTTGGTAAGAATTGATACATTTAGACAAACTTTTAAGCAAGACAAATCGATAGACGGGATGGGAAGTTATCAGTGTGGGTCGCATCCCAGCCTCTTTTTAAAATTTTACTAAGGAACCCCTCCTCTGCATATTAATGGTTTAAGTTATATTTGAAATAATTTCCGGTTTATGTTGCAATAACAAACAAACAACAGTCATAAATTATAAGACGAAATGGAAGTAACAAAATAAAACTACATTAGATTTTCAACAAATACTTTCTTTAAATAAGCTCAAAATTCCCTTTTTTCTAGACCCTGTAGTTCAGAAGCTTTTCATACATATTTTCTAATTGTATTAGTTTTTTTTTATGTTTTTGTGGTTTAATATTAAATGTAATATTTTTAGTAAATTTCAGAAAAATTACAATCCATATTTTTATTTGAGCTTAACTTTTATAAAGTAACAATGCTTAAGCCTTTTTCATTTCAATGATGTATTACATAGTTTTCAACATATCGTATTTCAAAGGATTACATTAGGCACAGCATGATGTTGCTATTCAAACTGCGTACAAAGAAAACTGTTGATACCTACGTATGATTGTAATAAAACAAAAACGCGTTCAATGATGATATGTATCGAGATTTTACCAATTATTCATTGTTTGTATTGTTTTCGATATTAATTCATCTACGATGTTAAAAAAAAAGAACAGTTTTATTGCCTTTCCAAAGCGTTGAAGGTCGAATCCTTCAATAATTAATTGCTTGTTTGTATAAATCATAGAAAATAACATGTATTGATGCATTAGTAGGCAAGGGTATCAAACAAAAGCCCATTTCAATTGATATTAACTAATAACCACCACCACATTCCTTCTCTATAATTTCAACAAATTTTTCTTTTACATATAAAATATAAGAAGTATTGAAAAACATAAAGATATTGAACAGCAATATTCTTTTGAGTGTGCTAATGAAAATGCTAACAGCATCACCAACATCGAAATTATAAAGAATTAATTGTCCGTTCTGTTTTGTTAAGACTAAGGTATTGGTTTGGGGAAATATATTTCCGTCCCTCAATATTGTCGTCAAGTAACTAGGCTTTTAACGAAGATAGTAGCTTTATTTCTTCAAAGATAACTAAATTAGTGAAGTGAAAACTTGATTAAAGAGCAATAATCATTGGTTAAAAACATGTATGGTTTAAACTGTTTCAAAACTTTTTTATATTCTATTTAAATTCAGTATTAAAGACTTAAAGGCACAGAATTTTGTGAGCAGAACCAATTATAGTAAAGAGAATTTCAATTCAATTTTTCCTTTAAAAAAATGATCAACGTTTTCCCTTATAGAAGTTAGACCCCGAGCTTAAGGTTCTATCACAACAAATGGCGTTGATATTCAACATTTTTAAAATTATTTGATGTCTACAAATAACGATACCTAAACATTCCTCCGCTTTGACTATGACCACATCAGAGAACTTTTGGATTAACTATCAAGCTAAATACATAATGTTACACTTACATTTCCCTTTTTGAAACTCTAAGTTTATAACTGCAGTCATTTCGGGAAATAGAGTTTTATACAAGAAACTTTCATATATTGTTTTGATAAATACATTTAAAATAAATATTTATTTATGTATTTCAAAACCTAGCTTGATCAAAATTCTGAGCCTTCATCACATAAGGCTGTCGATATCGTTTTCGTTATCCTCGTCGATAACTATGCTTCACGCAAGGATACAAAACAATTATCCTATAAACAATTTCGAATAGGCGGTTGAGCCTTTGCTTTACGTAAAAAAAATAACTGTCATTTTTAGATATTGCCTACACGAAACCGATTCAGCTATCATTCCTTTTGTGTTTCCTTAGTTTTATTTTTTAAAAACCAAAAATTAGTAAGTAAAGAAAAATGTTTCGCCGAAATATTTTACTGTTACAAAATGCTGAGAACAAGTATTGAAAAACATAAGTTAATAAAAAGATGAATATATAATTAAGAGAAGCCTCGGATGTAAGCATCTATTAATTATAAAATTTATTTGATTTTTCTCAAAAACAGTTTTATTCAACGCTTTCAAAAAACATTTTTGTAAGATTTAGAAATAAAAAATTTACAAGTCGAATGTCCATCAACGTACATACATCCCTCCAATACTGAGATTTGGAGTAACTTTGAGGATCCTAGGTGGAGGTGGAGTGGATACCAGTGGCTAACCCGAAACGCGATTTTGGAATGTTTTGGAATTTTAGAAGAAAAAATATGTCCTTCGTAGATTAAATGGGCAATCGGAAACCCTACTCAAAGAGAAGTGATAAAACAATGGTTCCATAGCTCAAAAAACACACTTTTGATAACACATAAATATACATAAATTTATTACTAACTAAAATAATAAGTCAATTTTGGAACAAAACTATTAAAGATTTATGAAAATAATGAAAGTATGCTGTTTGTGCCCACGACTCCTTAGTTTGGAAATACTCTAAGTGAGGGCATATTTCGAAAACAAATTTAGTGAATAGCAACATAACTGTTGGCTAATAATATCCATTCCTATTAAACTTTGTAGGTACTTGATTCTAATTAGAAAATTGAATTTCATATAATTCTAGGTGATAGTGGGTACATCTACTTGAGCATTGGTTACTTTCACCGTACCGGACTTCTACCGACCCTAGCAAAACAAATTTCAACGAAGTCCATTTTAAGGCAAAAACGAACAATAACAAAAAAAAAAGAGGCTGGGATGCGACCCACACTGATAACTTCCCACCCTGTCTGTCCATTTTTCTTGCTTAAAATTTTGTAGGTTTTCGTGTTGGGTTAAAAAAGTTGTCAGTTGAATTATTCATACAAATTTTAAAATTACTAACAATATTTTTCATATAAAGAAATAGTTTAGTTTGAAAATCTAGTTTTGTTAAATAGATTTTTAGTCGAAAACAATTTCTCACAAATTTTAGTAGCATTTCTTAAATGTTTACTAATTAGATGAATTAAATTAATTTGAGAGATATCAAGAACCGAACATCAATTTTTACCAAATTTGGGTACTATTTCTTGTAGATTTTATGTTTTTATGAAAAAATGGGCTGTTGGATTTGTATAAAAAACCACTGAATATCGAAAACAATATTTTCTGTGAAATAAAAAAAGTTTGAAGACAATATTTTTAATTTTTGAAAAGCTATTTGAGTCGAAAGTAAATTTTTACCAAGTTTTAGTATTGTTTTTTTGTTAGGTTTTTATTTTTTGTAAAAAAACTGTCAATTAGATTTTTATCAAAATTTTACTGAATGTTGAAAACAATTTTTTTTAAAAGATAAAAGCCAATATCTCAAAGTTTTGAAAAGACCAACTTTTGTTAAATTTTCTTTTAAGTTTTTATTTTTTGTAAAAAAAACTGTCAATTCGATTTTCTCAAAATTTTACTGCATGTTGACAACATTATTTGTCAAAAGATAAAAGTAGTTAAAACCCAATATCTCAAATTTTTAAAAAGATATTTGAGTCGAAAATCAATTTTTACCAACTTTTATTAATTTTTTTGTTTAGGTTTTTATTTTTTTTTAAAAAACTGTCAATTCGATTTTTCTCAAAATTTTTCCGAATGTTGAAAACAATAATTATTATAAGTTAAAATCGTTGGAAGCCATAATCTCAAAATTTTTGAAAAGATATTTGAGTCGAAAATCAATTTTTACAAACTTTTGTTAAATTTTCTTTTAAGATTTTATTTTTTGTAAGAAAACTATCAATTAGATTTTTTTCAAAATTTTACTGAATGTTGACAACAATATTTTTTGAAAGATAAAAGTAGTTTTAAGCCAATATCTCAAAGTATTGAAAAGATATTTGAGTCGAAATTCAATTTTTACCAACTTTGAGTAATGTTTTTTTTAGGTTTTTATTTTTTATAAAAAAACTATCAATTCGATTTTTCTCAAAATTTTACCAGATGTCAAAAACATTATTCTTCGTTGCACAAAATTGTTTTGGAGATAAAATCATTTTGTATTCGTAAAATTCTCGAGGTGACAAATTTTTTTTTTCAGTTTTTTTGATTTATAAAAAAAACTGTTAACTGGATATTTTTCAAAAAATATACTTGTTTGGTATCACGTTACAGTATATTATAAAAAATTTAATTCAAGTCTCTAGCATTTTTGGTTCGTAAGATATTAAGGGTTAACCAAAATTTTCACCTTTTTTTTAAACTGCTATGGTAAAAAAACCACCCACGCAATTTTCTTGAGAGCCCTTTCTGCATCTTTCTGCCTTATTATCTGTATAACAAAATTTATTTGAAGTCGATACCTCTTCTGGTTCTTGAGCTATGGACAACGAAAAAAAACGTCGCGAACGTACGGACGTACGGACGTACGTACACACGCACGCACAGACATCTTTCTAAAAATCTTTTATTTCGACTCTAGGGACCTTGAAACGTCGAGAAATGTCAAAATTTTCAATTTGACAAATCGGACCCATTACAATAACTTCCTATGGGAAGTTAAAAACAATTTATAATGATGTAAATAAATAAAAACACACATTATAACAGTACAATGTGAGGTCTGTTTTGTAACTTGAAATTTAACAAATATTCAAAATTTGCTGCCAAAACTCATAAAAAACTAAAAAAAAAACTATTTTATAAAACTCGATGAAAATTTGAATTTATCAAACAGGTTCTATCAATATAATTCAGCAAGAATGATATACGACATGAGAACAGTTGCTACGTAAAGCAAACTTCTGACAATATCGTTCTCGGCTATCGCTTAGACGATTGTGGTCAGAACAGTTACGTGATGAGAGCCCTGTATTTCAAAATTCTGCAAACCGTTTAATGTACAGTGAATAAGTTTTTGATTTATTTTTTAAAGAGAACAAGAAAAAGCAGATTTATGCAAAAATAAAACCCTTTTTTGAGGTAAAGAATTTAAAGCTGTAAATTATTTTAATAAACGGTATTTTTTAATAAAGGATTGTTATCGAATTTTTAGTATCATAGAAAATTTTGAAGTACTTGGACCGTTCCAACTCTTTGTTGCTGGAAATAGTTACTTTTATTAATTTCTACTAAAACGTATTTTTTAAAGTTTTCAATTGATATGCTCAATTTCATCGTTAAATTATGTAGGTATAGAAAGCAATAATCAAGCTCCATGGAAGACCGGTGAATGTCCTTTAACTCTTTAGGATTTCTTTTCACTGCCTAATTTGAGAAACACAGAAACTGGAGAAATTTTTTATTTTTCTGTTCGTAGTTAACACCGATTTTTAACTAAATATTTATCAAAAATGATATAACTAGCACCTCCTGGCTACGTCCTATGGCCTCTTTTGCTACTAACTAAAAGGACCATTGATTGAATTAAACATCTAAGCTGTTCGAGAAAAATTGTATTATTTGAAGTTACTTTAAAATCATAAGAGTACAAAATTAAAATTACGAATTTCAAAAACATTGGTTTAAAAGTTCAAAGCAGCTACTTTAAACTGGTTCTTAAATTCCCTTGTAATCAGTTCGATTTGTCGAACTAAAAATGCTGACATTTCTCGACGTTTCAAGGTGACTAAATTCTAAATAAAAGATTTTTAGTGAGATGTCTGTGAGTGCGGGAAGCATTTTTAGTCATCCATATCTCAAGAACCAGTAGAGATATCCACTTAAAACAAATTTTGTTGTACAGATAAAAATACAAAAAGATACAGAAAGGACTTTCAAAAAATTGATAGGGTGTTTTTTTTTACTATAGCATTTCAAAAAAAAGTGTGGAAGAAGAGTAGATGAAACATGATTGTCACCTCGAACATTTTACGAACAAAAAATTATATTATCTCCAAAATAATATCTATGCAACGAAGAATAACGTTTTGACATCTGGTAAAATTTTGAGAACAATCGAATTGACAGTTCTTTCTTACAAAAAATAAAAACCTAGGAAAAACATTACATTAAAATTTTGCAAAAATTGATTTTCGACTCAAACATCTTTTTAAAAATTAAAAATATTGGCTTCAAGTTTTTTTCAAAAAACTTAAAATCTACAAAAAAAAAATACCTACTCAAACTTGGTAAAAAGTGATATTCGATTCTTTATAACTCATGAACTAATGACTATTGACTTTAAATTGATTAATGAAAGTACTTAATTTTGTTGTTGATGTAGGATATTGTTCTAAGAAATATTCAATCTGTATTTGTTTACGTATATAAGAAATACAAGTTTTCAAGAAATGCAACTAAAATTGTTTAAAATTAGTTTTCAACTTAAGATCTGGTTAACAAAAATAGATGTTGAAATCAAACTAATTCTGCATTTGCAAAATATTGTTGGTAATTTTAAGTTAATCTTCTCGAAAAATTCAGCCGAAAACTTTTTTAACCAAAAACACGAAAACCTACAAAGACTTATATGAAATGTTTTCCTACTCAAGTATTACGACAACAAAGAAAGATATTGACTTCAAATTTTTTATCTCACACAAATTATTATTATGAATATTTTGTTAAGGTTTAAAGCAAGAAAAATCGACAGACGGGATGGAAGGTTATCAGTGTGGGTCGCATCCCAGCCTATTTTCTTATAAATGTAATCGTTAACCCCTTGGTAAACATTAAACGTTTATACGTCTTTACTTTAAAAAATAGTTTTATACAGCAAAAGAAAGTGTTGAAAGATGTTTATTCCAGAAAATCCCTAATATTTTATATGAAATACAAATTTTTAAATGTACTACATAACATTTACATCCAAGTTTTTGAGATCTTTAATACTAGTTTAAAGGCTAAAAATTGTTTTTAAAATGTTTTCCAGTGATACATACATTATCCATCCACATCCAAAAACTTAGTTTAGATATTAATTGAATCATATGATAACAACACTATTTAGTTTAATTGCTTTTGTGGTGAGAACTTTAAACTAGAAAGTTTTAAAGAAACTTAAAACTATGAATGTTACAGGCATTTGAAAACTGCGTAAAACCTTTTTCTTACAGTCATACTAAATTGCCTCAAACCCAATTTTACAAAAAATTAATTCTTAGTAAGTTTCCAGTTTAAAATTGTATTTATTTTTGGTATCAATAAATAATTATTATTTATAACCAACATTTTGAATTGATTGAAGTTTAAAAAAATTAAAACTCAAACCTGCTTTAGAATCAGATTTTGCCATCCATTAGTTTTGAGTAACTTTAGTAATAAAACGGTTAAGTTATTTATATACTCCCGTTTTCAGGACAAAATATACATATATAAGATGAAATGTTAATTTCCTTCACTTAATTTTAAATGCATATGTTTATAGCTTCATTTCAATCCGGAAAATTCCGGAAAAGTATAGCTGCCCTGAACACTGAAACTAAAATAACAAAATTTTGCTGATAAATGCGAGTTTCCGTTTTGCTATAAGCTTTCATTCTTAATGTGTTAAAACATTTTTTTATTGGCTCTATATATCTATATTTTATATTATACATTGTGACGTCATACCGTAGTTTTCTTCTTCGTACCGAAGAAGTATGAACGAAAAGATAAATAAAAACAAAACCTGCACAAAATTTTTTGTCAACCCGAACATTTAATGAACAAAAAATTGTGTTGCCTCGAAAACAAATGTATGGAACACAGGAAAACGTTTTCGACAACTAGTAAGTTTTTCAAGAAAAACGAAACGGCAATATTTTGTCCAAGAAATTAAATTAAAAAAAAAAACTTTGAGAACAAAGGAAGATGCTGAATTCAAACTTATTTCATAAAATAAAAAAATTTTGTTGGTAACATTCGGCAAGGTTGGTCGAAATACCAATTGACGTTTTTTTTTATTAAAAACAATGTCCTACCCATATTACCACTGAATTCGTGTAACGTCCTGAATATCTTCACAAAGCACATCAAATTTTTCAAATTAGATTATTTCAAAAAATAATCAGCTTTCTCAATTGACAAAACACTTTTACTCTATTTAGACATTTCCAATAAACCTTGTTTCTATAGTTTCTCATACTTAAGAAATGTTCTTCAAGACCTTGGACTCTTGTTTCTAAAATTAGTATAACAGTCTTAAAAAAAAGTTCAAAAATCAAAGTTTAAATTATATTTAATTTACTATTTTTGGATGGTTGGCAAAAATTTAAAATTAAGTTTTGCATACTAATTTATAAATATTAAAATTTTGACAAGTCTTGTTCTTGATTTTGATGATTTCAAAACTTTTTTCACACCTACAAAAACATAGATAATTCTAATGAGTTATGCCATTGAAACATATTACTGTTTTGACTGATAGTCTTAAATTTAAGAGATATCGCCATAATAGGTACAGAGATAATAATATTCAATCCTTATACATATAACTACAGTATACTATAACAACCTTGTTCTCTAATATCCTCAAACATTACCAAATAAATCAAAATCAATTAATTAAACTGTCAACTGTGTCTGGTCTTATTTTTTGGCTCCAATTTCAAAACAAAGTTTTAAAAGAAAAATGTATTAAAAATAAATGAATACCTTCTTAAAGTATTTCCCCCAAAACATTATTATCATATTTATAATTTAAAGCCCGTCAGGCTAATTAAATATCATTTGACAAGCTACACAACATTATATACCAATCAAAAATATATACATATACATACATACATAAATATACTAATCATATAAATAAAGGGATTATGTACAAAATCCCTAAGGCATTTTATTCCTCAACATTCAAACAAAACAGAAACGAAAAAGAACTAAACACAACCCGACACAATAAGACCTTGAAATTAGAATTCCATCAGTATCATATTCGTGTTCTAGAATGTCAAAGTTTTGTTAAAAATTAAGGGAGGCACAGATAGGTAGGTTGTAGGTTGTCGTATATGGCTTAGGGGTGTAAAAAAGGTTTTCATCCACCTCAAAACTCAAACTCTAAAAACATCCCAAACAATCAATGAAATAGTCCTTGCAGGTCATACCTCATACCAATAACTGGGAAAATAATTTCCATTCCTCTTCTTCGGTTTTCTGGGTCACCGCTTGCATTTTAAACGTTTTCACTCAACATTCACCTTCCACCTGTCCTTCAATCATAAATCATATAGGTACATGGGACGGTGGTGTATAATTTCATCATGTTGTACAGGAATTTTATTTTAATTTTATAATGAATGTAAAGTTAGTAGTCCTGCGATATAGAACCATTATAGAAGCCACCCTTAATGATTTGACATGAACAAAAATTGATTTTAGTTAATGAATTGCGAACGAACCTTTTTTTGTAATTAAATTCACAATTTTAATTTTAATAAATCAGATACAAATTATATCAAAATATCCATTATCCTTAAAATGTCCCTTCTTTAATCATAATTACAATTATGAAAGCTTCAAAGTAGACATCCTGCGTCCCTGCCAACCGACAAACAAACAAACATATTTATTCTACAATTCAACAAAAAACATGAATATCCTTAAAATTTATATATATGTATGTATATCTAGATATAAATATATAGATATTAAGTTGACTTACCAGAAAATCCAACAACAATATACATCCACAACCAGTTATCCATTTTGGGGTATAGATGGTAATATATAGGAGGTATAGTGTAGGTACAATATTCAGGACCCCGGCTTAGAGATCCAATTTAATTCTTTATCATTTTAGCCCGATCACACCAAACATGCGAGATTAATTTATTTATTCATAAATTCAGTGACGTTATCACATAACCAACAACAACAACAAAAACACCGCCAGGAGTAAGAAAAAATGGGAATTTCATTTCATTCCTATTTTGTACCTATACAACTTCTCTTCTGACCAAAGATATTTATTTTTTAACCCTAAATATATAAATCCTTTAACCCTTCCTCTGAAGCGAGGGTTAACCCTGATGAATATAGGGAGGTAGTGGGTGGGTGTTGTATTACCGTCCTTTCGCCCTTTTCGTCAGACTAAACACGACCGGCTAGCAGGGTTTTCACTTTAAATGATGTAATTGATACAAAAACATGAGCAAATTAGTATTTAATATCTTCAAGTCATTTTTATTAACTTAAAAGGGATTTTAAATTTAAATTAGTTAAAAAATGTATACTAACACATTTGTAACTTAATTATTCGTATTTTTGTATTTATTTTCTCATTCTCAAAAAATTCTTTTGATTTTGATATTTTTATCACTTTTAATTTTTTTGATTGAACTCAAAAAATAAATATATCATTCGTGGTTTGAAAACACATTTTTGGTTTTTTAAAATTTTAATTTGAAAAATTTTGAATTTAATTTGCTCCAGTTAGTTTTTGGGACACTCCTTTGCCGCGCAAGCTTTAACCAATGACTAAATTGTAGTTGGATGTAAAAAACATCTCGACATCAGGCTAAAGAATTTGGACCAAATACTTTGTCGTCTGTTGAATATACCTATACATCAACCTTAAAAAAAAGCTTTGGAAATTGCGAGATTTTGTAACGAGTATATCAAAGGACGAAAGAGAGATGAACTTTTGCAAGTATTGAAAATATAGTCAAAATTCAGAGAAAAGAGAATTGATATGTTGCAATATTTGAGAATAAGTTCAGATTTTTTATTCGGAATGGATTTTCGGAATAATTTTTGTGCGCAGGATTTTTGTGGATGTTAGAGATGATGTTAGGGATAATGATGGTGCTCAGATGCTCAGCTGAGAGATGTGATGAAGAAGATGAAAGTTCAAATGAGATTTGAACTTGGTCGATGTTAACTCTTTCCAGCTAAGCATTGAATTGACAATGTTATGACTTAAGATATTTTAAAATATTTTCTTTTAAATTATTGTATGCAATATTTATAGGAAAATTAGGTTTTAAGTGCATTATTAACTTCCCATAGGAAGTTATTGTAATGGGTCCGATTTGTCAAATTAAAAATTTTGACATTTCTCAACGTTTCAAGGTCCCTAGAGTCGAAATAAACGATTTTTAGAAAGATGTATGTGCGTGCGTGTGTACCTACGTTCGTACGTCCGTACGTCCGTACGTCTGTACGTTCGCGATGTTTTTTTCGTCACCCATAGTTCAAGAACCAGAAGAGATATTGACTTCAAATAAATTTTGTTATACAGATAATAAGGCAGAAAGATGCAGAAAGGGCTCTCAAGAAAATTGCTTGGGTGGGTTTTTTACCATAGCAGTTTAAAAAAAAGGTTAAAATTTTGGTTAACCCTAAATATCTCATGAACCAATGACGCTAGAGACTTGAATTAAAAATTATATTATATATTGTAACGGGATACAAAACAATTATATTTTTGGAAAAAATCCCATTAACGGTTTTTTTATAAATCAACAAATCTGAAAACAGAAAATTTACGACTAAAATATGATTTCATCTCCAAAACAATTTCGTGCAACGAAGAATAATGGTTTTGATATCTGATAAAATTTTGAGAAAAATCTAATTGACAGTTTTTTTTATAAAAAATAAAATCCTAAAAAAAACATTACTCAAATTTGGTAAAAATTGAATTTCGACTCAAATATCTTTTCAAAAACTTGAGAGTAAGGCTTCAAGCTTTTTTATATTATAAGAAATATTGTTTTCAACATTCTGAAAAATGTTGAGAAAAATCGAATTGACAGTTTAAAAAAAAGTAAAAACCTAAACAAAATTAATAAAAGTTGGTAAAAATTGATTTTCGACTCAAATATCTTTTAAAAACTTTGAGATAATGGCTTCTAACTAATTTTAACTTATAAGAAATATTGTTTTCAACATTATGAACAAATTTTGAGAAAAATCGAATTGACAGTTTTTTTTACAAAAAATAAAACCCTAAAAAAAACAATACTAAAACTTGGTTAAAATTTACTTTCGACTCAAATAGCTTTTCAAAAATTATAAATATTGGCTTCAAACTTATTTTATTTCACAGACAATATTGTTTTCGATATTCATATTTCATTCGATATAAAAATCCAAAAGTCCGTTTTTTCATAAAAAAATAAAATCTACAAAAAATAGTACGCAAATTTGGTAAAAATTGATACATATAGACAAACTTTTAAGCAAGACAAATCGACAGACTCTTTTTTAAGGCAATGATTTTGACTTTTTTTAAGTTAGGTTAATACCATCAAATGGTAAAGTAGAATTAAAAATTTCAAAATAAAAACCTTACCAACAGTTATTTATTTAATTAATTAATTCATTTCGTAATACTTTGTTTTATAAACAAGTTTTACATCCAGAGATTTGATAATTATTATCTTGCTGCAAATACAGTAAAAATACAAATATGAAAAATAAATATTTGAAGAAATAATACATCGCCGCTGTCCGTAAAAGTGTATACAGCAGAACCCGAGACAGTCTATTCCTCGCCGTGCATAAGAACTCGGCTTTTGGCAGACGAATTCAGCTTCGGGACTTGGGCCTACACCCATACAACATACAAGATCCAACTGACCCAGGACCAGGAGCTCAAAGTTCATGACCATAGACAACGCTATTTGTTCACTGACTGGGCTTCGAATAGTTTGAGAGAGGACCCCAATTTTGGCCGAAAAATCATCTTTAGTGACGAGGCGCATTTTTGGATGAAGGGCTGTGTTAACAAGCAAAATTGCCGGATATGAGACGACACCAACCCACGCGAGGTTCACCAGGTGAGAATGCATCCTCAAAAAGTTATTGTTTGGTGTGGATTTTGGGCCGGCGGCGGCAGCGGCGGCGGCGTAGTAATTGGTCCCTAATTTTTTGAAAACGACGTTAGTAAGGTGATGATAACTAATTTCTTATGGCCCATATTGAACCATATGGACTTAGACGACATGTGGTTCCAGCAGGACGGCGGGCGGTGGCGGCGGGCGGCCACACAGCAAACGCCACGATTGACATTTTGCATGAACGATTTGAGGGTAAGGTTATCTCTCGAAGGGGTGATTTGGCCACCAAGGTCATGCTATTTGACCCCGCTAGACTTTTTCCTGTGGGGTTTCTTGAAGTCGCAGGTCTATGCAAATAAACCACAATCGACCGATGCCTTTAAGGTGAACATAACACAGGCCATCGCTGAAATTCAGCCAGATCTATGCGGAAGAGTCATTGAAAATTAGACCACTCAGATGCGTGCCACCGTAAGAAGAAGAGAAGAGGAGGGCATTTGAATGATGTCATATTCCACTTTTAATGGCATACATGCGCCTTTCAAATAAAAAAAAATATTTTGTTTATACCTCGCACACAGCTCGGCTTATTCAATTTCAACATTTACCCGCCGCCGCCGTTATTGAAAAATCCTTTAGATAAATAAACAAGCAAATAAATAAATAACTACAAATTAAAAATGAATTCAAAAAAGATAAATAAATATATATTTGAATAAATAAATAAATGACAAATAATAAACAAATGAAGAAACGAAAAGGATATGATAAATAAATAATATTAAACAAAATTAATAAAATCATAACAAGAAGGTTAATAAAATGAGGCTGAGATGTGACCCAAACTGATAACGTCCTATCCGTCTGTCGATTTGTCTTGCTTAAAAGTTTTGTAGGTTTTCGTGTTTTGTTAAAAAAGTTGTCAGTTGATTTATTCTGTAAAATTTAAGAATTACCAACAACAATTTGCATATAATGAAATAGTTTGATTTCAAAATCTATTTTCGTAAACGAGATTTTTAGTCGAAAACCAATTTTTACCAATTTTAGTAGCATTTCTTAAAAGTTTTTATTTCAAATACAAATTTTATGAATGAAATTAATTTGAAGTAAAAATCTTCTATTGTTCACGAGCTATCGAGAACCGAACATCAATTTTTACCAAATTTGAGTACTATTTTTTGTAGATTTTAACATTTTATGAAAAAACTGACTGTTGGATTTTTAAAAGCAATTTACTGAATGTCGAAAACAATATTTTCTGTGAGATAAAAATTATTCAAAGCCAATATTTTTAAATTTTGAGAAGATATTTGAGTCGAAAATAAATTTTTTACCAAGTTTAAACATTGTTTTCATTAGGTTTTTATTTTTTGTAAAAAAAGTGTCAATTCGATTTTTCTCAAAGTTTAACTGAATGTTGAAAAAAATATTTCTTATAAGATAAAATTAACTTGAATAACTTCCTATGGGAAGTTAATAATATGTAACTAGGTTTATTTTGAAATAAGTATGGTCCAATTACAAAGCTCCAGCTAAAAAACCGCACCAATTAATGACACGTATAATAATTGTTCTGCCCCAAATACTTCAATTCTGCTTGTAGCCTCTGAGCTAAAAATGGGCCTCGTCACTGAATATGATTTTTTTAAGAAACCAAATCAGCAGATATACGACGTTCATGGTTATCGACCGTCTTGAAATTTTATCAGTTAACATAACTTTTAAAACCTTAATACCAAAGTCTTTATGCTAAATACCTTGTAATATTGTTTGTGTTTTTAAGAACTATAATTAATTTACAAAACTCTATTTTCGTTAACACTGCGGGCTACAGCATCATGAACTTATCGTAACAGTTCAAATTTATTGTGCATACGTATGTATTTGTATGTTTTTAAATACGTTGTTGAAACTTAAATTGTTTAGTTTTTAGTAATAAATTAATTTTTAATTGTAATTTCTGACAGATTTAAAAGTTATAACGGCATAAATAGCCTCTGGTTCAAATTGAAGAAACTGATTATTTTGGTTCAATGTAATAACATCTTATAATATTTTAAAGAATAAAGTAAAACGTGTGTACCAATGTTTTATTTTTAAGAAAACTTATCTTGTCAATACTGTTTATGGTTTTGTCGAAAAAGAAGGGTCCACCGATTCCATCTGTCTGTCTCTCTGGAAATAATTATATTTTTTTTTTAAACCAAAATTAACATTAGTTGGTACAAAACCGAAAATTTTAATATTCTCAAAAACGACTTGATAGATTTTTGTGAATTTTTAATTTTGTTTTCATAACTTTTGTTCTTTCAATAAAAAAATTATAATAATTAGTAATATAATGTTATATTATAAATATTTGTTTATATTTCGTGTTTGAACTTTTTCAGGGACTACTGAATCTATTTTTTTGCAGAAGCTCCTACAGTATATTTGATGATCAAAAATGTCTATTTTTATTGTTTAAGAAGCATTAATTTTAGTTTGTTTCAAAACTCGATATCTAAAAATCGAGGTAATATTTTTGAATGAAACACAAAGTAAAAACGTAAACACTAAATAACTGCATACAAAACCAATAGAAACTAATTTATTAAAGTGATATATTTCTAAAGTATCCGCTCTAATGATTTTCAGAGAAAAAATAGATAAATTCATTTTGAAATTTTATTTTTAAATAAATAAATAATAAAAAAAAATAAATAAATTTTTCGATTCAGGATTTCGTGCTACTCATAACATTTAAAATAGTTCGAAACAAAAGAAATTAAGATGGATAGATTAGTATGTGCGATGTTTATCTAACCAGGGGCGGAACAGTTTACAAATTTTCACTAAGGCATAACACTAGTTGAAATCTATTATTGAAAAGTTCAAATTGGATTCTAGTTATTATTGTCGAAGAGCCGACTCGAATTCCTGACTTTGCAGGTCAATCCGCAAATTACTGTAGACTTTTTTCTTAACTCTGACCATAATATATACGCAATCAGGTGGAGTGCCATAACCCCCGCGGCATTAACCCCCACGGGGGTTAGTTCCCATTCAATTGGGAATTAACCCCCGCGGGGGTTAATTCCTTTTTCAAATGGCATTAATCCCCGCGGGGGTTAATTCCCTTTTTATGTGGGGGTTAATGCCCAATTATAACTGGAAATAAGCCCCACGTTAATAAAAAAACAACAAACATAAAGGAACAAAATTATTTCTTCATTTATTTTTCAAAATAAAACAAAAATTTAAAAAATAAAATAACAACTTCAACAATAAAAAAATGTATCTTAATCATTTTGAATTGATAGCACGGCGGCGTACTAACAGCTTGGTATGTAAGGGGGGGCATGCTGCCCCCCCTGCAACCCCCCTGCTTGGGATCACTATAGGATTTGGGGTGGGTGCGAGTTTGGGTATATGCAAAAAACTCTTGCATTTGAGCACTAAAATCAAAGAAATTCCCAACAAAAAAAAAGCAAGTATGGCTCACAGTTATGAAAGAATCACAACGCATTCGTGTTCTTGGCATATACCCAAACTCGCACTCACCCCAAAACCTATAGTGATCCCAAGCAGGGGGGTTGCAGGGGGGCAGCATGCCCCCCCTTACATGCCAAGCTGTTAGTACGCCGCCGTGCTATCAATTCAAAAAAACTTTTTAGCAAAAGTAGCTATTCTAGACAATAAATCAACCATTTTTGCGTGTTTTCTATGTAAAAAAGTGAACTTTAAATTTTTTTATTAAAGTTTACGAATTTTAAAATATTCGGCGTTGTTTCCTTTATTTTTTGGCCTTATTTCTTTTTATAAATCGAAATAAAGCCAAATTGGTTTTATTTCGTTTTGAACAACGAAATAAGGCCAAATTTGAAATTTGGTGTTATTTCATTTGGTACTATTTCACGTCACCCGTATTTTTTGTTTATTTGTTATAGGAAGGTATGTCATAGCTTTCTCAATTCCATTTTGAAAACTCACCATTTCTAAAAAGAATAGATATGTCTTTTATTTCTGTTTAAGTTAAAGGTTTAAGTACATTTAAAAATGCGTAAAACAAAATAAGAATTATTTTCCAAAAATATTTATATACATTATTTTATACCTCAACTCAAGGAACAAGATCGCAACTTTGTTGTGCATTTTATACCTATGTAATTATTTATTTTTCCTTTATTTGTTTACTATTGTACAGCAAAGCTAAAACAAAAGAAAAAATGGGAGTTAAAGCCATTTCTGAATAGGAATTAATACCCGCGGGGGTTATTTCCTTTTTCTTGTGGGGATTAATGCCACTTGAAAAAGGAATTAACCCCCGCGGGTATTAATTCCCATTCATTTGGGAATTAACCCCCGCGGCATTAACCCCCGCGGGGTTAGTTCCCATTCAATTGGGAATTAACCCCCGCGGGGGTTAATTCCTTTTTCAAATGGCATTAATCCCCGCGGGGGTTAATTCCCTTTTTATGTGGGGGTTAATGCCCAATTATAACTGGAAATAAGCCCCACGTTAATAAAAAAACAACAAACATAAAGGAACAAAATTATTTCTTCATTTATTTTTCAAAATAAAACAAAAATTTAAAAAATAAAATAACAACTTCAACAATAAAAAAAATGTATCTTAATCATTTTGAATTGATAACACGGCGGCGTACTAACAGCTTGGTATGTAAGGGGGGCATTCTTCCCCCCTGCAACCCCCCTGCTTGGGATCAGTATAGGATTTGGGGTGGGTGCGAGTTTGGGTATATGCAAAAAACTCTTGCATTTGAGCACTAAAATCAAAGAAATTCACAACAAAAAAAAGCAAGTATGGCTTATGAAAGAATCACAACGCATTCGTGTTCTTTGCATATACCCAAACTCGCACTCACCCCAAATCCTATAGTGATCCCAAGCAGGGGGGTTGCAGGGGGCAGCATGCCCCCCCTTACATACCAAGCTGTTAGTACGCCGCACAGTGGAACGAAAACATGAAAAAGTGGTCATCGGGTTGTAACTTATGAAATAATGGATGGATTTTGAAACGGTTTTCACTATTTTGTACTTGAAAATTATAGATTCATACTTTATTATAAAAATATATATATATATATATATAAATAAATGAAGCGTTTGGATGAAGAATGGGGTAAATGAAATTTGCAACATTTCAAGATATAAGGACTTAAAGTTTTTTGTTGAGAACTTTTTTCGTATTCCAATCTAAATAAAATTGAAGAAACTAATAAAACAAGAAAAATAATAGCTTTTTAACAATGTTACTTTAATTTCATTACAGTAGCTTGGTATATTTAAAAAAACTAAATTTTTCAGAAAAAGAGCACTTAACTTTTTCTTGCACAAAAAGCTTATTAGTATTTTGAATTTTTAAGAATACAAAGGGGTAACAAGTAACAAAATTCATTTTTTGTTCTTTTTATTTTGAAAAGTTGTTTTCTGTTAGCATGGTTCCGACAAAGCTTTTTCATAAAACCAGTGGTGTTCCCTTGGTATGAACATCATTTTTTCCTTTAATTTTTTTATTTTCCCAACAGAAAGCTGCTTAATCTTTTTTTTCGGACGAAAAAGTCTTGGAACTATTCGGATGTTTTTTGCTATAACAGCTTCATTGAATAAAGCATCTTTCTCGTAGCATTCCTTATAAAAATAGGATCCATATTTGTTTATTCTAAGCCATTTGACGTTATCATGGAAAATGATTTTTTCATTCGATATGTTTTTTGTAACATTTTTAACGTTTAATTTTGCTGGAAGATTTTCTAATGATCGAAAGTGGTTCTCCATGTCAATTATAACGGTATTTTTTTGCTGGCACTTTTTATTATATGTCGGTATTGCTCAGCAGTGTAAATGGTTTCGTTTTTTCGTAACTCTTTTTCGATTTTTCCAAAATCCCTGTCACTGTCAAGATAAGTATGGCCAACTTCAGGAAATTTGTGGTCAATCAGATCAAAATATTCCGTCAAAAAAAAGTCTTGGTATAGACACAATGAAAAGAAGTTTTTGTTTTGTCCAGGGCAAGAATCGGTCCATGCAATCAAATGTTTCCTCTTTTTGGCAATTTCACATTCTTGAAAGAATGTATAGAGTGCACTCATTACCTCGTTGCTTCCTCTGTCTGCAACATCTTCGGTCCAGGTGAACATATACGACATCTCCACGTCGGAAGTAATGACATGGATTCCTAGATTATAAAACCACATCTGCCTCAAGTAAAATGCCTTAGACGTGGTTAATTTTGGTAAGGGCATTGTTTGCTGGAGGTTAATTGTAGTATATAAGACGTTAGGATCGGACCGATCTCTTTCGCGGTCAATTTTTTGACTTTGGAATCCGGACTTATAGTTGTTTTGGTGTTTAGCTGAGTTTTTGCCAGAGTCACAAATGCTACAAGTGTCACTTTTTGGTAGGCGGAAAGACAGATTGAATTTCCTGATGAAAATTTGTCGGTAAAAATGTTGGCTAACAAAATATTGGACATTTTTCTCTTGTTCGGTGCATTTTTCAATATAATTTAGATATTATATTTAACAAAGGTGAGAGATAAAGTATATTTGGGTTTTTGTTCCTTGAGTAGTGCGATTCTTCGGCTGGATATTCGTAAATATGCTCGAAAATATAGTCGACTACATGATCGGATATTTTGTTGGGTCGGTTGAAATGCTGAAATAGCGTTAGCATAAAAGGAATATCAAAAAAAAAAACGGTTTCGCTGCCACAGCCTACTAAATGCATTGGAGTACATACACTCGCTTAGAACTATAACCATCGTTACTATAACCACTTTAAATATGGGTTTTAATTTGTCTGCAAGAAGGAGGTAAGTAAGCACTTAACCCATGCAAAATACATTTTTTTAAATTTTTTTTTATTTTACCCAAAAAGCAGTTAAGTGCTGTTAGCCCATTCTTCCACTCATATTATACGATTTTTAGTTGTTAGTAACCCTTTTATACCAAAAATAAAAGCGCTAAATAAGAAAATAGGAATCGTAGCGCAACGTAGATTGGACAGAAATTTAAGTTTTCGCAAGGCATCCTCATATTTCGAAAAAAACGAAAATCGAAAAAATGTCACTTACCCCCTTCTTTCTCCAATCGCTTCAAATATATCATATATGTCACTGTTTAAACATTTAGATTTCTTTATGTCAGTTATTATTATTATTTATAATGCAAAGATGCCCCTACCCCCTCCTCCAATCAACAAACTTATTTTATTTAAGCTTTCTCAGCTCTGAGGGAGATTTTTAAAAACCCGCCAGGGAGCGGGGTCGGACGCGGTCGGATCCAATTTTTTTAAGATATGACTCCAAATAAGTTTAAAATTCATTTAAGACTACCCAAAGTCCGAGCATTTTCGAGCATTTTTTTAAAAACATCTTCAAACATGAAATTAGGATTTTTTAAAAATACTCAAAAAAAGAGTTTTTTTAGAGTTAAAACAACTTTCTTTTAAAGATTTTTTTAATTGATAAGCTTAAATGAATCAATTTCATACCTACAAAATTTATTTCGAAAATAAAACATAAAAAGGGTCTGAGAAAAACAAATTACAAAAATGCGTTAAAATTAATTTTTTTTTGGTTTTAAAAATACTGCATCTTTGAGTCCCTATTATTTGAAAATTAAAGAGTGTACATAAAAAAACTGTTTTATATGTAAAAGAGGCGACAATTTTCTATGCATATCAAACAAAAAATATTTCGAATAATGAAAATAAAAAATCACCCAATGTCCGGAATTTTGTACTAGACGTTCCACTGTGCGCCGCCTTCGTGCTATCAATTCAAAAAAACTTTTTAGCAAAAGTAGCTATTCTAGACAATAAATCAACCATTTTTGCGTGTTTTGTATGTAAAAAAGTGAACTTTAAATTTTTTTTATTAAAGTTTACGAATTTTAAAATATTCGGCGTTGTTTCCTTTATTTTTTGGCCTTATTTCTTTTTATAAATCGAAATAAAGCCAAATTGGTTTTATTTCGTTTTGAACAACGAAATAAGGCCAAATTTGAAATTTGGTGTTATTTAATTTGGTACTATTTCACGTCACTCGTATTTTTTGTTTATTTGTTATAGGAAGGTATGTCATAGCTTTCTCAATTCCATTTTGAAAACTCACCATTTCTAAAAAGAATAGATATGTACTTTATTTCTGTTTAAGTTAAAGGTTTAAGTACATTTAAAAATGCGTAAAATAAAATAAGAATTATTTTCCAAAAATATTTAAATACATTATTTTAAACTTCAACTCAAGGAACAAGATCGCAACTTTGTTGTGCATTTTATACCTATATAATTATTTATTTTTCCTTTATTTGTTTGACTATTGTACAGCAAAGCTAAAACAAAAGAAAAAATGGGGGTTAAAGCCATTTCTGAATGGGAATTAATACCCGCGGGGGTTATTTCCTTTTTCTTGTGGGGATTAATGCCACTTGAAAAAGGAATTAACCCCCGCGGGTGTTAATTCCCATTCATTTGAGAATTAACCCCCGCGGGGGTTAATGCCGCGGGGGTTATGGCACTCCACCCCTGATATACGGTGTAGAAGCTTGGGCTATGCCAAAAGCGAATGAAAGCAACTTGGGTCGTTCCGAGAGAAAAGTTATTCGCGTGATCTACGGTGTCGTATTCATAGAAGGTGAGTGGAGGAGAAAGTGGAACGTCGAACTGTACGGGTTGTTCAGCGACTCAGCCAGAAGAGTAAAATCCGATGAATTATAGCGCGGTCCCTAGCTAAATGTCCCGTGAAAAAAAACTTTGTATGTCATAGGCAGGGAGGGATCGAACCCAAGACCTCTGACATGACAGTCCAAAGTACCCAAATAAACAGTTAGAGAAAAAACTCCTATGAGAAAGTCAACTGAGACGGTCTCAACGAATTTATCAGGAACTTTCACTGATCACTATGATTTATGCCCGGCAGTATGGCATTCGTAGCAATAAGTCCACCGGTGACTTGATGGTTTATCTAACATAACAGTGAAACAAATCTTTACAACGTTTTGGAGAAAGTAAGATTATTGTACTTGATATTTCAAAAGCATTCGGTAAAGTTTTGCACCAAGCTCTCTTATCGAAAATGCGTGCTTTTAGTATTGATGAATCTCTTCTTCGATGGATTAGAAACTACTTTTCAAACCGGCCATTACAAGTTGTATTGGATGCTTTCAAGTCTTCAATTCATAAAATAAATGCTGGTGTTCTCCAGGGCTCCGTTTTGTCTCCGACTCTCTTCCTGATATTCATTTACGATATCTTGTCTGCCAGTTGTAATTCATCAAACTGTTTTGTTGACGACAGCAACAGCACCCTAAGCTTTTCATATTCGTTTCTAGATTCACATCTTTGTCCTTTGGATGTGGAACTTCAACGGTATAGTATGTTAAGCTCATTAAAATCTGAGATCGACAGCATCGTCCAATGGGGAATTATTATCCGTGTAGAATTTAATGCTTCAAGAACTCAATGCTTTCTCCTGTCCTTAAACCGTAGACTAACCCCAATACCTCTATCCATGAGTGGCATTTGCATCCACAAAACTAATGAACTATGTGTATCACAGATCACCTGTTATGGAATTATCACATATTTGACATTGCCAAAAATGCTGCTAGATGCTTAGAATTCCTCCGACGTTTCAAGAATAATTTACAAAGCCTTTTTTCGTCCAACACTTGAATAAAACTCTCATATTTGGACTGGTGTAGACCCGTACCATGATGGTTAGTGCGTTGGACTGTCATGCCAGAGGTCTTGGGTCGATCCCTGCCTGTGCTATCTAAAGTTTTTTTCACGGGTACTGCCTCTTGCGAGGAATTGACAATTCCTCCAAGAGTACTTAGTTCTTGTCATGAAAAGTGCTTTCTCAAAATTAACCATTCGGATTCGGGTTTAAACTGTGGGTCCCTTCCATTCCTGACAGCATTACTCGCACACAGGAATGGTTGAGAGTTATAGGTCACTAGGCGCTAGTTCTCAACCTAATTTTTTTTTTTTTTATATTTGGACTGGTGCCCCAAAAACAAGTTTAAATCTCTTGGATAGAATCCTAAAAACCGCTTTGCAAATTATAGGCGATAGAACTATAGCCGAAACATTTAAATCCCTCGAAAACCGCCGCAATGTTTCATGCCTTTCGTTGTTTTACCAATATTTGTACAAACATTCTGTCGAATCAGCCAGTTGCATGCTACCCCATAAACAATTCCGCACCATACAGTGACTCGTTTTGGGTGTATCGGCTTTTCAATGTACATATGCGTGCGGGTTTTCTGTGAATATATCGTTTCATATTCAAGGTAAATTTATTTATATAAATAATTTTTGAATGCAAATCAAATGTTACAAACGCGACAATTTTGTTTGTTTAATGAGCTTCATCTGATAAGATGATTTTTTTGGCAAAATCGGCATCTGAGGGGTATAATTTCAAAACTCTTATATTCCACTTTTTTCAAAAATGAGTTAAGTATGAGAAAGTGTTCTTTAGAAGAGCACTCGTCTATGTATTTAGCTAAAATTTATCAAAACTTGTTACTTCCTATACTTTTGAGTACTCAAAAATTGAAGTTTTTTTTTTCAAAACTACACTATTCCATTCAGTCGTTTAATTCAAAACTCATTTATTCCCATACAAACCAAAATCCGTACCAAAACTCTTCTTTTCCTATGCAAATCAAAGTAGCCGCTTTCAAAACTCGTGTATTCCAATGACATTAAAAAGGCGGGAATCTTTATTGTTTTGAGAGCATTCATGGGTTAAACTATTTAGTGTTGCAATAATTCTTGTTAAGAAAACATCTTTGGTAAGTTCGCAGATAAAATAATGTTTTATAAGTAGATTTGTATTTAATAATTAAATATAATGTATTTATAGATCATGAAAAAAAGTTTACTTTCTTTTCAAAACTCCTCTATTCCTAAATAGGTTGAATCAAAACTCAACTATTCCAATCGTAATTTTCAAAACTCTTCTTTTCCAAATTAAGTTGAATTTTTTTAATTTTTAGATTCATCTTATAGCTTCAAAACCAAAAGAAATAGATAAAGATCATTCCAAACTTCAAATTTAGCCTTTCGACCAATCGCTAATGTCATTTTAGCAGCTTTTAACAGTTTTTTTCGTTTTACTTAAAATTCTCAAAATTGGAAAACAAGAGTTTTGAAATTATACCCCTCATCTTCTCTAAGCATTGTTCCCAACGTTGTTCAAGCGTATACACAACCATATTCGTTTAGCGGAAGGATAAAACTAATTATCTGTCAAATCAGACATGAGCTATGTGTTACCATTCACGAAATAAGCACTAGTTGGAAAAAAAAACGGTTGATGGCGGACCCTATATTAAAATAGTAATTGATTATCAAAAATTGTTTTTTCGGATTTCCTTTAAAAAATACGACTAAAATACCAATAAACCTTAACAATTTGACGCAATGAGATTGTTCTCTTGAATCTTCTATCAATACGCATTCACTAAGGAGATTTTATACCGTATCGGTTCAGTTTCCATAAATTTCAAGAACTGGTCTACTAAAACTAGTTCAAATACCATAGTATTTTGAAAATAAAACTCTCTGGGAGAGGAAAATGCGTGCAACTTCAGGTTTTTAAACTTTTCTTTTAGGAAAATTGGAAAATACTCAAAAACCAGAGGACCCACTTACCATCAAAACGCATTTCCAATCAATAACATTTCTGATTTTCTACCTACAAATATGAGTTCTTAAATCGACCAGCCTACTTCCATATTTTGTTTTCATCTAAAAAACATAAATATTTTATCAACTGTACATATTTATGTGATGTACTGTTATGTATATAACTTAAACCCAAACCTCTCACATGCTCTGTAAGCTGCAATTAGTAAGTTTCATTGACATATTCCATCCATGTTCTATTGCAATAACAAGGACTTCAATATCCGAACCGAAGCAAAGCGAACCGAACCGAAGAACCTCGGCTGACCAATTTTATAAAACTAATATAAATTGACATGACATCAGACGTCACTGTGTCAACACTAAAACCTTGAACACACGTTCCCATCATCAGGTCCTAATGTACAACTATGTCCTTTTTGAATATAGATACAAGGATATACACAGATAGATATGTATGTATATTGTATATGCACACAATTTGCCATTGAGTTGGCTTGGTTCGTTCCTTTCTGGGAAAATGCATTTCCTGAGTTGTCACCGTGTGTTATAAATTTCGCCTGGTGTTTCTCTCTGAAACTTCCACACTATAAAATCACAGGTTAAACATATGTTCAACACATCTATCGACACATTTTCGAAGCCATCCCATTCGATGTCAACTGAATTTTAATGAAATACCAAAGCAAACAAATCTAGAACATCCTCTCCTGTTCATTTATTAACTGACCCATGAACATCAGCGGCGATAGCGGCAGTGGCGGCGGCGGAGTGCATGTGGATCATCCGCCCAGCTATACACAGTACTGCATCATCAACTGCAAATGCAGCTCTTAGGCACTGAGTCCTTTACCAGTGCAGCCATAGCACTTGGTTTTGGTACTGAACGGTCCTGTTAAAATGTCAAAAAAAGGACGAAAGTAAAATAGCAAAAAAGGGACAGAAAAATAGAAACGAAAAATACATAATCGGGCAAGATAACTATAGACAACGACACGACACTACATGTCCTGCCATTTGGACACAAGGATAGCTATACACTGCACTGCTAGGATCGCATCGCATCGAACACACCCACTATACAAGTATTAATGTACCTATTACTAGACATAGAGATAGATGGATACCTTCTGTTGGTATAAATCACGGACTCGAAACGCTAGAAAATGGTTGGAAAATTTCATTGAATTGACAGGGCTATGCTTTCGACACGTCACAACCTTAAAACAGAAACAGGATGAGTGTCTGTTCGTCAGCTAAAATGCGAAATGTTAGAAACTGATGAAATTTCAATACCTAACGAACGACGACGATGCACGGAAACAGGGACGTATTTATCAATTTTATAAAAGTTAGAGACCTTAGGGAATATAATGTTCACCACCACCATAACAGTAATTGACGTTCTATTTCTTTATATATATATGTACATATGTAGGGTCTTTTTCTTAGATACATGAATAATTTCGGAGTAACTTTTGGCAATTGAGGTTGAATCGCTTAACGCCAGAACAGAGGGCCGATTCCAGAAAGCGCGGCGGATCGCATTGAAAGCGAAAATTCAATTTCGACCGTCTTCGCTTTGAGTTAATTTCAAAAGCGAACATGGAAGAAAGCAATCCTTCCATTTTTCCAGCTTAAATGTCAAATATTTCCAATCCATTTCCATGATATTTTCCAATTTTCCATTTATTTTTCAGCTCTTTCCAAAAATATGACATTTCCTTCCACTAAAACTAATTGTTTTTCTCTGAAAAAAGTATCTTAATGTTTGTAGTTATATTTTAATATTATTGTTGGTTTCAAATAAACAAAACTAGTTTTCAATGGACTCCATAAGTGTTTTTTTAAATGCAGAAAGAGAAGAAGCAAGAAAAGAAGCTAATTATTTAAATATTTAAAGAAAACTATTTAGATGGGTCTTCGCCTCTTGATGTTCCCCCCAAAGAGTGTGTATTTAATTATATTTTTCCAAATTGAATTTTTTTAATGATTTTTGTTCAATAAGGTTCATAAAATTGTTTCGACTATCGCGAGAAGCATTTGTGTACGTTTTTGAAGAAATCAAAGATGATTTCAAACGAGAAAACACTACCTCTTTGCCTTCAATACTCAAGCTTGCCGCTACATTGCGATTTTTAGCGGAAGGTTCGTACAAGTACCTACCTCAACACTTAAACTGGATTCAACATTGAATTAAAGGTGATGCCGGTTATATCCTTGAACCATGGTTGATGATTCCCTACAAATCACCTCTACCCAACAGTCGTGAAGCTAAATTCAACACGGTTCTTTCAAAATGTAGAGGCATAATAGAAAGATGTTTTGGAGTTCTGAAAGGAAGGTTTAGATGCCTGCTGCACTCAAGGGAACTTCATTACCGGCCGGAAAAGGCAGCATTGATTACAAATGTGTGTGCAATGTTACACAATGTATGTATTAAGTGCAAAGTAGATTTTGACCATCAGCTTTTAGCTCCTGAAGATAGTGATGATGATGTCGTAATTGCAGCTCCTCAAAATGCTGGCAACTTCAAAAACATTGCAAAGCAAATACGAGATACCTAGTATAAAAGATTCTTTTTAAATAGTATTAAATGTTTTGTTTTTATTATTATTTTATAAATAAATAAATACATATAATGATATCTTTAATATATATAATTTAACCATGAATCGTCTTACAAACGAACAACGCTTGCAAATTATTGAATTTTGCGGAAGGATTTAGTTGTGATGCCTTTCAAAATACAGCTGGTGCAAGAATTGAAGCCGAACGACCTACTGAATTTTTACCTAAAATTTTTGGTGAATGGGCTCTTGGAAAGTTGGCCGAAGATCCACTTTTTTACCAAAAAAATTTGTTCAGCGACGAAGCTCATTTTTGTCTCAATGGATACGTAAATAAGCAGAATTGTCGATTTTGAAGTGAATATCAGCCAGAAGTATTGCAAGAGCTACCAATGCATCCAGAAAAAGTGACAGTTTGGTGCGGTTTATAGGCTGGTGGTATCATTTGACCGTGCTTCTTCAAAGATGATGCGAATCGTAACGTAGCTGTGAATGGTGAATGCTGAGCGCTACCGTGAGATGATATCCAACTTTTTTTGCCCAAAATTCGAGAGCTTGACTTGCATGACATTTGGTTTCAACAAGACGGTGCCACATGTCACACAACAATGGACTTATTGAGAGGCGAGTTCGGTGAACATTTTATTTCACGTTCGGGACCGGTCAATTGGCCGCCTAGATCGTGCGATTTAACGCCCTTACAATATTTCTTGTGGGGCTATGTTAAAGCTCATGTCTATACAGACAAGCCCGCTTTAATTGACGCATTGGAAGACAACATTGAAGCATTTATTTGTGAGATACCGGCCGAAATGTTGGAAAGAGTATGCCAAAATTGGACTAAGCGGATGGACGATTTGAGGCGCAGTCAAGGTCAACATTTGCATGAAATAATATTCAAACATTAAATTATATGTACCGTTCTATCGATTCAAATAAAGATTTCATGCATTTTTCTGAATTGTATGTGTTTTTTTTAAACTTTCCTATAGCTTTTAAAAAAACACCCTTTATTAACCAATTACCATTTTATTCATTAAAGTTGACTATTTGTTGCAGTTCACACTATGGCAGCATTATTAGTCCTTATTTGTTTCGAAATAAGAAGGGAGCTGCAGTTTTTGTGTATCAAAATTTATCAAGTAAAGGGTGGTTAAATTTTAAGGGACTATTTTGATTATGAATAAAAGACAATTTATTGAGAAAATTATTGTAATTTGTTTGTATTATGATAATATTGGTATAGTTATATATTATGTATGAAACACAATATTGGTCAAATAGCAGCCGCAAACTCAGCGGCACAACTCCATCCAATTATCCAAATTTTCGATGACACTGAGGCATAATTGAGGTTCTATGCCGTTAATGTGCCGAATTATCTCATTCTTAAGCTTCTGAATTGTTGCTGGCTTATCGACGTACACCTTTTCTTTCAAATAAACCCAAAGAATGAAGTCCAACAGTGTCAAATCACATGATCTTGACGGCCGATTGACATCGTCACCAAGTGAGATAACTCGGCCATTGAATCCGTCGCGCAAACGAGATATTGTTTCGTTAGCTGTTTGGCAAGTGCCGGGCGCCGCGCGCCGCCGTCTTGTTAAAACCACATATCGTCCACATCCATATCTTCCGATTCAGGCCATAAAAAGTTCATTATCATCTCACGATAGCGAAAACTATTCACAGTATCTGCCTGATCGGCCTCATTTTGGAATAATACGGCCCGATGATACCGCCAGGATGCATTGGTTTTTCGACAATCACTCTTGGATTATTATCAATTTCCCAAATGTGGCAATTCTACTTATTGACGAATCCACTGAGGTGAAACTGAAGATGATTTTCTTCGAAAATCCACCACTAACCCTCTTTCTGACCATTGACGGCGACGCTTGAAATGGTCAAAAGGCATTGGTTCTTGAGTCAATTGCACCTTGTAAACATGTAAATGAAAGTCTTTATGCATAACGTTTATCAACTACTGAGCAGCAATATTTTCTGCAGTACGAGCTGCAAGAGAGCACTGGTGTTTTCATATCTCCTAAAAACCCCGGTTTGTCGATTCCTCGTCGATCTTTGAAATAAGACATTGCACAAACGAAATTACACCGATTTTTCATAGACACTTAGGTTTTATAGTTTTTAAGGTTCACCTAACAAAAACTCAAGCCGGTCGATCACAAGCTAAGTCATGTCTTTGATGAAAACGTCCTTAAAAAGCATCAAAATGGAAACAGAATTTTATCGAAAAATTATCTTCAGTGATGAGGCCCATTTTTACTACGTTAATAAAAAGAATATTCACATTTTCGGCTCAAAAAATCCAAGAGTGACTGTTAAAAAGCCTATGCGATTGGACCGTATTATTTAAAATGACAGAAATTTGAAGATATTGACGTTCATTTTCAAAAAGGCAGCTATTGTACATAACACACAAGCAACGAAACAATTGAAATTTAGCAAGAAAAGTTTTTTTGAACTATTTATCGAATAGTTCATCAGATTTGGCCGGGAGATCTTGTTATTTAACATGTCTTTATTTGAGCTCACGTACAAAATCTATGACCTTAAAGATGGTATTAGTGAGAAATTTCATGAAAACCATATAGGATATACTACCTTAACACTGGAGGCCATTTGTCTGATAATTTTTGGTATAGAATACAATTCTAGTCCTTTAAGAATGTCTCAAATGATAATCGCGAAATAAATGCTGGCGTGCCCCAGGGCTCCCTTTTGTTTTCTACACTTTTATATCAATAATCTTCTAAATTTTAAGTAATAAAATATTAAATTAAAGGTTATGTTGATTTCAAATAATTTTCACTAAATTATATGAGGCCAACATCAATACGATCTACTGTTGCAAGAAACACAAATCATTCACTTTTATAACAGGTCTTTGGGCCAAAACTAAATAATGAAATGCTAATTTTTTTTCACGTTTATTAGAAAAAATTCTAGAGCCTCTTCGAAATATTCAACAAATGTGTAGATACATATGTATATATTAAAAAAAGGTTTCGGAAGCCAGAAATTATAAGTACAGCTCTTTGTGGTTTCACCGGAGTCGCTGTAAATGGTTTACTTATGAAAAACGAAAAACTGCACTTTCCCATGTATCCTCCGCTGAAACAGAGATAATAATAACCCACGAATCTATAACCTCGTTAGGGGATTGGGTAGAATAAATGCTAATATCTTTAGGGAAATTCTAGAGCACCCGATGTTTAATTTAAGATCCAATTAAATGAAAACAAACAAGTGTTTCAGCTATGCCCGAAAATCGATACAAATCATTTAAAAACTTAAGTGTTTTCAAATCACGGACTGTAAGCCGATAAATGGGATTAGTAAATCCAAAACACGTCATAAAAGTTCGACCATACACATCTTCCGGAAACTAATCCTACAACAACTACCATCAATGTCATTATGCTGATATTACCTAAATTTTGTGAGTCATTGTGTCGATAGAGTTAAAGATGTCGATAAGGTATCGGTGCTAAAAATTAGGTGGCGCAACAGTTTGTTGAGAACTAGGGCCTAGCGACTTACAACTCTCAACCATTCCTGTGTACGAGTAATGTTGGCAGAGATGGAGGAGACCTACAGTTTCGAGCCGATTCCGAACGGCTAATTTTAGAAAGCACTTTTCAGGTCAAAAATTACTCTTGGAGGATTTGTCAATTCCTCGCAAGAAGCAGTACCCGTGAAAAAAACTTTAGATGTCACAGGCAGGAATTGAACCCAAGACCTCTGTCATGACAGTCCAACGCACTTTTTTTTTTCTTTTCAAATTAATTTGTATTAATTCATTCTTAAAACTATCTTAAAGCTAGACCAAAATTCATAAAACTAGCCTAATTAACCATTACTTACAACTAACTTACTGGTCCCATTCGGACACTCTAAGTTAAACAATAATACTTAATTCTAATGCCTTTCGGCCCTAAGATCTATTTTACTGTAATTCATTTTATTTATTTATTTTTCATTTATTGAATGATTAAAAAAAAACTAATTTCAATATCTTTTTTGATTTTTACTTAAAAACTACTTAAATTAAGGTCCTTAAAATAAAACTTAAACAAATTTAAACTACCTATTCTACCTATAAACTACTTAAAACTAGAACAACCACAGCAGCAAATCTAACTATCTAACATTTTTGGTTTTTCATATTTTGTTGTCCTTTTTTTTTCTTATTTTTATTATTGTTATTTTTTTATATATAGTCCAACGCACTAACAATCATGCCACGGGTACTACTATTAGGTATCGGTGCTAGTTGTTCATGATTAAGGGTTACTGAATTCCTTTTTCGATTTTCGCCCGATTTCAAAAAAACCAAAGCAAGTGCGGTTGGTATTTTATCTTTCAGTGAGCGAATCCATCCGAAAGATTTATTGTTATTCAACTAAATCACTCAACAAACATAGAACACACATCATTATACCTACGAGTATATAACCTTCATAGGGCTCGGGACTAGCACACGGGACTGTCCTCCTAAATTGGTGCCTTCTCTCGGATGAAGTTGCTTTATAGGGTTTTTGGTTGATTCAACAAAACACGCAAGTAAGGTACGAGTATCTATAATTCTTTAGCATAGTCAATTCGATGTTATCTCGGTCAGGGATAATGATGCAGTTAATGAATTGATCGCTTGCATGTGAATAAGCAATATATAGCTTTGGGATTACGCCTCGTACTATCTGTACAATCGCTTTGCTCCCTCCTAATGCCAAATGTACATAGTTTAATCTCAATTGAATTCGAATTGGATATTTGACATGGAAATAATGACTTATGATGTTTACATTATGAAGACAATCACAATCAAAATCACAAATGCGGGCGTATAGGACAAATTGTTTCGATTTGAAATGTTACAGACAAATTAATTCACAATATTTCGATTTGGTATGCGAGATAACAAGATAACATTTATGCTCGAGATTTGGTACATAATAAAGATTTCTTGACTAAATAATGCGAAATTTAATATCTTTTGAAATATACGTACATTTAAGACTTGTTTTGAAGTGTGGAAAAGTAGATACCATGGGCTGAGAATTAAAAAGAACAAAAGAATATATTATCGCTGATTGAGTAAGTGTTATAATCGATTTTGACATCTCCAAAACGCCAATCAATAAGTTTTGACTTATAGTAAACAAGGCTTTTTGACACATTGGTGATTTTATTTCGTCGTCATAAACTTGACTTATGGAAAGCGTTGATTTTTTTCAAAATCATTGCCAGATGCGTAACCATGCAAGATACGAGAATATCTTTCATAGCATTAAGAGTTCTCCGACAAGTCATTGCCAAGAAATTTAAGACGTTCGTTGGTAATAAAAAAACTGGGGTTGACTATGATTTATGAATTAAAACCAAGCGACGTTGAGCATCTCATTTTTCCGAAAAAGAGGAATGGGTGTCTTTATCTTCATCATTGGGGAACGATATTGCCTTAAATTGAAGCAATTGAGCCGAGCTACACCATATTCTTAAGATAATATTAAAAAACTTTAGTGATAAATAAGTAATTTAGTGACCCAATTAAAGTTTAAAGCATTTTTAGTCGGTAACAAATTTAACTCGCTCAAGAAATGTCCTTCAATAATAAACGGAGTGCTTTTAATTTAGATCATAAAGAATAATATTGATTAAAGCTGAAAGATTCATAAGCATATTTTTATTTCATGATCATTTCTATGGATTAGTAAATAATAAAGATTTTTGTTCAATGATGTAAGACTTCAATTCCATAAAGTTACATGAAGTATTTTTTTCAGGCGTTTGCTTTTCAATCTGGCAATGCTTTTTTTGGAGTTGGTCTTTTTGGCAGCTGTCACTTGATTTACGACTTTTCTTATTGAATAGACTTCTAATTGGTGTAGTGTATCCACATATGCGCCGCCACTGCCCATTCAATAAATAAGTAACAAAACATGTAAAATGCAAATCGAGTATGTTAGTCATATCATAACATCAACATTCCACTCGATTGCATTGATTGTCACTCAATAGTAATAAGATCCTTATTAATATAATTTAGCCAATAGAAAAATAGAATAATTTTGAATATGAAATTCAATGTATAGAAGTAAGATAGAAAATAAGTATAACAGTTAAGACAATAGTATTTAAGGAATGAATTCAATAAAAATAAAACAGAGTCTAAAGAACATTCATATTGATCTTTTTACTTTCAACTTGACGGCGAGTAATCGCCTTTTACAATTCAGCGTAGTACGCTTTAAATACTAATAGCGTGGTACGCTTAAAATACCTTAGGGACCTTTCTAAACATATAAACATTGGTCCACTTTTGCAAATAGTGCAAATTGTTACCAAAATAATGATTCGGTGTTGAGGTATTGAAGAAGACCCGCTATAGTGGATTGGAGATTGGAACAATCTTGGTTTGAGGGCTTAGAAAATGCAACTCGTGAAAAATTCACGTTCGGTGAATGGATCCAAAACATGATGGCAGAAGAAAATTTGGTTCAGCGATGAAGGGTAGGCTAATAAGCAAAATTGTCGTATTATGGAACCATCACTATCCGCAAGCCATTGTTAAGACGCCGCGCCACCGCCGCATTTATATCCTCAAATAATCACTGTTTTGTGTGCTCTAATGGCACAAGAAGTCATTGGTCCATATTTCTTGAAAAATTAAGCCGGCCATAATTTTATAGTTAATAAGCAACGCTATAGAGACAATATTAATGAGTTTTTGTTGATTTTGACGAACTTTGGTTCCAACAGTAAACAGGCTATACAACCAACAAAACAATCCATTTATTCAAAGAATCTTTTAGTGAGCGCATTATATCGAATCGTGCGATTAACACCGCTGGATTAGCCGGAAACCATTGACGAATCGGTAGCGTACTTTAGGAAGCGTTTTCATTTGACTAACACACTGCCTTAGGTTAGGTCAGGTTAAAGTGGCTGTCAACGATTGAGTAGGACACACTAAGGCCAGCTTAATGGCCCATATTTTGATACCACATGAATTTATAGGCTTTCTTCTAAGCTCAGTAAAATCAATTTGATTCCCTTACGAAACGTGAAAGACTTATTATGTTAATATGATTGAGATCGTTTAGATCGTTATCGAAGAATTCTCCTAGATGATCCTTGCGTTTCCGAGCTAAAGAAGGGCATGTAGAGAGGAGTTGAAGAACTGTTTCCTCATCCATAAAGCTTCATTTGAGAATACGCCTAGGGTGACGTGCTTTCCTGTTAGACAGTGCCCGGTTATAACACCGATCGAGCTTATATGCGATCTTTTTACAGATAGCAATCACCTTGAACGCTTTAAATCTAGTGTAGGCCAGATGTTTTTCGTGACCTGACACCTGGTGATGTTATTCCACCTGATTTTTGTCTTCTTCATAGCGTCTTGCATAAGCAATATTTTACATGTAGAAATTGGTAGAATGGGTTGTACTGTATCATTTCTGCCTTACAATTTCCTGGAATGTCTTTATGGCCCGGCACCCAGCAAAGGTGAATATTAAAATGTTTTGCCACTTCCTTAGAGATGATCGACAGTTATCTACTGTTATAGAGTCTGTAGAGACAGAGTCCATAGCGTTCTGATTATCCTAGAAAATACAGATATCAGATGTTGATATAACGGTTTCTTTAAACAAGGACAAGACTTCTTTTATCGCTAAAAGTTCAGCGTGGAACACGCTATAATGATTGGAAAGGCGGAATAAGAGACTTAATTTCAGTTGTTAAGAGTACATACCTAAACCTCCATTTGTTTTTGATCCATCTGTTTAAAAGTGGATTGACCCTTTCCTCCCAGAAAGATCAGGAAGGTATAGAAATCTGAAAATTTCTGTCGAATTACAGTTGGGAGATGGTGTAGTCTGTGTGTTTTGGAATTGAAATTAAATACTTAAGAATTACGGAGTGGCCAATGTTGTTGTTAACCCACTGCAATGAAGCTTTGTGGTAAATAGAGCTTGCAGATATTTCTTTGATAAGTATATCAAGATGTTTAAGTAGAGTAGGGTCCGGTGCCAAAGATAGGATCGTGTTAAGCGATCCGCTTGGACTTTAATAAGTTTGTCGCGTTTTATAGCTTTTTTTAAAGCAATCCACCATACTGTCACACCGGACATTAAAATTGGTCTGATTACCGATGTGTATAGTATAACCAATGCGTAATTATGGGTTGTAATCCCGATTTATAACCGATACAATATACTGCATTAAATCTTCGACCAATTTTATACTTTCGGGTTACTTGAAAACGCCGGATACTTGAAACATGTTTGCAGTCCTTATTTGAATTGGAAATACTCGATGTGGTAAAATGTTGAGATCTTTTAATTAGTCTTCAGTTTTCACTTAATTTTGTGTGTTATTTGTTGGGTATTTAAACTGTTTTAGATAAGTTTCAAACTTTTCTAATTAACTCCCAAAAACAAATTATCAACATTTTTAAAAATGTTTTAGTGAAATTTGTTTGGATTGTAATCAACCGCGAGTTTTTTGTTAACTCCCATAATTTATTATAACATAGTAATAAAATTATTGTTCTATTATACAGCTATGAATCTAACTCCTATTTCATCTGATGTACCTAAACATAGTCAGAAGCAATAAATCACTGGCCTTTATTATTATTTGGATAATCTTTTCGTTTTATTTCATTAAAAATGACAAAAATAAATGGCCACTTCTAGAGTATCTAAGCTTACAAAAACAGTCTTCTCTTCTTGTATGTTTTGGTACTCATCTTCACTTCTGAATTCGACAATAAGGGTCAAACAAAAAGCGATACAAACCGGCAACGATGCCGACAAATGATAGAAAAAGTAGCATTCCGATTCTAAGTGTGCCGTTATTATTTTATATAAGAACGAAATTAACTAGGATTTTTGACTTTTCCATCCTGTATTCCGTCTAGGGCATCCTCGAAGCACTTTTTCGGAATTTCTTTGCGCATTCATTAGTCATTAGGGGGGAAAAGTATGAGCAAGGAATGAAAAAAACAAAAATAATAATAATGTTAATCCAGACGGAATCCTAGAATGCGTCAAAGGGATTTTTGTCCTTCATTGAAATTCCTTATAGCAAAATGAAGAATTGTATTTAATTTATAAGGAAAAAAAGTATGAATAAATAAAAATAAAATATAAAATTTACTTTGGAGTGAGTCTTTTTAGATATAACTGTTTCATAAGAGACGGGTGGTTTGGTTTGTATTTAACAAGAAAGTCAAAGAACTTTGGTCAGCTTTGTTTTATTAATGCATGAAAAGAAGCATTCATCGAGGATAAGGCCAATCCTTGGGAAGGATCTTAAAAAGTATATACAAAGTATAATAATTTCACTTTTAAGTTGTTCGTATTTGGTTTTGTATTTTCTTATGGCTAAGAAACATTAACATTCTTTTTTAATTCCTAAAAGTGTAGGTTTTTTTGAAGCTTTTTCACAAAGCAAATAGTCAAAACATTACACCAAATATTTGTTAACGAGACTATTCTATATGACCTTCAAGGCAACCGAGACTGAACCAAGTCGAGACTGTAGCCAGGTACCCTCATATATATTTTAATAATAAATCTACAAAAAGTCTGGGGGTGCAGTTAATTAAGGCTAAATTTTAAGTGTTGGCCTTAGGTCACTTGCAAAGAGTCATGGAGCTAATAATTTGGCTTTACGTCACTTTGAAGAGTTTTGTTCAATTTATGTTAGATTGTTTTTAGAAAAAGAAATAAAAATAACGTTTGGGTTTACACAACAGGAGTTTTAACTATGCACTTTTAACTTAAACAAATCAAAGAGTGTGTTGCATGCATGGGTTGCGACTAAGCATTATTTGCATGAGACTTCACAAAGCATGATTTTTGTATCCAAATATGGGTCCTTTTTCAAATCTCCGAAGGCATATAGACTTACTTGAAACCGTGTTTATGTCATTTATTCCTTAGTTTAAGCAGAAATAAATTGCAACTCCTGACAATTGTTCGTACGGGGTGTGTGGTGGCAGATTTATGTTTTTAAATACTATTATTTTAAAAAGCAATAAACAGTGCGGGGGGAGTGGTATCATTGGAATCCAGTGATCGTGAGGATTTTTCAGTCACAATGTCGCACTGGTCAAAGAGAATCGCGCGATAGCCATCGATGCATTTTTCAGGAATAACGATTCGTACGTAACTGCGCGTTAACAGTTTTGTTCACACTTCGGTATACGACGAAGACGAATAAGTGATGGGCCGAGTGTGAAATTAATTCAATTATGGGTGCAGAGATTCCGCTCCACTGTTTCGGCTTTGAAGACTCCACGGCCATTGCGCAGTCGTTCTTCAAAGGGCTTCTGAAAACATTGAAGTAGTTGAAGAGAGTTAACGTGAAAATCCACGAGTTTCGATATGGAAAACGACAGCCTCACCTTATTGTACAAAGGGATTTTTAAAGTTCAATCCATTCAAAATTCAAATCGTTCAAGAACTCAAGTGAACTGAGTTTGTTTTGTTTCACCCAAAAATGTTTGTGAGAGGATGTTGGAGCGTTTTCGTACTTTGAATCCAAGTTTTGGAGCGACGACACTCATTTTCATATAAAGGGGCACGTTTATAAAACTGCCATTATCCCATGCATGGGATAATTGGACCATTTTCTTCGAGAATGCTCGGGGCCAGGGACAAAAGTCAATAGTGACAATTACCGAGACATAATAACGGATTTCTTTTCGCCGAACCTGCAAGCTCATCCATCGTTTTCATTGCACACGTGGTTTTGCTTCGGGAAGCTTTTCCTCGAAAATTTATCAGTCGCTTTGGGGATATCCTGTGGCCACTGAGAACCCCCGACCTAACACCAATAAATTTTATGGATCTACCTTAAGGAGAGAGTTTACAGCAACAATCCCCGAACTCTAGTAAACCTAAGAGAAAACATTCGTCGTGAAATAAGCACATAACACATAACTCCGTTTTGAACAGTGCGTGCAACTCGACGGAAGACATTTGGATGATGATGAAAAACTAAATCCGCATTATTAGTCTGTCGTTCAACATTTCAAATTTAACAATATATCAAATAGATTTTTTTAAATTTAATTTTTAAAATATCACTGACTTGATTGCTAAATGCCTCCTACGAGATTGTTGACTAACTCAATCATCACTTTAAGTGGAGCACAATTGGGTGAGCTAAACTTATCTAAAAACTTCTGCTAGCAGCTAGCTATGGACTGGCGGTAAGGACCGTTGTCCCAAAAAAAGTCCCCATAAATACTACTGAAAAAGAGGCAGAGCTTAAACTTGGATACGAAAATAATTAATTTTTTAGTCATGGAAAAGTTGATCCCATGAATGTTCTTCTTTAGCTAAGGTAAAGTTGTAGGTTTATTAACGTCCATTTTACGCTTCAAATAACAGCAAGGGAAAAAGATTAGTGCTGTCAAATCCAGAGAATGTCGAAGCAAATTGAATTCAGAATTTTTGGAAATTATTCGTTCGCCGAGAATGTCAGTAACTTCATTCATTAGCAATCGCTGGCCTATGACTGGACATGCGTCTCCAGCCAGCTCGGTCCCTAGCTAGCTCGGTCATCTCCCACCTGCGTGCGCCACCTAAGTCGCGGTCTTCCTCTACTGCGCTGTCCCTCGGGTTTGCATTCGAAGACCTTCCGGGCTGGAGCGTTGATATCCATTCGCTCTAGATGACCCTGTTATCTAAGTCATTGGACTTTTATTCTTTTAACCAGGTCAGTGTCGCCCCGTTTAGTTCGTCGTTGTATCTTCTCCACCACTCTCCATCTATTCAGACGGGACCAAAAATCACCCGAAGATTTTTTCTCTCGAAGCATCCTATCTAACACGCTCTCAATTTTCTTTAAGAGGGTCCAGGCCTCAGCGCTAGAAATGAGGACCGGGATGATGAGTGTCTTATAGATGGTAATTTAATATGCTCGAGAGAGGATTTCACTACTCAATTGCCTTTTAAGTTTAAAGAAGCAGCGATTAACAATAGTTATTTTTTGTTTGATTCCAGCGGTGGTGTCGTTGTCTGAAATTATAGCGGTGCCTAGGTAGACAAAGCATCGGTGAGACCTTTTCCGACCTTGATAGAGCAGTGTGCATTCTCCATCATTATTCTGCATAAATTAATAAGTTTTACAGGGATACCAAAACTACACAGTGCTCTGTAAAGCTATTCCCTATAGATGGTGTCATACGAGGCTTTAAAATCGACAAAGAAATGGTGGGTTTCGATTTAAAGTTCCTGGGTTTTTCCAAAATCTGCCGTAATGTGAATATTTGGTCAATTGTAGACTTTCCTGGTCCAAAGCCACACTTATAAGGACCTATCAGGTTGTTGACGAATGGCTTCAGACGATTATATATCCGCTGATGTTCATGATTATGCCTCTGTAGTCGGCGCAATTCAGAGGGTCTCCTTTCTTGTGTATTGGGAAAACTATGCTGACGCAGTGTTGGGACTTCTACCACTTAAGTGGTATTTCTACCACTTTTTGGTGTTCATGAAAATCTACCACCTAAAAAGCAAATTCTACTATAGTATATTCTATTTATAGTATATGTATTTAAATTTTTTGTCAATAAATCTTAAAATTATAAACGAGTTAAATAAAACATTTCAATCTGAGAACACAAAAATATACTTGATATTCGAAAGAATGACTTCATTAAAATTAAATTTAATGAAAAATTTTGTAAAACCAGAAAATATGAATAAAAAACAGTGAAAACTATTTACCATATTCTCAAATGTATTTTGGCCTTTACTTTGAAAGGTACTTACTTGAAAATGATATTGTGGAACAAGATGTAATGCAACTACGAAAAGTTATGTTCAGCTATTATATTGAATTATGTGTTCAAATTGGAGAAAGGTTTAACCTTTCAAACGATGAACTAAAATTTTTCAAATATTTAAACCCGAAAAACGTCATTGATGGAACAATGCCATCAGTTTTAGGTCTCACGAAACATTTTTCACCAACTATAAATAACTCAGAACTAGAGTTAATTAATAATGAGTGGAGAAAATTGATTGAAGAAAATCAATTACTCCAAATTTTTAAAACTGATGACATTGTTTCACAATGGCTTTTGATAAAAAACTTAAAAGACGGAATGGACAATTTAATTTTTGAAAACATATCTTCTTATATGTTGGAGCGTTGTTGCTTACCGCATAGCAGCGCTATTTTCAGATTTAAAAAATATAAAAAATGAAAAAAGAAATAAATTAAAAACTACAACCGTTCACAACATTTTGGCTGCAAGGGAAATTTCAGTAAATTTTCAGAATTTTATTCCTCCGGAAGCATTACTGAAATACATATGCTTCAAAATTTAAATTTTCCGGCGGTCTATATAGCAAAAAATAATTTTAAGTTTTTCTAACTAATTTAATTATTGTGAATTGTGATATTTGAAACTGAAAGAACTGAATTATTGTTTATTTAATTTTTTGTATTTTTTAATAAGTTATTGAATATAAGATTTACTACATAAAAATGGGTTTTAATTTCTACCACTTTTCTACCACCTTTTTGACATCATTTCTACCACTCTTTTGCTTCTGCGAGGTCCCAACACTCCTGAGATTTCACTAACGGGCATGCTTTCTTCCGACCATATTTTGCAGATGAGTTGGTACATGCCCCTACCAAGTCATCGCCTGCTGCTTTGAATAATTCAGCAGCGATTCCGTCAGCTTAAGAAGCTTTGTTGGCCATGACATAACTTGAGTGAATGCAATTCCCACAATTCACGTACCCCATTTGCAGCAATTTAAATTCTAAATGAATCCGTTTAAGTGGAAATAAGATTCGTCACTCTTCATGAGATGATGAATAAAATCGTTTAGCTGGCTTGCAACGAGGATCTTGAGGATATTCTATCTTTGATTCTTGTCCACATAATATTTGTAGGAAAACAAGTGCAATAAAGTTCATAGACCTCTTCGCAATGCAGAAAACGGAGATTTGAGAATAGCGCTTCGTGTCAATGTTTTGGAAGACTTTGTTTTTTGAAATCGTTCCCCCAGTGCCGCTATCATTATGTAAATACCTTAAAATAGAAACAAACAAAATTAAAAAAAGAGGTTGGGATGCGACCCACACTGATAACTTCCCATCCCGTCTGTCGATTTGTCTTGCTTAAAAGTTTGTCTATATGTATCAATTTTTACCAAATTTGCGTACTTTTTTTTGTAGATTTTATTTTTTTCTATGAAAAAACGGACTGTTGGATTTTTATAAACAAAATTAAAGAATATCGAAAACAATATTTTCTGTGAAATAAAATAAGTTTGAAGCCAATATTTTTAATTTTTGAAAAACTATTTGAGTCGAAAGTAAATTTTTACCAAGTTTAAGTATTGTTTTTTTTTTAGGTTTTTATTTTTTGTAAAAAAAACTGTCAATTCGATTTTTCTCAAAATTTTTCCTAATGTTGAAAACAATATTTCTTATGAGTTAAAATTAGTTAGAAGCCATTATCTCAAATTCTTGAAAAGATATTTGAGTCAAAAATCAATTTTTAACAACTTTGAGTAATGTTTTTTTAGGTTTTTATTGTTATAAAAAAAACTATCAATTAGATTTTTCTCAAAATTTTATCAGATGTCAAAAACATTATTTTTCGTTGCACAAAAATGTTTTGGAGATGGAATCATATTTTAGTCGAAAAATTTTCGAGGTGACAAATTTTTTTTTTCAATTTTTTTGATTTATAAAAAAATCGTTAATTGGATTTTTTTCTAAAAATATACTTGTTTTGTGTCACGTTACAATATATAATATAAAATTTAATTCAAGTCTCTAGCGTCATTGGTTCATGAGATATTTAGGGTTAACCAAAATTTTCATTATGTTTTAAACTGCTATGGTAAAAAAACCACCCACGCAATTTTCTTGAGAGCCCTTTCTGCATCTTTCTGCCTTATTATCTGTGTAACAAAATTTATTTGATGTCGATATCTCTTCTGGTTCTTTAGCTATGGACGACGAAAAAAACGTCGCGAACGTACGGACGTACGAACGTACGTACTCACGCACGCACAGACATCTTTCTAAAAATCTTTTATTTCCACTCTAGGGACCTTAAAACGTCGAGAAATGTCATAATTTTCAATTTGACAAATCGGACCCATTACAATAACTTCCTATGGGAAGTTAAGAAACTGAAGAATTATACTTTTGACCTACCCTGTAGAATATACTTTAAATATTTTATCGTTTTCAAATTCGTATGTGCCAAATAGTTATTTACCTACTCCAATTAATTGTGGTTATGGGAATGCTAAATGTACCTTAAGCTACATTTTATTTATGAAATGAATTGTGTCGCATTGCAATTTAAATTGACTTACCTAATTATTAATTAGATACGTACGTAGAACACGTAATGAATTTTCTTCTTTTTTTCAAGGATATCATATCCTTTTTTTATTGTATCAAATCGAACATCAGCTTTACCATATCCATTTTTTCCGATTTTCACCTTTGCAATCAAAAGTTCAGCTTTGGCTAATTAAATTATCACTTCATTAAACTGCGTTCTCATACTCGTTCTTGTTTTTGTTTTCGTTTTCGTAACGATAGCAGTTTTCCTAATTATCTAACTTTCTTACTATTTCGTGGCCTGCGTATAAATTAGCTTTCTATTCAACTGGATTTTGTTTGTGGCAGATGTTATAATAAAAGTGCCACTTGTGCACTTTTAGATCGTCAATGTTAAACTTTAATATGGCGTCGTTTCATTCATTATCTGGATTACACACTTTATCTATATCTACTTTAGTACCTTTCCTTCCCGGTTCCCTTCAGACATGCCAAAAGTGTAGGTGAAGTTCAACTGTGCGGAACTACACCTTTACCTGATGACTGCTTAATTAGGAGGGTGTTTTTAAATAACATTGCCTGTTTTTGAAAAGTTTTATAAAATTTAACTCCTTCAACTTAGACATTATTACGTTTACGTACATATTTCGATGTACAAGTTCCTAACGTGCGGAGTGCCTACTTGATGATGTTGAGGAATTATATTATTTAGATTTTAATTCAACACGATTCAGCGAGGACGAGGGTCTTTCGAAAATATAGTAAAGGCATTATAAACTTCAGCTTATGGTTGTTGCTTGTCTGTGTGAAGGAGTGTTTAATCTTTCTTGAAACTTTTCTACGTTTCGAGAGGTTTAGCGCTTTAACTTAAACCAATGATGGATATAATACCATTCAGATTTAGTAATTATTCTCAACAAGAAGAGAACACTTTTCGCCATCTGTCATTATTTTATTTTGTTATTTAATGCAGCTAGATAATATTGTAGTACCTACCTACCCTACTATTTTGGGGAATCCACTGGGGATGGAGTTTTGCTAATTAAAAGTTATTTCTGATGTTTAACAATTTGTGAAATTCTCAAAATTCCGTCAAAATCGTAAGAGTAGTTTCTGAGAAATTTATAAAAATAAGAAAAGTGGGCGTAACAATGGGTGAATTTAATGAAATCCATATTTATAAACAGTTTTTCACTTTTGAACTCAGAAAATTGCACTAAAACTGGTTAAATCGTTTCCGATAATCCATACTAATCTAGGGTGGATTTATTAAATCTCTAAGATACTTGCGGTACATGAAGCCGCTAAGTGAACACGTTTACCCTTCGATAAGACCAAGAGTAAAGTTTTATATTATACAAGGGGACATGTTAATCTCCTTATCAATCAACTGTCAACCAGATTGACTACATTGAGGTCGACGCACGACTGTTCTCCAGTAAACTGGATGTCCGAACATTCCGAGGGGCCACCATTGACTAGGACCACTACCTCGTTGTAGCCAAGGTACGGCTACGATCCAAACCAAAGCAGGAAAGTACTGTGAGAAAACTTTGAGATAGTTAAGGGCTTTATCTACATAAGCACCGCTATGAATTCAGAAAACGACACCAGCGCTGAAACCAAACGAAGAATAACTCTTGCAAATCGCTGCTTCTTTGGACTTAGAAGGCGATTGCGTAGTAAAATCCTCTTTCGACCATCTAAAATAATCATCTATAGGACACTCATTATCCCGGTTCGCATTTATGGCGCTGATGCCTTGACCTGGACCCTTTCAAGAAAAGATGAGAGCGTTTTAGGATTCTTCGAGAGCAAAATTCTTCTACTGATTTTTGGTCCCGTACGCATAGATGGAGAGTGAATGAGAAAATGAAACGACGAGCTGAACGGGCTGTACAGCGAAAATGACCTGGTAGAAAGAATAAAAATTTAAATTTAGAGCGAATGGACACCAACGCTTGAGTCCGGAAGGTCCTCGAATCCAATCCGGTGGGACAGTGCAGAGAAGGAAGACCGCGACTCAGGTGGCGCACGCAGGTGGGAGAGGACATCAACCAACTTGACGTGCGACACTAGAGACAGCTAGATAGGGACCGAGCTGGCTGGAGACGCATGTTGGTTGAGGCCAATGTTCGCCCGGACTGTAACATCACCTTAAGTAATGAAGTAAGAACATTTAAATGGAAGAAACTACCAAAATTTCATTTAAACTAGAAGTAAAAGATGATCAGCCCTTCACATTTCTTGAGTTTCTAGTGGACCTAAGTAAGTTGTCTATCGATCCTTCTTAAAGCTGATGATTTATCAGCATATCCATGGTCTTTTAAAGAAGGGACGAAAGTGCAATCGGTCCATAATTTGGAGAAGAAGAAGATGAATGCACTCTAAAACTGGAGAAGTCATTGCATTAACTAAAGTTTGGAATTTGAGGCTATATGTCTTATAAACAAGTGTTTTGAGATTTCTCAATAGATCTTTCAATAGGGGTCGCATTTCTTATATTGGTGCGATAATTTTTCGGCATGCAGAAATTTGATCCTTCAAATATTCCTGTTGCATGTTCCCCGTCTTTTTTTAATTTTCTTCAGTTGAATTAATTCTCAAAAAAATTTAAGCTTACTTCTTTTTCCTTGATACCCTGTTTAAAACTCAAAGCAAACTAAGATAAACTTTGGGTCGCATAATTTTAAGTCTTAATTATTTGTAATGATAGCTTTCATTCCCAAAAGTATCATATCAGTTATAATATCTCCACCTGAGTCTTCTTCTCTTGACAAGCTGCTTAAGATGGTTTAAATTCAACAAAATTGAGAATGAGACCCCCGAATGAGAAAACGTGCAGAAAGATTACATAAAGAATTTGATACATTAACAAGTAGTTTCTCAAAATAGCTTCGATATTTCTAGCCTTTTACACCATTTAATAGTTGATTCCAATATTTCATCTCTATACGAGTATCTATTACAATGTCAAGCTTCAAGATTGTAAATAGAAAAAACATACAATGTTAAGTTGATGCTATCCAATTAAGTTCATTTAATAGCCCTCTTCTCATAAACAAGTTTAAAACAATATTTTTCACAGTTATAGGTACCTTGCGAAGGAATACGCGTTAAAAGATATTAATTAACTGGAATATTGCTGTTGTTGTTGTTGTTGTTTTTAAATTGCAAAACTATCAAGTGAATTTATCGTCATCATCATCATCATGCTTCAGAATGTCAACGGGTTATATTGTTGGTAGTACCTACATATAATATAAAAAGGTACACAATACTTGGGGGTATAACGTTGCACAAGTCACAAGCATAAGAATATAAAAGAAAAATCAATAAATCATCAGAAATTCAGGACCGTCACTGTCAACAGACTTCCATGCCATACCATGCGTTTTGTACCATGTATTCTCGGATACTTTTGAAATTTGCCACTTTGTCCACGACAATGACGATGACGACGACGAGAACGAGAGCGATGATGGGAGCGAGTTTGGTAGGTCCTTAAAAATTTTAATGCTCAATCACGTTCACGGCATAAGGCATTGAACTTTTATACTGGTCTTTTTAACGTTGCTGGTGCTGGATGGATGTGGAAGCAGAAGTAAGATATTGAAGAGTAAAAAGCATGGGACCATCTGGCGACCGTTGTATGTCTCATTCTCTTATGCACGCGAATCAACCTCAACCCTAACCAAACACCATCCCCACTCCTTGGCCAAGTGTATTATTTTAACTGTACCCGATAATAGCTATGCATATAAGAATATAAAGTATATTTCATGGATCAGATGCTCATATTTCATGAATGGATACTTTATCTTCCGTTGTCTAGTCACCCTCACCCTCACCACACCCACCGCACCACTGCTACCGCCACCACGCCACCGTGGTGGAATGTGAAGAGGAGGAGTACGATAATGGGAAGGCAAGACTGCTTCGAACCGAGAATTTTCGTTTATGCTCATCCTTGTGTGAACTCAAGGCGATGGTGATGGTGAAGGCATCATCGGGATAAACTTTTATATTTGTATAAATTATAATATGCTGATGCATAATTGTTCCCAAACGTTCTGTTGGACAGTTTGATTGATAACGCATTACATTGGAGTGACATTGTGAGACTGACCAGACCATCAGACCAGTTGAAACTTGGTGGTGTTTTTGGACCGTGAGCTGAGGGACTACTCAAGTGCGTTAAGGACAAAAAATAGGTACCAAACCCGATGCTTCTATTGTTAATCTGTCCCTACAATCTAACATAATTGCCTCTCTATTCAACATACAACTCTTCGTTGTAACTGATGAACAAAATGGAAGCATTTTTGTCTGTTTCTTTTCTACGGCATTCATATGACCGGATGTTGCTAATTAAAAAACACAAATCTTTTGTATATCCTGCACTAAAATGCAAGCAGAAATTCATTTTCCAGGACTCTCCATTAGTCCACAACGTTCACATATCCTTTGAATTTTTGTGTTTGCTTTTTTTCAAAACTAGTTCACTCAATCCACTTAAGCATTAAACACATGCGATGCTAGAATAGACTTAAGCTAGTAGAACAGACAGAAGAAATTGTAAAAAAAAATAACTGTATGTAGAGAATACCTAATTGAACAAGAATGAAGATAGTCCTCGTACCTTTAGCAACGAGAGCAATTGGAACTATTAAAAGGATTGAATTATCCACTGAGGAACAAGGAAATAGCAAGGACGACGTAATATATATTACCCTAGTGGTATTCAGCCATTTGGTCACTTGTCATGGGATCCCTACTTCCGATTTTACCTACACCTATCTACATATATCTTGCTATACTATACAGTGCTTCCTCTTCCTGCCGCATCGAAGCATGGCGTCAGTGGAGAGAAGTAGTTGAATTGTTTTTTTCTTTACTTTTGTTGCAAAATGCAATGCGATTCACTTGTTTCCTGTCAACGTAAAGCGCTCCAATTTGTCCGTGAAGCATCTCATTGGAATTCTATGCAAGAAAATCATTCACTTTACTTTTCTTTCTTTGGGTAAGTAAGGTGAAGGGTGAATATGGGTAAATGCGGTTGAAATTTTAATTTGTCCTGATTTATTAAATATAGAGGGGTTTTCAATAAACAGTTTGATTTGTGCATCAGGGTGACTTCCTGACTACATAAAGAAAACCCAGTTGCAAAGCACCAACAAGCCTCGGATACGGAAGGATTTAGTGTTCACAACCCACGCAAACGAATTAAGGACAACAAACTTCGGATATGTACGTGGAATGTTAGGACCTTAATAGACCACGTAAAGCCGAAGAATTAGCGGAGGCCCTAGACTGCTATACATCAGACAACAATGCCATCCAGAAAATACGATGGGATGGGCCGGGCAAAAAGAGGCCGAAAAACTGCGATATTTAATATGGAGACTGCTCCCGAGAATATTAACAACGCTTATTTGGATGCGGCTTTGTCATTGCAGCCAGACTTAGGCAACAAATCTTGAGCTATAGGTGCATTAACGAACACCTCATGATCATCAAGGCTAAATTCGGCAACATTAGCCTAATATGCTCGCACGCCCCAACAGAAGAGAAGAATGACAATAACAAGGATATGGTTTTCGAGCTCTTAGATAAAACATATGAGCAGTGTCCTAGCTACGATATTAAAATTGTCCTGGGCGATTCTAATCCGAAGCTAGGAAGGGAAGACATCTTTAGTGGAATAATGGGGGAAAACAGCCTGCACGACAACACTTCCGATATCGGATTCAGACTCATCGATTTTGCTGTGAGGAGAAAAGTCATGGTAGCCAGTACGCTTTTTCCACACTTTAACATCCACAAAGGAACTTGGAGTTCGCCAGATCAATCTACCGTCAACCAGATTGACCATATTGCCATCGATGTAGACACACTTCTAGCATTAAAGATTCCCGAACTTTCCGAGGAGCTATAATCGACTCGGACCACTACCTCGTTGTAGCCAAGGTAGCACTTCGATATCCAGACCCAAGGCAAAACTGCTGGGAGAAGATATAACGTCTAACGGCTACAATCGCAAGAGATCGCGCTGTGGTATCGAGAACCAGTGGCAACATTGCCAAGATGCAATCAAAGAATTTTAAGCAACCACTAACAAGGAACAACTGGTTTGATGAGGAGTGTCGGCAGGCAAATGCAGCCAAACAACAGGCGCTGCATAGAAAGACGAGAGCTGCTCACGAGCTCTATGAACAGAAGAGGCGAGAGAAAAAAAAGAAAGCATGAGAAGCGTGGGGTCAAAGATGTTGAGAGGTTCAAAAGCAGAAATGGAGTTTGAAAGTTTTATGAGCAAGCGAAACGAAATTCACAAGTACATAAACGACGAAAGTGAAAACATCATAGTGGAACCCCAGCCAATGCTGAGGATATGAAAGGACCACTTCTGCAGATTGTATAACGGTGACGACTAACCGAATTCCGCTGTCAGGTAGGATGATCCAGCAAAGCCGCTGGACCAGAATGCCGAGCTCTTCAAAGCAGCTGGGAGCTGGAGATAATTTGGTTAGGAGCATGCACCAACCAATCTGTAAGATATGGTTAAAAGAAAGCATGCCCGATGAATGGAACCACAGTATTGTTTGGCCGATTCTGAGAGGCATCAGTCTACTTCATAACGCTTACAAAATTTTCTCTTCCGTAATATGTGTTCCTCTAAAGCCCATCGTCAACAACCTGATAGAGGAAAGTCCACCGTCGATCAAATATTCACATTACGGTACGGCAGATCTTGGCAAAAACCTAAGAACAATAAATCGACACTCACCTAGCTTTTCATCGATTTCAAGGCCGCATATGACAGCATCTACATGAACGAGCTCTATAGAGCCATCTGTAGGTTTGGCATCCCTGTCGATTTCGTTGTTTGCATTGAGAATTCGCGCTGCTCCATAAAGGTTGGAAACAACTTAACAGAACTTTTCGATATAAAAAAAAGGTGATGTGCTGTCATACGATTCCCTTAACATCATCCTCGAAAGAGTAGTACAGAACTCCCACGTCATAAGTAGAGGCAGTATCTTTCAAAAGTCTGTCCAGTTATGAGCTAATGACATGGACATAATCGGAAGAACTCAGCGTGATGTCAATGGGGTTTCGCTATGAACGCAGAAAAGAACACCAGCGCTGAGATCAAACGAGAATAACTCTTGCTAACCGCTGTTACTATGAGCTAAGGAAGCAATTGAGTATAGAAAACCCTCTCTCGATGTACCGCTATATAAGACCCTCATCATCCCCCTCCTGCTATACGGTACAGAAGCATGGACTATGACAAAAGCGGATGAAAGCACCTTGGGTCGTTTCGAGAGAAAAAGATCGTCGTGTGATCTACGGTCCCGTATGCAAAGAAGGGGAGTGGAGGAGAAGATTGAACGACGAGCTGTACGGGCTGTACAGCGACATAGACTTAGACAGAAGGGTAAAAGTCCAACGACTAAGATGGCTCAAGCTTATGGAAAGCAATGCTCCGACCGGGAAAGTCTTCGAATCTACACCCACAGGACAGTGCAGTAGATTCGTACCAGAATGGTAAACATTTTTAAATCACAAAGTTTGCTGAGAATGATAACTATTGCAGAGACGTTCACGGTTGGCCACCAAGAAACTTGGTAAACTTCATACTTTTTTCTCTGGGTGTTCTTTCTGTCTGTTGTTCTTTCTTTTTCTGTCCTCCTGTCTTGTATTAATGGCTTGTGTTGTTGTCACCTTAAATTATCTAGTCGCTCAAGGTGATGTGTTCTCTACTCTGTACATTTATGTGCTGAGTAGTATGTAATGTAATGAAAATCTTCAAGCTTATTTCTTGCCGCACCTACCTATTCTCGTCACTTGCCCTTTTCACAGTTACAGCCAATAGTCGGCATGAACAATATTTGGTTGAAATTGAGAGACAAAAACGTAGAGAATTACATCAGAAAGCTAAATCAACATATGGAAAACATACCATACTTAGAAGCGACCAGCTTAGAAGAAATATCAACTTCAATTCTTACTACGATTAGAGAATCTTCATCCTAGAAAAAATGAAAAATAACAGTTCTATAAACATGTCACTCTACAGTTTTTGGAATACATCTTAAGGTTTTTGTTAATAGAATATAAAAAATGTCAGTTGTTTTTAAGAAGGTTTACAGAGATCAGCCAGAAAATTATAGGTGTATAACTGTGTTAAACTCATTGAGAAAATTGTTCTTCCTTTACGTTAGACTAACTAATTAAGATGAACAAACCAATATGATCAGTTGCTACCAAGCTGGCTTCCGTTCAAACCTTCCAACTATTGATCAAATCTTTCTGTTAAGTACTGCGGCCGAGCGATTTATTGGTACAAAGAAATGTCTTTATACATTTTTGTTGACCTTGAAGCTCTATAAGACACAGCAAATAGGCAATCATGGATCTAGAAGTTTTCAGTAATAGGTTTATCAACCAAATTCATAAAATTATATGATAAGATGCTTGTTTTGTGCTGTGTTTTAAGTGCTTTGTTGTTTTCCTGCAGTGAACAGCTGTTTCTGCTATGGTATTGAAATATACGGTTATGAGCATTTAGAAGAACTAGAAAACTTCCAAATATATTTTTTAAACGAATTTTCAGGCTTCCTAAGCACATCCCTACTTCTAATCCATACGGAGTCTGGCTTACCTAATATTTTTTAATAAATTTAAAGGCAAATACGGATAACATTATGAAGGTAATGAGTCGATCAGACCTAAACCTTCAAAAACGATTTCTTAAAATATGTTATGATAGTGGTTACAGCCTAGTCAAAAACTGGTATGATTTAGTTGTTTTGAATGACTTTCCCATTACATTGCGAACCGATAAGAAGAAGAACTAAAAATGCCTTTAAACGACTGGATAGCTCGCATACACCATAAAGGTTATATCAGAACAAAAGAGGTTATATGGACAACAGTCTCTCCTCCACTTCTTTTAAAATTTTGTAAATACAATTTAGCAGCCCCGCTTTGTTATATTTTCAACATGTCTTTTGGACATGGTATATTTTAAGATAATTGGAAACATTATCTGATTACTCCTCTGCATAAATCTGGATCTAAGGGATCTGTGGAAAATTATAGACCTATTGCTAAACTTCAGTTGATCCCAAAAGTATTTGAAGCAATTCTTAAAAATAAACTGTATAGTTTAGTTCAAAATCATATTTTTCAACATCAGCATGGCTTTATGAGCGGTAGATCGACGACGGCAACCAATTTATCAATATTTACGAATTATTGTTTTTTGTTGTTTAGAACATCGCTTGCAAGTCGACGTTATTTACACTCATTTTTGATCGTATCCAACACAATATTTTTTATTATTATTATTATCCTTGATTGGATTAAAAGCTATTTAGTAGTATTGACTACGTCCAATACGTCAAAATTGGTGATGTTTTATCAAATGAAATAATAAACTTTTCAGGTGTACCACAAGCCAGCCACCTAGGACCACTCCTTTTTATTCTTTTTATTAATGATTTGCCAAATTATATGTATTTCTGGTGCAAACTGTCTCTTATATGCCGAAGATCTCAAGATACCCATTAGATGCCAGTAAAATTCAAACTGACATTGACTGCATTGTTACCTGATGTACTAAAAATGGTTTATAATTCAATATAAAGAAATGCAGTGTTATTACATTTTTTAAAATACTAGATCCATTTAGTTTCAATTACAAAATTGATAATCATCAATTACAAAGGTTAACGAGACAAAAAGATCTTGGAGTTATCTTTGACTATAAAATGAGTTTTTCACTTCAAATTGATCACGTTATTTCTATAGCTAACGCGATGTTGGGTTTTATTTCTAGAAATTCCAAGTCTCTTGAAGATCCATATACTCGTACTCTAAAAGCCCTTTATTTATCCCGTGTCAGACCTTTGCTGGAGTATTGTTGCAAGTATCCTTAGGATTGAAAAACTTCAGAAAAGATTTACCAAATTTGCTTTACGTAAGGTTTTTAGAAACTCAGATATTTAATCTTATGAGACCAGGTGTATATTAATTAATTTAAAACCTTTAGTGCTGAGAAGAAAGCTACATATATTCGATCCTTTTTGCTTTCGATGTTTTAAATTCTAATACTCGTATAGATTGTTCTACTTTACTATAAATGTTTAATATTTATGTACCTTCTCGTAATTTGCGACTTAGAGATGGTAATTTTTTACATGTTCCTTTTCATAGTACAAATTATGCCAAACACAATCCAATTACTGATTCCTGTATTGCTTTTAATGAATTTGATTTTAATAATAGTAGATAGGTTATATATTAAGAGAAATAAATTAAATTTGTTATAAGCTTTATTATTTTAAGTTAAATAAATTGAACTCATGCATTATAAATCTTATTATTGTTTGATTTAAAGTCATGTTACTTGAAAGACGAAAATAAATAAATAAAGAATTGTATGGAAGGATTATCTCTTTCAACATCAAGGAGTGTTTGTCGACAATTAAGTCTTACCCGAGGCGAAAACAATAATTATTTCAGAGATGAGTTTTCAGTTTCAGAAATGAGATTGATTTTCAAAGTTAGAACTAAAATTGAAAATAGAATTGAATAATAGACTGAAAAGATCCGATTTAAATCCTGTTTGATCGGCAATCTTGATCAGAATGAAAATATAATACACTTTGTAGCGTTTCAGCTTAACTTAAAGCCTTTTTTTACTATTTTTTATTTTTGTTTTGACTAAACTGAAATACTACATACATACATACATATGTATGTATATATATATATATATATATATATATATATATATATATTATATTATAAATTGTAAAATTTTCTTTAATTTGTCTATATGAAAAGTTTTTTATTTTCTGTTTTGACTGAATTAAAAGTCACAGGTTGTTTATTATAAATTTCCTGAGTAAATATATATATTGTTTTTTTATTACAATTACATTTTTATTTACAATTATAATTCAAAATATACTCTGTCCCTGTATTCAATTGATATCCTTAATACCCTATCTTGGTAGTGTTGTAAGGATAAAAGTAATTACCTACACGAGCAAGCAACAAAACAACTTCGAATAAAATTATACCAATATAGGTTAAGTTAGATATATGTATAGTATATATCCCTAGGTGTAGGGAATGTAGCCCAAGTCCACACTCCATCAAAAGGATAAAACAAAACGGGAAAAATCCGATTTGAATTGAAGTCTGAAAATAATTTACAACATTAGCTTGTTGAAGTGGAGAAATAAAATAAAATGAAACGAAATGAAATGAAATCAGGGAACAAGAGCTGCATTCAAAGGCATTCATACAATGTACATCATTGACAAAGGACACAACATAAGACATTTCAAAATTGTAAGGATATACATTGATGAGTTCCAGAGGTATAGGTGAGGTACTACCTTTATCCCTATTGTAGATTACTACGAGTATCTACTCATATATAATTTTATAAATTCAAACACACTTGGAACTATTTTGAATGCAAACAATGTACGGACATAGGAGAACAATGTTTCGACACTAACTTCTATGAAATAGTAATACCCAAGCATGTGTATTTAAAGATTAAATTGTCGATTGTAAGACTTGAATTAGTTGATAGTTTTATACAATGTTGAATGAATCTCAAAGGTAAATCAGTTTTTAATTAGAACAGATTACATACGTACTTTATGTATTGTATTTTACAATGGTACCTATAGAATTAACAAGATTCTCTACCATGAGAACGCATTGACAATATTTGGAATTTGGATTCTCTGTTTATACAATCTAAGTACATCTTTGTGCTAGCTGCAACAACTCCATGACCTGGTTCCGTTGCGGTACGTATATACGCTTTGTAATTCTTTTAGTGTGATGTGTGATGAATTATGCCAAAATTGGATGGCTGGAACTTTTTTGTTTTAATCCTACCTTATTTAGATTTAAATATTTCGATGAGCAGTTTAAGTTATATAAAATGCTCATTCGACTTAAAGCTTAATTCTTTCCATATTTAATTATATGGAAGTCAATATGTATAAGATCCAATGTACGCAGGTGATGAGCTTCGCCTCGGTAGTTCAAAATAATACAAGATAATACATAAGGTGCATCAGTTCACCATTAATGAGTTGATTCAAAAATATAAATGTCTTTAAATTGGCTATTTTCCAAACAATTGGAAAACTGCCAAGATAATACCGATCTTAAAACCTGGTAAAAATGCTAGTCTACCTAATAGTTACAGACCTATTAATTTGTTGAGTTCAATTAGTAAATGTTTTAAACAAGTTATTAAATCTAGAATAAATTCACACTTAACCAATAATAACATTTTACCAAACGAGCAGTTCGGCTTCAGATTACTAAACACATACAAAGTAAATTAAGGTCTGGTAAAAGCACAGGTATGGTACTTTTTAATGTGGAAAAAGCATTCGACATGGTCTGGCATAATGCGTTTTTACACAAGTTGTTGATACTCAACTTCTCAGTGTTTTTCATAAAAATAATTCAATCATTTTTACTTCAGAGGAAATTTAAGGTTTCAGTCAATAACTGGTTTTATGAAAATTATGATATAACGGCAGGTGTGCCACAAGGAACAGTTTTAGGCCCTATTCTATACTCGATATTTACCCAATAATAACATTTTACCAAACGAGCAGTTCGGCTTCAGATTACTAAACACATACAAAGTAAATTAAGGTCTGGTTAAAGCACAGGTATGGTACTTTTTAATGTGGAAAAAGCATTCGACACGGTCTGGCATAATGCGTTTTTACACAAGTTGTTGATACTCAACTTCTCAGTGTTTTTCATAAAAATAATTCAATCATTTTTACTTCAAAAGAAATTTAAGGTTTCAGTCAATAACTGGTTTTATGAAAATTATGATATAACGGCAGGTGTGCCACAAGGAACAGTTTTAGGCCCTATTCTATACTCAATATTTACTTCCGATTTTCCATTACTTCTTTTTTGTAAAACAGTCTAAATGTTATACAAAGCTACTTCCATGTCTGAAAAATATAATTAATGCTTCAAAAACGCAGGCAATCTTTTTCACTCGAAAAAGAAAAGCCTGCTTTTTACCAAGTAATAATCTTCTTATGGATGGCACATGTAAAGAATGGAAATCTGATGCAAAATATCTCGGAGTGCATTTAGATAAAACATTAACATTTGGCTTACATATACAAAAAACGATTCAGAAAATAAATCATACAGTTAAAATTCTTTATCCTTTCATTAATCGCAAATCAATACTTAGCACTTATAATAAGCTTTTAATATACAAAGTTGTTTTCCAAGCTATCATGTTCTATGGTTCACTAGTAGGGGGTAATTGTGCCATCTCTAATAAACGACGGCAGATAGCTCAAAATAAGATTCTGAAGCTTTCATGCTCATTTTCAACTAATGAACTTCATTAAATTTTAGCTATGGATATGGTATCAGGAAGAATTTCCAAACTTAATAAGCAATACCTTACATCATGTAATTTGTCTGATAATACCTTGATTTCAAACTTAACTTCACAATGAATTTTTACTATATTTATTCACTATTTATGTATGTTAATTATCTTTAAATTTTTGTTCATACATTTATTTACTTATTTATTTTATTTACTTGTCTATTTCTTTATTTATTTACCTATTTATTTATTTAAATATATATTTATTTGTTTGTTTATTTATTTATTTGGTTTGTTATTGTTATTATTTATTTAATTACTTAGTTATTTTGTTTATTTATTTATTTATTTATTGATGTATTTATTGTAATTATTTCAATTAATTTATTCTTTTCTGTTCTATATCTATATTCTATATATTTTTACCTACTTGTTGTAAGACTCAAAGCTTGGTTTGAATCTTTTTTTTCCACCGCCCACCTTACTTTCATTATATTTTCTTATTGTTTTATATGAAGGTTTTTATATACATACATAGCTTTTCCTTCAATAATATTTCTTTTTGTATTCTTGGTTGATTGATGTAATAATATTATAATATTGGCAGCAGTAAGGTAGCAATTTAGTTTAAGAAAAATTATTATAAAATTGATGCTACAATAAAGATAGAAAATATTAAGTCATTATTTACACGCCTTTGATGGAGAAATTGCATTTGAAGAAGCTGAATACGATGTTCATAAAAAGGCAGATCATAAGGATCATCCAAAGGAAGACCCTTAAGGGTAAAGCGCATGAAATTATGTTGAATTGATTCAATACGTTTTCTATGAATTTCGTAATAAGGAGTCCATACTTGCGAAGCATATTAAAGATGAGGAAGAACATGGCAATAGTACAAAGAAAGAGTAACATTGGATCATTGAACTCCTTTGCCCAGCGTTTTATAAAACTAAGCATAGAATCTACCTTATTGACAATAAAATTAATGTTATGAGTAAATTCTAATTTGGAACAGAAATTAACACCTAAATCTTTAAAAGTGAAAACGCGACAGAGTTTTTGCTAAGATATATAAATAAAATATTTCTAAATTTTACCACATAGGATTTTTCAAGGTATGATTTGACTGTCAAGTTAGTACTACATTTTTCGAAATTTAAAAAACTGAGTATGAGTTAATTGTAGCTTTTTTGTTGTAAATTAGTTGTGAAAACAAAAATTTTTAGCTCGACGATTTTTCAAAAAAGTGGTATGTAGTGCTAGGTTGATATCAAGTTAGCACTACACTTTTTGATTTTGTTGAACCTAAGTACGTAATTAGTTGATAATTATTTGTTGTAAATTAGTTGTGGAAAGAAAAAAATCCAAACATTTGTTTTACTTTGATTTTTTTTTTAAATTGGGTATGTAGTGCTAACTTGACACCGTGTGAGTCCAGGCATAAAACAAGGATATTCGAAAATGCAACGATGCAATTAATTGAAGCTTTTTTGTTTAAAATTAGTTGTGGAAAGAAAAAAATTCCATAATTTTTTTTACTTTGATTTTTTTTAAAAAGGGGGTATGTAGTGCTAACTTGACACCGCCGCCGGCCGTGAGTCCAAGCACAAAACAAGAAAAAACTGTTTTTGAACTATCCCCCCCTTTTTCGAAAATCGATTTTTTGAAAATTATTATGAAAATATTAAAAAAAAAACATCCCCAACCCCCCGTTACAAAAACCCACATTTAAAAAATAGTTTTATATACATTATCACTCAGATCATTAAAATATGTTCAAAAATAAAGATAATAAGTCCAAATACCACTTAACACTGTACCATTCTGTTAACTATTAACTATTTTTTATAAAAAAACTGTTAATTAGATTTTTCTCAAAATTTTATTAAATGTTGACAACAATATTTTTTAAAAGATAAAAGTAGCCAATATCTCAAAGGTTTGAAAAGATATTTGAGTCCAAAATCAATTTTTACCAACATTTATTAATTTTTTTTTTTATTTTTTTATTGTTTGTAAAAAAAACTGTCAATTCGATTTTTCTCAAATTTTTTAGAATGTTGAACACAATATTTCTTATAAGTGAAAATTAGTTGCAAGCCATAATCTCAAATTTTTGAAAAGATATTTGAGTCGATATCCAATTTTTACCAACTTTTGTTAAATTTTCTTTAAAGTTTTTAATTTTTGTAAAAAATTCGATTTTTCTCAAAATTTAACTGAATGTTGACAACAATATTTTTTGAAAGATAAAAGTAGTTTACAATATATAATATAAAATTTAATTCAAGTCTCTAGCGTCATTGGTTCATGAGATATTTAAGGTTAACCAAAATTTTAACCTTTTTTTTTAAACTGCTATGGTAAAAAAACCACCCACGCAATTTTCTTGAGAGCCCTTTCTGCATCTTTCTGTCCTATTATCTGTGTAACAAAATTTATTTGAAGTCGATATCTCAACTGATTCTTGAGCTATGGGTGACGAAAAAAACTACTCGAACGTACGGACGTACGAACGCACGTACACACGAACGCACAGACATCTTTCTAAAAATCTTTTATTTCGACTCTAGGGACCTTGAAACGTCGAGAAATGTAAAAATTTTCAATTCGACAAATCGGACCCATTACAATAACTTCTTATGGGAAGTTAACAAATTCAAAAACTTTTCAATTTGCAATATATGCAGTAAGATTGAGTAGGTGTGGTTTTGTCCCGCTTTTTATCAATATGGAACACTTCGAACACTTTAACAATGTAAGGTCCGTCTTGTGACAAAAGTAAAAAGAGGCTGGGATGCCACCCACACTGATAACTTCCCATCCCGTCAGTCGATTTGTCTTGCTTCAAAGTTTGTAGGTTTTCGTGTTTTGTTAAAAAAGTTGTCAGTTGAATTATTCTAAAAAAATTTAAATTGCCAACAATATTTTGCATATGATGATATAGTTTGATTTTAAAATCTATCTTTGTTAACGAGATTTTTAGTCGAAAACCAATTTTTATCAATTTAAGTAGCATTTCCTAAAAGTTTTTATTTCTTATATAAAAAAATACAAATTGGATGAATGAAATTAATTTGAAGTCAATATCTTCTATTGTTCACTAGATATCCAGAAATAAACATCAATTTTTACCAAATTTGCGTACTATTTTTTGTATATTTTATTTTTTATGAAAAAACGGACTGTTGAATTTTTATAAAAAAAAATTACTGAATGTCGAAAACAATATTTTCTGTGAGATAAAATTAGTTTAAAGCCAATATTTTTAGTTTTTGAAAAGATATTAGAGTCGAAAATCAATTTTTTCCGAACTTTTAGTATTGTTTTGTTTAGGTTTTTATTTTTTTCTTTAAAAACTGTCAACCGAATGTTGAAAACAATATTTCTTGTAAGACAATATTAATTTAAAGCCATAATCTCAAATTTTTGGAAAAATATTTGAGTGGAAAATCAATTTTTACGAACTTTTAGTATTTGTTTAGGTTTTTATTTTTTGTAAAAAAAAATGGCAATTCGATTTTTCTCAAAATTTTACCAGATGTCAAAACCGTTATTCTTCGTTGCAGAAAATTGTTTCGGAGATTAAATCATTTCTTGTTCTTAAAATATTCGAGGTTAAAATTATTTTTTTTTTTCAGTTTTTGTGATTTATAAAAAAAACCGTTCATTGGATTTTTTTCCAAAAATATACTAGTTTCAAGTCTCTAGCATTATTAGTTCGTGAGATATTTAAGGTTAACCAACATTTTCACTTTTTTTTGAAATTGCTATGGTAAAAAAACCACCAACTCAATTTTCATTAATGTCCTTTCTGCATATTCTTGATTATTATCTGTATAACAAAATTTATTTGAAGTCGATATCTCAACTGGTTCTCGAGCTATGGATGACGAAAAAAACTTCTCGAACGTACGGACGTACGAACGCACGTACACACGAACGCACAGACATCTTTCTAAAAATCTTTTATTTCGACTCTAATGACCTTGAAACGTAAACAAATGTCAACATTTTCAATTCGACACCGATTGCAATAACTTCCTATGAAAAGTTAATATTAACACAAAATCCAGTCCTTACCTCGTTCATCGTACTACTCAACATTTCACGATTGTTGTTATTCACGATGCCATCCAGTTTTGTACCCCAAAACTTCAGTCGTTTTGGCAACGCTATCTTTTCAACGGACACATGGCGGATTCGTCTTCGCTCATGCTTGTTTTGTACCCAGCTCCCCGAAGTCTATTAAGCATTACAATAGTCTGAGGTCCACAAATGTGTACCAGTTTTATGATTTTTTGAATTTATGGTAATATTTTTGAATTCGTATAGTCTTGATAGACTATACCAGGACCGACGCTAACGAGCACTTTTTTGAAGATGTAAGATGTCAATGTCTAAGACAGTAATTGTTCTGACTTGTTGAGGACTTTCTCTCTGGTAAATGTTTCAGAGTTTCAAATTGCTTTCCCCAACGCCAAGATAAGGAAAAGTCACGCCAGCATATCCTCATGTCTGATTCCATTGAAGATGTCAGCGGGTCTGGATAACATTCCGGATACATTAACTTGGATTGAAACGTTGCGTTGGTAATAGTAATCGTACAGGTAGTCTTATCAGTTTATTGGGGATGCCAAATATTGTCATTGTTTAATAAAGCTCCAGCCTGTTTATGTTTTCATAGGCCTTTTTGTGTTAAGATTTGTCTCTTTTCTCTCTAAACTTTCTATATATTGCATCACGTGAGTTTCAAAGAATTATCGCCTCGAAGAAAGAGCGATTTAACACCTCTGGACTATTTTCTAAGCCCAAGCCTTGGAACAGAATATTCGGCGAGTTATTGCTGACAAGGCAAAAAGAGGTCGACAATTGGGCTTCTCGGATATAACTTATTCGAAAAATGGGCCTCGTAACTAAATGTAGATCTAGAGCCGATTGAGCGAACACACATTGTCGATGTCTATTACAGCTCCTGGGTCATTTGATAATAATTTATTATAATTCATTTTTTTAACATACAACTTAACAATTGTTTCATTTATATGTAAATATTTTAGGTGTGAGATCTAAATCGAACTAAATTTACTTTAAACTTCTATATTTGTTTTCATTTTCATTTAATATACGAGTATCATTATAAACACACATTTTCATTGCTTGTGAACATTTATATTCACAAAATTGTGCTTCAGGCATTTGGTGCATGTAAAATAAATTAATTTGAATTCAATATAAAAACATTGAGTATCTATCTACCAACCTCCCTACCTACTTACATTATGTAAATCCCTCTATTTATTTTTCAATTTTAATCGTTTCTGTTTTGTTGCGTGTGGTGAGATTATTATTATTTTATTAAAATTCGTATATCACTAATAATAGAAAATAGAAAAGCAAAAATATCAATGTCTATGACAAACTCGCATCTAACCACCAATTTTCTACCACCCATCCGATCAATATCCCATAAAATAAAAATAAAACATAAAAACAAAACCTAATTTAATAAACAATAGTGGATACATTTTAATTTATTTTCATTAAAACAACTGTTAGTCTTTTTATAATACCTACATAAGCTCTATTTCAAAATATAAATTTTATAATAACATAGACAGATGATTTTTTGAACTTATGTATGTATCTATATATACAAATATATTCATTTATTGAAAAGAGACCTTTAATGCAATTTAAACTTTGTAAACACCCTTGTGGTATTTTGACATGAGCTTATATGGAATTATTTTTAATGATGATTAAAGCGAAAATAATTTGTTCAACAATAATATCATTTTAGATAGAGTGGTGGTGTGTGGTACGTATGTATAAGAGAAATTAAAAATTAATGTCAATAATTTTATTGATTTGATTTTAATTTACATGAAAATGTTGCCGAAATTAAAGTAGATATTTGCTTTATATTCGCAGAATTGTGCACTGCACATGTACAGTTAAATATGGAAAAATACCATACATAATAATATTAATTGTGTGGCGCAACAGCTTGTAGAGAATTAATACCTTATGACTTACAACCATTCCTTGGGATGGAGGAGACCTTAAGCTACCTAAAAAGAGGAACGCCTCTGGTGGAATGTAGCCGCTCAAGCCCGAACTTTTAAAGTACTCGTCGTTCAGATAGAACGCCCCGGAAATTAAATTGTTGGTCGAAGACATAGCTCTTGCAATTTGGCCTCAAACGAGTTTTATCACGAAATTTTCAATTCTTTTCATTCGAGCCCGTTGTATAGGACTTCGTTTGAACATAAGAAGATTTGGTTGTTCGATGTTAGCCGGTACAGCGTCGTAAACAGTGCCGTTTCAACACCAGAAATGTCTCCATCTTGGAAGGGGCAACGTTGAACGACACAGGTCAACCATAAACAATCATCGGCCGTATAAAGGCTATATAGCAAATAACCTTCACTTTAGGGTCTAGCCGACTGCTGTAAAACAGCCGTTTCGTCAGACCAAAGGCTCCTCTGGCCTTGGTTAGAGCAGCATTTATGTGTCTGTCCAAATACAAATACTGATCTTAACGGATACCGAGGTACTTCACTACACTTTTGCCCGTTAATCGCTGCCCGTGAACATCAACGATGACCATCTTGCGACAATTCTTGCACGTATTCTTCGTGGCACTATCCACTGGAGTTCGGAATAGAATTGTCTAAAACTTCTAGACGTTTATTTTCAGTTTCCAGTCGTCGCAATATCGCTGAATCTTGTCGAAATCACGGTGCAAGGGAATTATAATAACCTCAACCTTTCAGGCCGTTCTGTACGCAATAAGATCGTCAACGTATGCAATTGTCTTGGTATCTTGGATTACCTATCAGATCGCATCGCTGGTATAAAGGCTGAAGAAAATCGGGGAATTCACCGCTCCCTGTTGAAGACCATTTTTAATTTGGAATGTTGTGGTAGAAGTTACATTGCCACTTTTGACAACAAGCTTTCTACCGTTAAGCATATCATAAAGAATATACAACAATGGTTTGCTTATGCCAAGCCTGCTGAGTTTTAGATAAAGACCGTCTACCGGTGTCGTAAGACTTTTCCAAATCAACCAGAACAGCACCTCTGCGTTGTTTTTCTATTTATTCCATTGGATATCAGAAATAAGTTTAGATGCAGCATGGTTAACCGAAATTATTTTGCTGCCCGCATCCCACTTAGTCAGAGTGATGTTTGGAAGAAGGCTTATCGACCAAAGATTGCACAGGTTGGAGTTTTCGTTTCCCTTTTTCGGGAGAGGATGAACCACAGCGGTCTTCCAATGCACTAGATAATATGCACTATTGTAAATGTCTTGGTACAACGTTGGATATACTATCTACACCTGCTGAATTGTGTTCTTTATTTAAGATGATCTGGTTATTAACAAAGGAAATTGTTCCCGTTTGCTCGGCAATTATGACATTTGCCAAGAAATTGTCACTGAAACGCATGAAATCGCGGTTCTCAGATCGCGTTATTCATTGCGTTATTCCATTTCGAAGGTAAAAGTGATAAAAGTTGGGCTATGTTTTCCATGCTAACATTCACCTTGTGCGTGCACTTGCTGGAAAGCAGCTCGCACTGCATCCACCTTTTCCCTTGGATCTTCAACTATGTAAAAGTTATCGTCAAAGATGGCTTCTTCTGGATCTTTTTGCGCTATCATAAGTACGTCTGTGTTCTCTTCAGTTCAAGAGGTCATTATCATTCTTTTTCCTGAAAATCATGTTGATTTTAGGTAGCACACTCGGGTCCTACGCACTTATCATCATGCCACGGGTGCTGTAGCATTATAAAGAAAACATTCCGACAAATCTGAAATTTTGCCGACAACTTAATTTAGGCTTCCATAATATTTACTTAGTTAGATGAGTGTGAAAAGATCTAGAACTTTACCATAGTGTGCCCAATTTTTATTTTAAAAAGCTTATTTAAATTGGAGTACAAAAAGGATTATTAGCATTATCGAAAAACCAAAGACATTTGACACTTCAAGTCTTCCAACAACCATTTTGGTATACAATTTTACTTTGGACTGCAGGCTGTAACCAAAGAACGAATTTTAAAATAGATGTCATATTCTTCTTGGATTTATTTGCCAAAGAAACTTCAAGGTTGGATATCTTAAACAAAATGCAAGAACTCGTTTTTTCCAATCTTTCAGTACCATCCTAAAACACTGTAAATTTAGAATACATTATTATCAAAATATTTTACTTCAAAATGCTGTTAACGGGCTAAAAAGAGAATTCGTTTCGATAACGTAAAAAATTGCGCACTTTTTCCAAAAATAAATACAAAAAAACCATTTAAGAAATTGCGGAAATAAGAACAACAAATTACGGAGTTACTTTAGTTACAATATCTATACATCTTATTTTCAAAGTTGAAATTTCTCCATTGGAAAAATAATTTCTGGAAGCACTGCACAAATTTATATCCTTATTTAGCCAAATAAATAAACGAGATAATATCATATTTTATAATGTATGCTCTTTTATATTTATAAATATTATTCGTTATACAAATTTTAGACTGTCATTGTAATTGATAAACATAAAGCTTGCCTTGAGAGAATATCTATAATCCAGCTGCAGTGGCATGATGCATATTGCATCTTTAAGCTACTTGATCGAGGTTTGATCCTTAGTAACACGGTAGAATAGGTTTTCAATCAATATAAACGAGCCGAAAACCACAAATAAAAGAACCTCATAATCGATTAGCACCCGTAAAACATGCGTAATTCCAGCCATTTGGTAGCGCAATCAGGTTGTTATTGTAGGAACAATGACATTTAATTTAATTTTCTATAGGTAAATCCATATTTTAATTTTAAAACTAGTGTCATTCCAAAGAATATTTTATATACAACAATACAAAATTATCCTATTTATTACTTCACCAAGTTATATCTAACACTCTTTTATGTATAGTTTGGAAAGTTCTGTCAAAGAAGTTTTGGTTGTGGTGTTGGAGTTGGCAGTTTTTTGACCAGCGAAATTTTAAATGGCTTTTAGTTGAATAAATTTTCCAGATGAAAATTAAACTTTTCGGTTTTTTGTTGCACATCAATTCAACTGAAACTTCATAAACACACTGCTGTGTAGGTTCTTTTTTTAAATGGGAGGCGAAAAGGAGTTTACGTTTATATTTATTGTATATGTGCATAAAAATAAAATACAACTGTAAGCATATAATTAACTTACTAAAAAGAAAAATTTGTCTTGACCAGAAATAGGCCTGACAAAATCCCGAAAACTTATAATTTCAAATAGCAAACAAAAATGTAATAGACCAAGGCCATAGTAAATTTAAGGTTGTGAAAGTTAACCGAAAAATAATGACATGAGTCAAAAACATTGACAAATTCATGTCGGCCGCACTTTTACTTGAACTTTTTTAAAACCCCAAAAAACAAACAATTTTCAATAAAAAATTAACTCATTTTGGCTTTATTGCTTTTTGTTCATAAAATAATATCATATTATACAAATAACAATGGACAGGACTGAAGACAGTAGCCATCTAGTTAACTTCCTATACGGCCGTACGTTCATGAAGACTTTTTCTCATCTATGTATATCCCAAGAACCAGTAGAGATATCGACTTCAAATACATTTTGTTATACAGATAATAACACAGAAAGATGCACAAAGGACTTTCAAAAAAATTGAGTGTGAGCTTTTAAAAAATTTAAAAAGAAGTAAAAATAACTCACGAAAAATATCTCACGAGCAAATAACGCTAGCGAATTCAATTAAAGTTAATACCAACCTAGCATTTAAAAAAAAATAGATTAACGGTTATTTTTATAAATCAAAAAACTGATACAAATATTTGTCACCACGAATATTTTACGAACAAAGAAAGATCTTACCTCCAAAATAATTGTATGCAAAGAAGAATATCGTTTTTAAAATCTGGTAAAATTTTGAGAAATATCGAATTGATAGTTTTGTTTACAGAAAATAAAAACCTACACAAATTTATTGAAAGTTGGTAAAAATTGATTTTAGAAAAATATATCTTTCCAAAAAATTAAGAAATTGGTTTAAAACTAATTTCATCTTATAAAAAATAATATTATTATAAAAAACTAGCTGACCCGACACACGTTGTTTTGTCATATAAATAATTTTTAGAAAATATTTTGCTCGAAATAAATAATTTATTGTAAGTGTGTAATAATGTGGTATATAAGTGGGAGAGATGTAGAGCACTGTAAACGGAGACAAAATATGAAAATAACAAATCACCAAACAATTATTTTTAATTTATTAAAATTAATTCTTTAAAATAATAAACACATCACTAATTATGATAATACTACAAAAAAAATATCAATCCCTTAATGCAACAAAGTGTACAATATTTTTTGTGATCCCATCTTCCGCCAATACAAACAAACTGGATGGTTTGCCCACTCGAGAGCACGCCACGTATAATAATATTGTCCGTGTGAAAAACATGAAGTGCTCAAATCTAAGCTGCAGACAGACATCGTTTGGCCTTGAGACTTATTGATAGTAATTGCAAATGCCAATCTAATTGGAAATGGAAGGTTTTTGAATTGAATTGGCACATCTGTGTGTATAATAGGGATTCGCGGTAATAGTATATTTTCACCTCGGAATTTGCCATTTAGAATTATGGCTTCGATAACATTTTTCATCAATTTTTTAATTACTAATCGCGTGCCGTTGCACAACCGTGGTGGGTTCAAATTACGAAGCAAAATTACCGGAGATCTAACCTTCAGTTGTGAATTATGCGGTGGCATGCCTGGTAAATCCAATGAGTTCAAAAACTCAGTTGGATAATTTACAGCTTTGGTAGCATCACAAACTGTATAAATAGATTTGTATGACACGAAGTCTCCTTATAACAAATGTTGTATCTTATCTTGAGATTTGATTCGTTGACATCCACATTTTTTGCTGCTTAAATTGATCTTTCTGCCAGCCACTCGTGATTTGTATATTGTCTGTGTACTTCGGGAAATATCTGTTCATTGATAGCATCTTGTAAATCAATAATCGTGCAGAAATCGATCGGTAATTTTATGCAACCAATTTCATCTGTAGTAACTTTTCCGTCGCCTATATCTAACAGTTGTTTTGAGAATGTTTTAGCGGATGGATCTTGAAGCATTTGAACACGCGTATTTACTTTCAGTTGTACTTTTTCAACATTACGCCGCCGCAGTGGCGATGATTTTAAGCACGCTTTGATTTCATCAGCGTACGTTGAACGCGGAATAACGGGATGTCTTTGTCTGTGTCTGGAATCACCTGAAAGCAGTAACAGAGTGCCGCCAAATAGTCTGTCGTTGTTTTATATATCTTTCAATGTCCTGTTCAACGAATCAAGCGAATGTTTGTGTGCCATAGTGCATTCTTCCCAGATGATGATTTTACACTGTTTCAGCACTGTGGCCATGGATGATTGTTACTTTTATATTGCACACCGCGTCTGGGTTATTTTGAACATTTAGTGGCAGTTTAAATACTGAATGAGCTGTTCTGCCTCCATCCAATAAAGTGGCCGCAATGCCAAAAAATGCAACAGCCAATGCGATACCATTATTTGATTTTTGATCGTATTTTCAGCAATAATTAGCGAAATAATTAATATTTTGCCAGTTCCACTTGGTGCACCCAAAAAAAAGAATCCACCTTGGCAATGATAATGCAAAGATCCTCAATAGCAATCAATGCTTCATTGTACATAGCGTCACTGAATACTATCGTAAGATCGTTGCACCGTGTACGATGTTGATGCAATTAAACCATAGCACTTAGGAATATAAAAAATAGATAAAACATGTTCTCAGATCTACCGAATGTATATGCAAAATTTCATTGAAATTGGTTAAGCCGTTTCGGAGGAGTATGGCAACTACACAAAATTGATAAACATTGATATATATTTTCTATATCTTGTAAAAAAAATGAACGCATTGACTTCGAAATGATTTCATTCTGTGCATAATTGTTGTGTTATTGTAAGATAATGATCTTAGAAAAATCTTATATAAGTATTTTTTGTATAAGAAATAAACACTTTTAAAAAATGCTACTAAGATTTTTTAAAATTTATTTTTAACTTAAAATCTCAGGAAACCAAACTTATTTTAACATATTCAAAATATTGTTGCTAAAGTTTAGTTAATTTTTTAGAAAAGTTCAATTTTGGTACCGATGGGAAGTAATCAGTGTGGGTCGAACCCCAGCCTTGCGATTTATGGATTTCATTTTGGTTTCTGACTCCAAGCCCAAATTGCCAACAATAAGCTTTCATGTGTTTGATATTTGTTACAATTTGTATTGTTTTATTTTTCGTTGAAATTATAACTTTTATTCAAAATTTTATTTTACGAACATCGAGTACCTAAATAAAAATTTAGGGAAGTGATCGACCCTAAAACTTATCCCAAACTTACAGGTGTTGACCATTTTACACATATTTAATGTTGTAGATATAACTTGCCATACTAGAGAGTAATAATTATAGTCGAAGAAAATCATTTACTTACTACCTATAACTAAAAAGTTTCGAAAAATCTGGGGTCGTACTTTACTTAAAGTAACCATACAAAAGGAATTTATTTCATGAAAGGAACCTATTGCAATTGTTTGTCCACCGAAACTTCATATTCATCTGTTAGAAAAAATATTAAGATATCAAGATATATGTATCAAGAATTGATTAAATGACCGGAATATTTTAGCACCGTTAATTAAAATCCCTAAAATCAGTCAACTAAAAAATGTTGATAAACAAAACCGAATTTCTAGTTTTGCATTTTAAAAAGTACACCAAGTCAATGACACTTAAGTTATAACAATTGTATGTAAGCAAAATTTAAAATGATCACTACTAAGGCCGTTTTGTTAAATACAAATTTTCCAAATATCTACCAATTTACTAGCAATTCAAAAACTTAAATCCTCTATTAACTACTAAAATTCTTATTTCCGTTTATAAAAAAAAAACAGTGCATTTAACCATTGACAGGTTGTGAGGAAGGCAAAGCAAAACAAACTACATAAGTTTGGTTAACGTACCTATTCAGCCCAGGTACCTCACTTTTCCCCTACTGTAAGTTTCATCCAAAACATAATGGACATAATGGAGTTCTCCAAATTCTTATTTCGAATTCGATATTTTCAGATTCTGAAAGGGACTTACAACTCTCAACCTTTCCTACAGTTTATGCTGAATCCTAACGGATAGTTTAAGAAACCACTTTTCATTACAATAATTATTCTTATAGGATTTTTCAATTCCTCGCAAGAGGCAGTACTCATACTTTAGGTGTCGCAGGCAGGGATTGAATTCAAGACCTCAAACATGACAGTCCTACGCACTAACCATCACGCCACGGGTACTGTCAACTATAACAAGAGACTGATTAACATGACAAGTGATTTGTATTATTTTCATTAAATAGTAACTATTTGATGATGTGGAAATTGAAAGCATATTAAAGCCTTTAGAGTTTGTACTTAATTAATTTTTGTATAAAGGGTGTTTTTTATTACACGTGTGGTTTTCTATCTGACAACACCTACTTTTTTCGGATTTGGTCTTTTTGACAGCTGTCACTTGATTTATGCTCCGTTTGGTTTTTTTATCTGATAAATAATAGAATTACTCCAAAATAATGGTTCGGTTCCGTCCTCGCAACTTTTGTGAGCGCATTATTTTGCATCGCGTCGTCGTGGGTCTTTGGCGTAACCTCCAGGATCGTGCTTTTAAATAACGCTGGAAATTTGTGTGTGGAGTTATATGAAGTTGCTTGTCTATACGCATGTAATTTAAAGATGATTAATATTCGGGAAGTTGTTGCTGACTTACGGCATCAAAGTAGCCCCATAAAGCAAAAAGAGGTCATAAATTGGACTAGAATTTTTACGCGCCAGCCGAAATCATTTTTGATATACTATGTTATAAAGCTAAATTCTTGGTCATAACATATTAGATTTTAAGTTAAAACACAAACACTTTTTAAACTCTTTTAATGTTGCTTCTACAACGTTTTAATTCGGAATGAAAGAAAAGTAGGATACAAAAACATATATTACTTAAGAAGGGACTCCCCCGTTTAAAATTCAAAAATTCAAATTCAAATTCAAAATTCTTATGTTACTATGTTTTCTGAATTGAACAATGAAAAAGTATTTTAGTTTAATCAGTGATGCCACATTAGATTTATATAATAGCTAATATTTTTTTTTTTTGTTTAAATTCAATACTCCCACTCAAAAAAAATTCATATTATAATAATATACATAGTTTTGCTTTGATGTTTTGTTTGTTTTTTTTTTTTTTTTATTATTATTATTATTTGTTTATCTCTGGGGAATTTGATGGTTCAACATTTGTTGCTTTGGATTAGGAAAACCCCAAGGAAACCTTATCAAACCATTGATGATTCATTTTGGTGCAAGCCCAACTTTGTCTCTGTTAAGTCCAAACTTTACAGCTGGTAGTGGTTTTGTCAACATGTCTGCTTGTTGTTCACCTGTTGGAAGATATTTTACTGTAATTATCTTTTGTTGAATCTTTTCTCTTATAAAATGATATTTGATATCTATGTGCTTTGTACGTTTATGGTCAGTCGGATTATTTGCAATTGCTATACAACCGTTGTTATCTTCATACATTATTGTGGGTTCTAACATTAATTTCATATTAGTTAAAATTGATCTGATCCAGCATGCTTCCTTAGCACCTTCAAACAATGCCATGTATTCAGCTTCAGTGGATGATGTGGCAACGGAATGCTGTCGTTTTGAATTCCAACTTATTGTATTGTTATACAATTTAAATAAATAACCTGTTGTACTTTTGCGATCAACTTCATCTCCGCCCCAATCAGCATCCACATAGCCGGTCAATATTTGTTCAGAATCATTTTTCTCATAAATCAAACATAAATTCAATGTCCCTTTTACGTATCTTAACATTCTTTTGAGATTTTGCCACAATTCTTTATTGTTTTTAATTTGGAAACGACTTAATATGTTCAAAGCAACACATAAGTCAGGGCGTGTGCATAGCATTGCATACATTAGACAACCAATTAAATTTCTACATGGCGAATCATAATGCAAATCTGAATTTAATTCGCCATAGTTTAATTTTTCAGGCAACGGAGTACTGATTTGGTTGCACTCATTCATTCCAAATCTTTTGAGCACTGATTGTAAATATGCAGTTTGGTTTAATTTAATTTTATTGTTATCACGTTCAATTTTAATTCCCAAGAAAAATTGAGCATCACCCATGTCTTTCATTTCAAACTGTTTGTTTAGATACTGCTTAAATTTGTTCATTCTGTCAATATCATGGTAACAATAATGACGTCGTCAACGTAAAGTACAACGTATATATTTTTTTTAATGTGATTGTTATCCAGAATAAACAAACATTTGTCGGCATTTGAGCTTTGAAATTCGTGTTGTTTTAGAATTCGTTCGAATTTTTCAAACCAACATCTTGCAGATTGTTTTAAACCATATAAGGCTTTATTTAGTTTACAAACATGATTTTTGTTTTTATTTATTCCTTCAGGAATTTTCATGAAAATTTCTTCGTTTAAATCTCCGTTAAGGAAAGCTGTTTTTACATCCATTTGATGCACTAACAAATCATTTTGAATTGCGAATGCCAACAACAATCTGAAAGTAGCAATTCGTGCGACTGGTGCAAAAGTTTCATCATAGTCTGATAAATATTTTTGACTGAAACCTCTTGCAACCAATCTAGCTTTATGTTTGGTAAAGTTACCATCGGAATCATGTTTAATTGAAAATATCCATTTGCAATCAACAATATTTTTATTATTTGGCATAGGAACTATATTCCAGGTGGAGTTCTTATACAGTGAATTTAATTCTTCACTTATTGCATTCTCCCACTGAATTCGATCACTATTTGTCTTAGTATCATTATAGCATTGAGGAATATTATTTTCCATTGGCTGTGCAAATGTGTAATAACACTTATCTTCGATAGTATAGAATGATCCTTCGTTTGAAGTCAAATGACAATTTTCTATCGATTCATCATCATCGATTTCTTTGTATGAAGCTTGTGGCATATTTTCAATTCGTTTACTTTTTCTGCGATTTTGTTCGTTTTCATTTTGACCTGATTTTTCCATTTGGATCGTTTCAGGATTTATAACATTTTGTTCCATGTTATTAATTTTTATTTTATCAAAGTTTTTAGCCATTGTTGAGTTCGTGGAGTTTTGTTCACCGACACTTATGTCACCTCCATCTGTGTTTTTATACACAGTTGAAAAAGGTCTTGAATTTCTGAAATTTACTTCATCGAACAATACATCGCGAGCTACAATGAATTTATGTTTTTCAACATCGAGTACTTTATACCCATTGTAATTATATCCAACCAAAATGCCTTTGAGTGATTTTTTATCAAATTTACTTCTACCATTTTTTATCAAAACATAAGCGGTGCAGCCGAATATTTTTAAATGTTTAATGTCTGGCCGTTTATTATGCCAAAGTTCAAATGGTGTTTTCTTTACTGATATGGCTTTGGTTGGAATTATATTCAACAGATATGTTGCAGTTAAAACTGCTTCTCCCCATAATTCTTTATTTAGTTGAGCGTCAAATATCATAATTCTAGCCATTTCGATTAGCGTACGATTCATACGTTCTGCTATAGAATTTTGTTGAGGAGTGTGTGGTACCGTTAGGTGATATTGAATGCCTTTTTCAAAGCAATATGCTTTTGCTTCATTTGATAAATATTCTTTACCATTGTCACAGTATAGATATGCAATTTTTAAATTGAAATGATTTTCGCTCTTTGCGACAAAGTATTTAAGAAATATAATGACATCTGATTTCTTACTCAACAAATAGACTGTAGTGTAATGAGTATACTCATCTATAAAAGTTAGAAAATAATTTTTATTGTCAATCGTAGATGGTGTGATTGGGCCACAAACGTCTGTATGAACAGCAAACAGTGGTCTATTTACATGACTCCTGTCTCTGTTCTTTGAAAAAGGGAGTCTGGCTTGTTTTGCGTAAACACAAGCTTCACAAAACTCATTTATAGGATTTACTGATTCTAATATGTCAATATCATTACTCAATTGATTTCTTTTTAGTTGTAGCAATTTTAATCCGTGAATATGACCTAAACGTCTGTGCCATAGTCTATCTATATCTGATGTAGTTTGTGCTACATTACTATGCATATATCTATTTATGTTTTTCCTAAAAACTATAGATATTAAATTATGCTTAGAAATACCTGTAATTATTGGGATACTACCCTTTTTAATTGTAACGTGTCCGTTGCTCTCAAAAATCACGGTCATTCCTTTGTTCTGGATGCGCTTCACCGAAAGCAGGTTTTGTGGGATGTCTGGTGAGTAGAGTACGTCTTTGAGTGTGATTGCTACGCCAAGATTTGAAATAATATCAACTGTTCCTCGTTTCGATGCCGTAATGTATTCGCCACGTTTTGCTATTGCAATTTTGCTGGGTGTTTCCATATCTTCAATCGATGAAAAATAATCTTTGGTGTTTACTAAATGGTCGGTGGAGCCCGAATCAAGCAATAATTCAAATGTGTCTATGTTGCCAATATTATTTTTGCTTCCATCATCCGTAGAACACATGAAACTGATGCTTTCGTTTGTTTTGAATATAGCAGTTTGGGCCATTCTGTCCTTTTCATGGGTGGCTTGGCTATAACGCTTGTAAAAGAAACAATTCTTCTTTTCATGATTTTTACGTCCACAGAAATCACATTTAATATTTTCTGGTTTGCTGTGTTTGTGATTTTTATTCCATTAAAGGTTGTCGTTGTACGGTTGGTGATTGTTATTATTGGGTTTTGGTTTGAAAGGTTTTCCACTTTTCTTTGGACCCCGTAATTTGACCTTTTGTTGTTCGATTCTTTGCGCAGTCAAAACTTTTGCGCTTGTATCAGTCTCCTCGCTTCGCAATTTTATTTCATAGTCCAAGATTCGATTTTTAACAAATTGCAATGTGAGTGTGTCATCTGAAATTGTTTGTATTGCTGCAACAACTGGATCGTAGCTGCTCGGCAAAGTTAATAACAATCGGGCAATTTTATTCATTTCCTTCATTTTTTCACCTGCAGATTCAAATTCTATTATCATATTATCAAAATTCGCTATATGGCTTGTTAGCGGTGTGTCATTTTTGTATTTTAAGCTTAGCAGCTTCTTTTCCATGATTAAACGCGTTGCAAGACTTTGTCTTGCATAAGTTTCATCAAGTTTGATCATGATGCCAATTGCGCTTGTTCGCCCTTGTGCAAAACTAAGCATGGAGTCACCTAAATGTGCAATGATTATACCTTTGGCAATTCTTTCTTTCTTATTCCATTCATCATTTGGTTCCAATAGTGTTAATTCGTCCAATACTTCTAGTGCGTCTTCTTCCGCTATTAATGCACGCACGCGAAACTTCCAAATGCTATATTTCTCACCGTTGAATGGTTCAATATTTCGTTTGGTTTTTATTTCATGAGCCATTTTATTATGATTTGATGTTTTTTTTTTTTAATTTACTTTTTAATATTGTTCTTAAATTCAATTTATTCCACAGTCACTTTATTTGCAATTCTTCCGTGAACTGGGCCCATAACCTATTAGATTTTAAGTTAAAACACAAACACTTTTTAAACTCTTTTAATGTTGCTTCTACAACGTTTTAATTCGGAATGAAAGAAAAGTAGGATACAAAAACATATATTACTTAAGAAGGCACTCCCCCGTTTAAAATTCAAAAATTCAAATTCAAATTCAAAATTCTTATGTTACTATGTTTTCTGAATTGAACAATGAAAAAGTATTTTAGTTTAATCAGTGATGCCACATTAGATTTATATAATAGCAAATATTTTTTTTTTGTTTAAATTCAATATAACATTAAATTTTTTCTAACAAAACACCCTTTATTTATACTTAAAAAAAAAGTCCTGCAAAAACACAACAGAATGCGTTAATATATGTATATACTAGGTACATTGCAATTTAGTGGGTTTTGGAGTAGGTATGTTTTTTATCCACTCGACATCCTATGATTTGTTATATGGCAAATTTCAGAACTTGATTGTGGTACATGAACACAACTCTCAATAAACTCAATTTCAAATTTATTCACAAGTAGCTCTACTCAAAGTCCGGTCCACCTCCTACACTACAGTCTACAGTATCTATTAATATGTATATGCGGATAAACTCTTGAAACTATATCAAATATGTGCTTAATAATACCGCATTATTGCAATTGCTTCCGCTTCCTCACACTCTTCCTCCTCCTCCCAGCACCACCATCAACCATCACCACAACAACCCACTTTCCCTTCCTTGTTGCAGGACCAAAAAGAATACAACACCAAAAATAAAAGAACACTAAAGTTCATCAACTGAATTCTGAACTGAACTCATGTAATCCTTTTAATTACAAAGAGTTGTGAAACTTTGTGGTAGCTTGCAATCGCAAATGCTTTTATCTGTATTTAGTTCATTAAAATGAAACCAAAAACTAACTGAAAATATGCTGTCGGAAATGGTCAGTGATCCCAAATGACCATAGAGCGTCCATGTTCTATATACATTATTATGAGGACGAGTACGAGTATATGGTATACAAGCTCGAGGAACTCTTAATGGACCTTTTGTGGAGGTAATTAAAGGGATAACATCGTGCGGTATATTGCAGCTCTCTTGGACTTTGTATTATAATGGCTTAGCTAACCACTGAATTACCATCCTGAGTTTGAGTTGAAACCACCAACTTCAACATCACTGTTTTTGTCCTCTTTTTATATTTTTAAGAGCTCATTAAAGTCAAACTGAGACAATAATTGCCAGAAATCTTTTATCTATAATGTTTGGCTGTGTTGAAGAGAAATCCTTACGATGCGATGTGAAGACGACGATGACCGACGCCAAAGACGACGAACTATAGCAACTGTACCTACTATTGATCGCTCGATTTTTCACACAAGATTATCACATCAATATACTTCTGACTTTATAATGGACATATCCATTGAGGTTACAAAAGCCTTATTTGTAACGGGCGGCGGCGGCGGTGCGGGTGGTGCGAAGGGCGGAGAGGACGAGAGCCGTACGAGAAATACCTTACCCAATTATTACGAGTATTATATGCAATCCAGACAGCAGCAGCAGCCGTTGACATCCGGAAATTTCTCATTTTATATCCAGTCAGTGTTGTTCTTCGCTGTCATCAGCGTCAGCATCCTCCTCGTCTTCGTATCCTTCGACGACAAAAACGAAAACGACAACGACGACGACATCCTTGTCATCGTGTGGTTTAAAGGACCTGTCAAATCAAAATATTCGAATAATGGATGAAAGCCATCAAATCAAATGGTATATATACCAGCTTCACAAAATAACATAGATACCTACTCCTCCATATATATCCACCTCGAAGACATGAGAGTTCTTAGCCACATTATGACACATAGTACGGCCTGACATTATGTTTTTTTCTTGGTCTTTTGCTTTGATTCTTCTTTCTTCTTTATATATAAAAAGGATGTGAAGAGAATGCCATGTCAACGCAAGTATTGAACACCAATCATTGTAATGACATTTTTGACATGGCACCTTGGAAGGGAAATCCTTCATTATATTTTGTGCTCGTCCTTTATTTTTTTTTTTGATGAAATGGTGTAGGTAACTGGTATAGAATGTAAAAACGAGTCCATAAGGACCTGAGACCTGACAAACCAATGAAGACGGATACATTTTCGTTTTTCTTAATAATTCGTGCTTTGATATTTTTGGAATGGGTCCTGGACATTATGGAGTCAGAATGTTTTCATTCACTGGTACCTACTCTTATAGTTCAGTATACCCAAGATATATAGGGTCATACATTTTTCAGTTTCCAAATTGAAGCTAAATGAAGTACATAAAACAAATTTCATTATAAAGTGTGAAAAAGAATATCATTCATCAGGCAAGCTGCAATATATCAAAGGTAGTAAAAATTCCTCTATTCCAACTCTAGTTTACAACTCCTTTAGTTAACTCAACCAACTTGACGTGCGGAACTGGAGACAGCTAGCTAGGGACTGTGCTGGTTGGAGACGCATGTTGGTGTAGGCCAAGATCCAACCGGACTATAGCGCCACCTTAAGTAAGTTGGTCACTTTCGGACATATTGTCAAGTATTGATTTTTTTTTAACAGCACATGAAGAACGTGGAATGCTTTATATAACTTTGTTATTCCCTCCCGTTTTAGTGTTCAAAAATTTAAAATGCACCCTGCCTATGCCTTACAACATCAGTAACGCTTATAAATAAAAAATAAATTGGGTTGCGAAACAGTCCGTTGAGAACTAGGGCCTAGTCACTTACAACTCTCAATCAATTCTGTGTGCGAGTACTGTTGTTATGGATGGAGGGAACCTACAGTTTTGAGCCGAATTCGAACGGCTAATTTGAGAAATCACTTTTCATGACAAGAATTACTCTTGGAGAATTTGTCAATTTCTCGCAAGCGGTAGTACTCGTGAAAAAACTTGGCACAGGCAGGGATTGAACCCAAGACCTCTGGCATGACAGTCCAACACACTTTTTTTTTTTTAAATTCATTTTTATTCATTATTTCTTAAAACTATGTTAAAGCTAGAAAAAAATTCATAAAACTAGCCTAGTTATCCATAACTTAGCAATAACTTACTGGTCCCATACCGACACTCTAAGTTAAACAATAATACTTAATTCTAATGCCTTTCGGCCCTAAGATCTATTTAACTTCAATTTTTATTTTTACTTAAAAACTACTTAAAATTAGGTCCTTAAACAGTCCAACGCACTAACCATCATGCCACGGGTACTACTCAGTAACGCTTATACAACCATCGCGTAATGTCAAAAAATGTTTGCGTTTAAATCAAGACTTTTGTAGTAGGTTGTAATAATTTCAGAGAGTTGTAGAAATGTTAAATTAGGACATTTTGAATGAAAGCTAAATTTGACAGTTGTCAAAAACTACGAAATGAATCAACCCTTAAAACTTCACAAGTAATTTATTATTTTTGTTTTCATTCATATGAGGTAAGTAAGCGAACTCACCAAATAACGGAACAAATTAATGTGAAAAAGATGCTTGCGAACAACAACCTTAAAGACTTAATTTAGGTATAGGCTTTATATTAAAATTTAATTTACCGTTTTCAACGGCATGCATGCTGGTGGTATGGTAGCATAAAAGAAATAAGTTCCTATTTTTGCTCATTTAAATCTTATACATTGGCATATTGAAGTCAATTAGCAAATAAATATATGTACGTAATGGCAAATCAAAGTCATTTCCTCGAAATGAATTATTGACAGTTTTTTTTGTGTGATGTATTTGCCTTTTAATTAATCCATTTTATGATTTCACTTCTCCTATACAATATATACATATCACATATGTAATATTGTTCATTGGGCACATTACATAGGTTGATAAAGTGATTAATTTTTGTTTCATCTATTAATATCCAATAAATTAAATTTTTGTTGATATCAATAATTGGTTAAAAATTAAGGCAATATAAACAATAAACTAATTGATTAAAAATAAATATTGAAAGTTATTGATATGATACGTTTTTTTATGGGAAGACAATTTGATTGAATATGCATATGTACAACATTATAATTACTAAATGTCAAAAATACTTCTATAGTTCCATATTAATTAAAAAATCAATTCTGTTTTATGATATGTAAATGGTTAAAATTGTTTTTAATATCATTGTTCATTTTTAACGTGCAATAAAAATAACAACCAATTACAAAAATATACACTTACGCACTTTATTAATAAAATATTTTTTAATTTTAATTTTTAAATTAAATTGTTCTAAAACGATTTGCGTATTAAAACGTATGTTCACTTTTTAAGATAAACAATATAACCTTCTCAGGCCTCGGACAAATATGTTTAAAAACATTATTTAAATTGTGTTTTTATGGGTAGCGTTTTTTTCAGAATTTGTATGCAAACTAAGATCAAGGCTTTTAACGACAAAGGAAAACGAATCTACCAAGCAGCAAAGTGATCATGAAGTAGAACAGTTAATTGATGATGTTTAATAGTCTGCGAAAGAAAGTACTCCAACTATTTTGAACTTGAGAGAAACAGAAACAAAATATTCTGTCGAAAAAAAAGAAGAGCTCTAAGCAAATGGCAAGCTTAATTTCCAGATGATAAGACAGTCTTTAACCGATCCGTCAAAGCCATGAACTAAAAAAAGAATGAGTGAGTTCAAAAATGATTCACTTACTAGATTTCTGAAAAGTCTGACGATAGATGCTCCTAAGAAAAACTCTTAATTTAAATCAAAAAAATGTCATAAAAGACCCCAAGCACAAAACCCGACAGTAAAATCTCAAGATGGTAAATGGATTCTCGGCAAATACGCTCAAAGAAGGTTATGTCAACATAAGTTATGTAATCAAAATCACCAGGTACTGCTTAAGTTTTGAAAGAAATGCCATCGATAGCTTTCAAAAACATCAATTTATTATAAACCTATGCCTTAAACTAAGGTATGTACCACGTCATCATAAAATTGCAGAAGTCATAAATGAACCTAAACAAGGTAAGCCACTGACAGAGGTAACATCTTACATGACAATATCGCTTATAGCAATTATTGTTAAAAGTCTCGTAAAACTGCTAGTCAAAAGGCTCCGTAAAATAAAGTAAAATGAAGACTTATTCAGAAACATTACTTTGGGTTAAGAAATAAACATTTCACGATGGACCAAGTACATCTGTTAGATCGATGCTGTCTCACCTTGGATTTCAACTCAACATCAATATTGAATGTTTAAATATAAAGTCACCTACTTAGAAAAGTTATTTTAAAAAATTAAAGTAAAGATTGTCAAAAATAAATTATTGAGTTTTTATATTTATTTACACCATATAATTTATGTATGCATATGTATATTGTAAATAACATTTTGTCCCTTCGAGCCGGATATGTGGATTATCTACCATCCAGATGGAAGATGTTCATAGCCAATAGAGTCGCCGAAATTCAACGTTTGATGTGGTAAAAAAGGCATTTGAAGACATTTGGTAATTGGGACTTGAGTACAAATTGTATAGGACCTTCACACGCAGATCCGACTACGAACTGACTAGAGTACGAAACAATCAAAATTGCTCGGAACTAATTAAAATAAAACGCGGTGTAACGTAAATGATATTAGAGTGGATACCAACCGTATCATTTCCACCGATGCCGTTGCCAAGGCTACACGAAAATTGCCAAAAAGTCGATAAAGTTAATGTTTTGACACAAAAATGGCGTATTAAACTAAAGGAAACAAAGTCGATTAATTGTACAAACGAGAACATAAATAGTGTTTCAATTTCTATAAACAGTACAGAAGTATTACCAAAATCATTGAAATGATTTAAGATGGATGCAAAGCTAAGAAGAATAGAGCACTTTTGACAAAATGAAGAGCTTAACTTAAAGTACAAATGAATGTATAGGTTAACTGGAAACAACTCTACTTATCCAGAACAAATTAACTTTACAAAAACAACTACTAAAACCCGTTTGGACATATGGCATCCAACAATAAGTCTGTACAAAGAAAACACCGAATAAATTCCAAAACAAAGTCTCTCGTGGAATAATAAAAGCCCCTTGGTATATAAGGAATGGGGATCTACATCGAGACATTTAAAATGGAATGGTTACAGATGTGGTTAAAAAACATGCTGTATCACACAATTAGTGACTGGTAAGTCATATTAACTCTTAAATAATGCACGTCTTAAATGAAAGACAAAGTTGGCCTTGATTAACCGGTGGTTAATTGCGCTTAGAGTTCCACACTACTCGATACCGACTACCAAGTCTCTTTTGAATATAACGTTTCGTTACCAAAAATAATCAAATCTAAAAGAAACTTAAGGATCTTGAACTAGTTACTCCCGAACTTTTACATTTGATAGTCGCTTTAATAGACAAAAACTCTACGAAAAGAGCTATCTTCGTAAACAATCTACCAACACCAATGAGCGTTGCTGGCGAAATGTAAGATAACGCTGTCCCAGAAGGTATAAGGTTTTTATATTGGCGCGGGTAGATTTTGGCGCCCCGTGGTGGCCATTTTGTTTTGATGACATCTGTTAAAACTTTTTTTTATTATTCAGTTGCTTATGTAAAATCATCATGGCAAGTTAAACGATTGAACAGCACGTTCAAATGATAAAACTTTATTGTCAAAATGAGTGTTCGTTAAAGCAAACGTTGCGAGCATTGCGCCCATTTTACGGTAGATGTGGTGTACAGCAGAACCCGAGGCAGTCTATTCCTCACCGCGCCGTGCACAAGAACTCTGCCTTTCGCAGACTTTAACTTGGCGAATTTTGCGTCGGAACTTGGGCCTACACCCGTACAAGATCTAACTGACAGAGAAGCTCAAAGTTCATGACCACATACAACGCCACGCGCGCCGGCCGCCGCGCCGTTTATTCGCTGGCTGGGCTTCGAATCGTTTTAGAAGAGGACCCCAATTTTGGCCGAAAAATCATTTTTAGTGACGAGGCGCATTTTTGCATGAATTGCTGTGACACCAACCCACGCGACGTTCACCAGGCGGTAATGCATGCTCAAAAAGTTACCGTTTGGTGTGGATTTTGGGCCAGCAGCGGCGTAATTAATCTGTACTTTTTTTGAAAACAACGTTAGTAAGGCGGTTACCTAATGGACCTGGACTTAAAAAACTCATTTCAGGCGTACCACAGGGATCTATATCAGGTCCCACTATTTTCTGCATCTATATAAATGACTTTCCCAATGTATGTAACAATGTTTCTGTTCATCTCTATGCAGATGACGTTCGGTTTTATTTCTCGAGAATACCTTTTCTCATTGAGAATTTAGTCAGTAGAGTCAATAAGGATCTTTCAGCTATTAATGAGTGGTGAAGAGCAAATAAACTTACATTGAATGCGACTAAAACTAAGTTTTTACAAATTTACAATAGTTGCCTGTATCTTAAAATGATTTCTTCTATAATCCTTGCTGACAACAGACTATCATTTGTACACACTGTCACTACTCTTGGGTTTAAATTAAACAGTAATTTACCCTGCTATAGCCAAATTTATGGTGGACTTCGGAAACTGTGGTTTTTATCATGTAATGTGCTCAGATTTGATCGCATAAAACATTACAATTAACTTGTTTTGGGCTTCTCGCTTACAGTTTTTGAATGCAGGATTACTGACTATTCTTTTTGAAAAATTTATGTTTGAACAATCCCACGGAACTTTTAACCTTATCGTCTCTACTTGAAACTGTATCAACTTAGGTCGCTTGTTTTCTTTTCTGTACCAATAATTACACTGCCAAATTTAGCCAAAGGAACTTATTGGTTCAAAGAGATTAAAGCTAAAGTATTCGCTTATTACAGTACTATAAAAACCTAGGTCTTATTTCAAATATCAATTTAGACAGTCCAATAAGAGGTTTCATTACGATATTAAAAAACAGAGATGCCTTAGAGAAATCAATGGATATTCGTTTTACTGTATGTACAAATAAGAAGGTATGCCATTAACTATAGAGCACAATTTAAGCCAAACGGCCCACACTTATACGGATGCACCGCCATTTCCTTTCCATGCAATTTTCTATGACCAATTCAAGTTCGGTTCGTTGAATTCAGTAGTTTTAGAAAAACATCGAAAGCTTAAAAAACTTTCTTTTACTACTGATAACCAATTTTATTACTTGAATTTATTTTCTTGTTTTTGCAATACAAAATTTTCCAGTCGTAGTTTTGAAAAAAAAACGACTGTCCTTTAAAGGCACTTAAATGTTATGAAAATTTACAAGATGGGTCTGCTGAACTCAGATTATACAATATTATTTCCTTTTTGCAATAACGACAGTTTGTTGTTTGACTTTTTTTTTCTTTCTAGAATCAACTGCATTTCCTCATTGCTTTAGAAATTTTCAAATAATTTTTTTTAATCAAGTCTATTTTACTTTCGAATAATATATTTCAGAAATGATGAAAGTTCAATGTCATCCTTAAACTGTAATCTGTCAAACTTCTAGGGTTAGCATCAATGTACTAGACACATTGTATTTAGGAAAATTAAAAGGTTACGTTACAATCATTATAATAATCGAAGTAAAATAATTAAGTATTCCCTATTAATATATTTTTTATCAATGTTATCAAAGAAACAAAAGATTAAATAATATTTTGTCGAAAGTCTTCAGATAGGTACATACATACATTAAAAATTAAAAATTTTAATAAATTACAATTTTATGGATTTAATTTCATTTTTGTTCTCTTCGGTTTTTATTACAAACAAAAGTAAATAATCTAAAATCATATCCTTTGACATGAACTTTTCAACTTTTTACTGCTTTCTGTCTCAGAGTCGGACGAGAGCACAAAACTTCTTGGAATTATTAAATATCTGACTGGAAAGTGGCATTTTAAAAAATAAATGAGTGGCTCTTTGTAGGAGTAGAACGCAAGAGTAGTGTTTACCAAACTACGTAACACTTTCATCATCATCATCATTATTATCATCATCATCATCGATTCTTCAACAATTAACACAAGAAGAGAGCGAGAGAAACTGCAAACTTAGAGGAGAAACTTTTTTCATCAAGAAATGCACAACTTTGGCACTTTTGAAGATTATTTAAGTGGAAAGTTGATGAGGGACGTAGGAAACGAAAGTTTTCTTATTACAAAAAGGCACATCGACTTCGGCTTCGGACGAACACCGAAAGAAGCAATTGCGGAAAAAAAAACAAAAAAAATCATCTCTTTTCTTCGTTGGAACCCTTTTCCGTATCCGGATCCGCTCCTCACGGCCATGCTTCTCTTCTGCATCCATTTTAATTTCCACTAAACACTATCTTCCTAGCTTCCACTAAGTCAAGTTGATTTGTGTCTGGCTTGGCTGGGCTGATGATGGTGTATAGTCCTTTGGTTTCGTTTTCTCGCCCTTATTGGACAAGTCCTGAAAATTCTAATTGGATTCCCCCATTACATTGTCAACCCTTATTCAACCCGAAGGAAAAGACAAAAGCAAAATAAAAAAGGAAATCAATGAAAGTAGCTAGAAACAATTATGCGAAATACGTTGCACTAAGAAAATTTACTACTTCGAAGGATAATTTATGCAAAACTATAACATTATTTTTCGTGTGAATTGCAGTGTGGAGTCCTTTCATGTGGCGACAAATTCTTCATTCTGTGTCCATAAGTTGGTGAAATGAAAGAAGCTATAGGTATACAGTTGATAGTTGCTGTATACAGGAATTCAAATTAAGTATGGGAAGTAAATTAGTTTCATATATCTGCAACTAGTTCAAGTTGAATGTACTTGTACTCGTTTAATGTGCCCGTTCGTCCTTGTAATAATGTTTAATCAAAAGGAAGAAGACTGAAAATGCAATGAGAGTATATGGTACTGTGATGAAGGAATCTTATTTCGAACATTTAATTTCGGAAACAAGCAATTAATTATTTTTCGTCCAATGTATAGTTGCAAATTGCAATTTTAAAGAAAAGCAAGAGTTTGTTGTTGTGTGTCCTTTTTTTGCAAATAATCAAAATATTCTTTAAATTTAGCCATGATTCATTACATGATGATAAAAGGATGATTCCGTTCAGAATTTTGAAGAAATTAATAACAATACGTCCAAAATTGGGCGTTCAAGTGTAAGCTTTTCAGCTTTTTAGCATTAAGTACGGATATTTCAGTTGAATCGTTTAGAGGAGTTATGCAACTAGAGAAACTTGGAGAAGCTGAAGTCATTTGAATGTTTTATGTTAGACAATGGTCGTCTTTCGTTTTTATGCCTTAAATATCTTTTATGAAATTCTACTCGATTTTTGATTCCCCAGGATCCCAGAATTTAATGACCTTATCATACGTTGCCGTTGATATTTGAATTGGATTGAAAATCAATTTTAGCATATTCAGCTAAAAGTTTAGGATTTTGAAATTCGAGTTGCCGAACCGGGATTTTGGTTGGTCTACCATCAAACCCACTAGCAATATTTCGGTAACTTCGGCGCTTTTGGAGGCTGCATAACAGCTTGTAGGACCTTATATACCGGCAATTTTTCAAGTGCACTCATTCAGATAACAGATAAATTCGCTTGAACTGCAACACCTAGTTATTCTTGGCCTGTCATTTTATAGATCTTGGGTTCGAGTGACTCACTATATATGTCTATCCATATTCTTGTTATATTATTTAATACTTGAGAAGAAATAACTGCTCTCGAGTTCATTTGAGTAGCAAAACTCAGCTACTTTTTGTGTATACATTTAATGCTTTCACATATTGCAAAGAGGCTTTTTAATAAAAACCTCGAAAATCTGCAACATTTTAGTGCAGTTCCCTAAAAAGTTTATGACAAGCTACCAAAAACAAAAAATTCTAAGCTTGGAACAAATTTCTACTTTATCGCTATTAATTCAAACCACTTCAAAACCTCCTTTACACCAAACTCCAGCTAACTATGAACGAGAATAGCTTGCTAATGCTAATCATGTAAAATACGTTTATGATGTACGTGATCCAGATCAGGGGCCGAATCACCGCATCAGTGTCCGAGTAAGTGAGTCTCACTAGAGATCGAATGAAGGATTGACTATTTCGAGATGATGGCACTCGTTGTAAAAGTGTTGAATCAAATTGATTTCAGAAGGTAAGAATAAATTGTAGTTTAACTCAATTAACAGTTATTAGAAAGTGAGATGGACCAAGCTGTAGCGCTAAAAGGCTTGAGGGACAAAAGCAATCCGCTATCATTGCCAATTTTTGCGTAAGTATCCAACAAAAAGTAGTTCCCGTGGTATGATGGTTAGTGCGTTGGACTGTTATGCGAGAGGTCTTGGGATCGATCCCTGCCTGTGCCACCTAAAGTTTTTTTCACGGGTACTGCCTCTTGCGAGGAATTGACAAATTCTCCAAGAGTAATTTTTGTCATGAAAAAGTGCTTTCTTAAATTAGCCGTAGGTCCCCTCCATCCCTGCAATTACTCGCACACAGGAATGGTTAAGAGTTGTAAGACACTAGGCCCTGGTTCTCTACGGACTGTTGCGCCACCTAATCGATTTATTTATTTTTATCGCACAAAACATACCACGTTTAAACTCAGGGTTTTTCATAGATATGTATACGTATACTCCACAAAAATAAAGGCTTCACTTGGGTATGAGGGATAGAAAGCAGGAAATTTGTATATACCCTTCTTTTTGTGTTATAAATATTTTATAAAAAGTGCCCACTTGCTAAGTCATGGACAGCCAAAAGTCGCTAAAATCACTTTTTCGTGATTATCTCCGTTTCTATAAGTCCAATGGTGTTTGTCTCAATGTTTTTTTCATGTGTTAAACTGTTTCAGGGAAAAGGGTAAAAATAACGCTCAAGTCTTTATTAAGCTAAGTTGTTGGTGACAACATTAAAGCTTTAAAGGATTTTTCAATAAGGGCGGGTAGATGTTGAAATGGAAAAAAACAAGCTGTATATGAGGTATTAGCAAATTTTGTTTTTATCTGAAAGGCGGGCATTTGAATGATGTCTCATATTCCACACTTAATGGCATACATGCCATTCAAATGCCCGCCTCGGCTTCTTACGGTGGCACGGATCCGAGTGGTCCAATTTTCAATGACTTCCGCATAGATCCGGCTGAATTTGAGCGGTGGCATGTGTTATGTTCACCTTAAGGGCATCGGTCGATTGTGGTTTATTTGCATAGACCTGCGACTTCGAGAAATCCCACAGGAAAAAGTGTACCGGGGTCAAATCACATAACCTCGGTGGCCAATTCACATCACCCCTGCGAAAGATAACCTTACCCTCAAATCGTTCATGCAAAATGTCAATCGTGGCGTTTGCTGTGTGGCACGTAGCGCCGTCCATCGGTTGATTGTCGTTTAAGTCCATATGGTTCAATTTGGGCCATAAGAAATTAGTTATCATCGTTATGTAGCACTCGCTGTTGACGGTGACCGCCTCACTAACGTCGTTTCGAAAAAAATTCGGACCAATTACGCCGCCCGCCCGCCCAAAATTCACACCAAACGATAACTTTTTGAGGATGCATTATCACCTGGTGAACCTAGCGTTGGTTGGTGTCGTCCCATATACGGCAATTTTGCTTATTAACACAGCCATTCATCCAAAAATGAGCCTCGTCACTAAAGATGATGTTTTGGCCAAAATTGGGGTCCCCTTCCAAACGATTCGAAGCCCAGTCAGAGAACAAACAGCGTTGTCTATGGTCATGAACTTTGAGTTCCTGGTCCTGGGTCAGTTGGATCTTGTATGGCTGTAGGCCCAAGTCCTGAAGCTAAATTCGTCAGCGAAAGGCCGAGTTCTTATGCACGGCGAGGAATAGACTGCCGCGGGTTCTGCTGTACACTCTCACGGACCACGGCGATGTTCTTGGCCGATCTTGCGTTCCTTGAACGTACGGGTGTTAGCTGATTGCTTACATAACCGGTCTTCTCAAATTTGGCCTATCAAACGTTGAAGAGTCGACTTTAAAGGGTCACGACGTCTACCGTAAAATGGGTGTAATGCGCGCAACGTTTGCGTTAACGAAAACTAATTTTGATAATAAAGTTTTATCATTTGAACGTGCTGTTCAATCGTGCAACTTGCCATGATGTTTTGGTATAAACAACTAAATAATAAACAAAAGATTTGACAAATATCACCAAAACAAAATGGCCGCCATGTGGGCGCCAAAATCAACCCGTTCTATTGAAAAACCCTTTAGTATAATTTGTATCCATGCGATTAAATTGCGGTTTTCCGCAGTGGAGTTGTCTATATAAACAACGTTAAGTTACATCTTGAATTCAAATAACGTCTTTATAGCTCGAATCAGAACCATCAGGGGGTTAAAAATTCTCATTGCACAAAAATTAAGTTTGTAACCAAATCTGCACTGGTAATTATCTACGAAGCAGAGTGACCAATTAAAGTTAAAATTAAAGAAGTTCCTCGTAGATTTTTTTTAAAGCATTCTCATCTTTTTTAGGGTCCGTGCTTCTGCATCATAATTATAACCACCATAAAAGAAATACTTTATAATTATATAGACTTTGCTACTAAATGCCTTCTTATTTCAAGAAAGCTGCAGTGATTTGCCACAGCTGTCAAATTTGATTTGAGAGCTGGTTTCATTTATTCAGTTGATATCGGCTTATCTTATAGGTACATATACAAAAAGGCGTCTAGCGTCGAACTTTCTTATATTATTTCTTAGTTTTGACTTGTATCGGTATTTCAAATCATTATTGGCAAATCAGAATGATCTTAACTGAAGAATTACCGCAGTAAATTGTAATGCAATTCATTTTGATGATAGTGGATTGATCAGCCTCCTTACCTTATATGAACTACGTTCCAATTTCAAGAAGGTCTCTACTGACATAAAGATCAACCAGTCTAAATCCATCAGCGAAAGTGAGCTATAACTGTAAGCATTCAAAATCCAAGCAAATATTGTATAAAGAAAATTAAACTCGGTGTTGGGCTGAAAATTATTCGTGTATGGGCATGTTGGCCAACAAAACCACGGTTTATGAAATATTTTATAAAGCTAGCCATAGACGGTGAACATGTTGGTGTGATTTGTTGGGCAGCGCTTCGCCATACACGGCCCAACATGTTTATAAACTTCATTTTTGTGTGACTGTCGTGAAGTCAAGATGTGCGATAGAAGTGCGGATGATGCATTGCGACATGTTAATTCAATGAAAATAACAACACAAATGACGAATTGTTGTCTCACAACGCCATACACGACGAACATGTTGATAAACTTCAAAACGTGTTGTAAACTTGCCCAAAAACAGCCAACATGTACGCCACAACTTCACGGTTTACAAAATATTTCATAAACCGTGGATTTTTTGGCGAACATGCCCATACACAAATGATTTTCAGCCCAACACCAACAAATCCAACCAACATGTTCACCGTGTATGGCTAGCTTAGTGGACATATTCAGGGGCGAACGCAGGTAGGGGTTTTGGGAGTTAAAAACCCCCCGAAATATCTGAATATGTAAGTACTCAAATTCTCAAATTATGTTAAACGAAAAATTTTAATAAATTTGCTACGGTGATAGAAATTGTGCACAAAACACAAACACGCTAAATCAAAACAATAAATGTCTGGATTTTTTGGTAAAGAAAGAAAAATATTTTTCTTGTTTTCATGTATACTAACAATTAAAATGTTTAGTATTTTTATTTTATAACACTGATGTAGAAGATGAAGGGTTTTTAACTTTTTGTATGAAGCTTAGTATTATTATTAACACAGAGATGCTCTCTTTCGCCATGTTTCTTAAGGCTAAAAATTAAAAATTGAAAACAGAAAAGAGTCAAAAATCAATTGTTACAACTTTTATACATTTTTTTTTTAGGTTTTTATTTTTTGTAAAAAAAACTGTCAATTCGATTTTTCTCAAAATTTGTCCTAATGTTGAAAACAATATTTCTTATAAGATAAAATAAGTTTGAAGCCATAATCTCAACTTTTTGAAAAGATATTTGAGTCAAAATTCAATTTTTACCAAATTTGAGTAATGTTTTTTTTAGGTTTTTATTTTTTATAAAAAAACTGTCAATTAGATTTTTCTCAAAATTTTATCAGATGACAAAAACATTATTCTTCGTTGCACAAAATTGTTTTGAAAATGAAATTATATTTTAGTCGTAAAATTTTCGAGGTGACAAATTTTTTTTTCAGTTTTTTTGAATTACAAAAAAAACGTTAGTTGGATTTTTTTCAAAAATATATTTTTTTTTGTATCACGTTACGATCTAAAATATAAAATTTAATTCAAGTCTTTAGCGTCATTGGTTCATGAGATATTTAGGTTTAACCAAACTATGGTAAAAAACCACCCACGCAATTTTTTTGAGAGCCCTTTTTGCATCTTTCTGCCTTATTATCTGTATAACAAAGTTTATTTGAAGTCGATATCTCTTCTGGTTCTTGAGCTATGGACGACGAAAAAAACGTCTCGAACGTACGGACGTACGGACATACGGACGTACGGACGTACGAACGTACGTACACACGCACGCACAGACATTTTTCTAAAAATCTTTTATTTCGAATCTAGGGACCTTGAAACGTCGAGAAATGTCAAAATTTTCAATTTGACAAATCGGACCCATTACAATAACTTCCTATGGGAAGTTAAAAATCTTAACTTAACCTTTTTCACTTCTTGAATTGTGACACAAGAATATTTTAAAACAACAACAGCAACCCTGTTTGCCTTTGTCGTGTTTTTTCCCTATTTTTCAAGAACAGAAATCAAATTAATAATGAAAGTTAAGTGATGTCTCCTAAATTCAATATTTTTAAACATTTAAATGCGTTTCTGCATTTAAACATACCTTAATGTAAGACACAAAACAATATAAGGCATATTCATAGTCATATTTTAAACCCGTGTCAATTTGAACTGGAGTCTAAATTTAACATATAGGTTAGACACAGCTGCTATTCAAAAAGAATTTACCAGCTCTGTTTAGTTAGAAACAGGTTTAAAAGGCATATTCTACTACAATTTTTAAAAATTTCACTTAAACCTATACAAAATGGCTTGTAGAGGGTAACAAAATAAATAGCTTTAGCTGGAGAACCAAAATCTTTGAAACCCTTTAAACTATTTTGTTTGCTGTTAGTTGAGAAATTTTATGAAGTCGGGCTGGTGGTTTTAAGACTTGGAAAGTTGGAAGCACGCAGATATTAGCATTTCATTGAATTTCGATCTATAATATTTAGAAGGTCAATAATAAACTTGAGAGTTTTTTTTTTCTCGAATCGATACCTTTCATACAAATCGTCTTCATCTATTTCAAAGGGTTCCAATCGGGTTAAGTAGAGTTTTCGGTTTTTGTTAGTTGGTAGCATTCCAACATCCAGCAAAATATCAACATATTGATATATGCTTAAGTCTTTTGACATTTTAGTTTTTGTTTTTAAATTTTCAAATAAAATGTCTCGTAACTTAATTTACTCAATCATTTTTTTTACGTTTAATAGATTTAGAAACAGCTTAAACATAGGTTCCGTCGTGTTTATTCTAAGACTCCAGATTATCGTTTTAAAATGGGTTTTAATTGTCTATGAATAACATAAACTGAATTTTAAGACAAAATCAGAACTTATCAAGGAACTATGAATATGACCCTATGTCTTCGGTATAAAGGTTCGGAACGCATTCAAAATCATTATTTCTAGTATTTTCATGGTAAGTTTAAGAAAAACGTGTTTGACAATTTCAAAATTCAATCTAGCAATCTACGATAAATTTGAATATGCGAAAACAAACAAAAGAGAACTGTGAAAACAGAAAAATCTCACCTCAGCTCTTTGTTTCTGTTACTCACATTTATTATTCATGTGTGAGTTCGGCCTAAGAATGATGGGATCGACAACGGCAACTAGGGTATAAGGCATAAATACACCATATATGGTGTGTCTATGATAAAAGGCATACAAACTTATACATTCATAATGCATATAAAAATTAAGTTTTAGCTTTGAAGTCAAAGCCAAACTGTTTTGTCAAAATGTCAATCGTGAAAGCAAGTCATATGTGTATATATGTATGTAATTTTTATTCATACATGTTTCTTAGTACCTATATAAAATAGTGCCAAAAAAGAAAAAAAAAACACTTGACATTTAAAATAAAAAAATAATATAATATATATTTTTTGAATAATTTGTTGTTTGTTTAATATTTTTTTACAGGTGATACAAAGTTGTTCTAATGTTGTAATTTTTTCTAATTCATATACTTTTTGGATTTGAAAAAGAAAAAGAAAAACTTAAATAAAAAATGAAAAATGAAAACCAAAATGTTTTTCTTTCTGCTCTTTATCAGCTTCAATTTGTAAGAAGACACTTTAAGTCAATTCCCATCTCATTTCCCCACACTCTTCTTTTTCTTGGCACTGGCACTGGCTCTGGTATGTTATTTTGTTTTTGTTGCCTTTTTCCTGTTTTGTTTTTTAAGAAAATGTTGATGATGAAAATAAAATTCCTTTTTACTCTGGAGATGACTCTGATGTACATATATAAAAATGCTTCATTCCGCTTCTATGAACTAAGAAAACACCACAAAGAAGCAAAGATTCACCCCATACCCTTTATACCTACCTACTTTCGTATACGTAGGTACCTAACCTACTCCTTCTCATCGTATACTTATGTATCTTCTTCTTGAGAATTCTCCTTCATCTTCTTCGTGTTTTTATTTTCCTGAGACTTTGGTTTTCTTTTTGTCGTTCTTCTTTTTGCTGTGAAATTAAATCCCTTGAAAAGTGGATAAAAAGGTATCCTTAAAACCATCATAATAGCCGGAGCCATTTCAGGTAAACCCATTACATTTCACGTCCTTCTGCAGGAAACTGATAGCTTAATACCGAGTCGCAATTTGAGGTCAAAACGTCTGTAGGTTGTATGTGCGCGCATACAACTTATGGTCGGAAAATAAGGGTAAAAGGGAAGAAAATAGGAATTAGGACGTCATCTTTATTTATCTACCGAACTACGAAAGCGTGAGGAATTATTCTTGCGCTGATGATGGACAAAGACGGAAACTGTGATGGCAATGGGAACCTGAAAGGGATTGGGGATCGCGGATGAGGACGAGGAGGTGGATGGGTTATAGCTTAGTTTGCCAAAGCTCCAAAAGCAATTTAAATCGACCAAACAGATTGTGATGGGTGTTTGTTTTTGATGTTGCTGTTGGTATAAATCTTTACATTTACTCGTATGTAGGAAGGCAGGTCCTTGTGGCATCTACGTCCTACGTGATGCATCAAATATGCTCGTATATAAAGTTTAATATCCTTTTAATTCTTCTTATATTATATATGGAAAACATTATGCGTATTGTGTACCTATACTGATGGCGAAGCTAAGGAGCACTTAATCCTGGGTTATTATAATATGCGAAATTCACTTCACGTGAAGTATTTATTCAAGCTAACTGCTTTATTTAGCTATTAAAATTTATAGGTACACTAAAACATATGTATGTATGTAGGCATATTAAAGGACACCACAGAAAGGGATCATAAACATTTATTTCAGTTAAATGTCGATTAGAATTTATAAAAAGGGATTTCCTGAATTTGTGTTACTTGAAATTAGAGCTCATAAAAAGAGAATTAAGGTATTTCTGTAGTTTAGTAATAAAAAACTTGTTATTAGAAAATGTATGAAAATTACGTACGTGTGCTGCTGATAGACGATAAAGTGTATAGTAAAAATTGATTTTTGACAATCAAAGATAATGACAACAATTGAAAATATTGGCTTTAAACTTATTTTATCTTACAAAAAAACATTGACCCAAAATTTTAAACGATTTAGTAGATTTCTAAATCTATTTTTAGCAATTTACTAGGCTTGAACGGTGATTTATCTAATTTTAAACGATTTTAACATCTTACTATCTCTTATAACAAGTTAAAATCAAGGAGTGGCTACTTCAACTTTTAGCAAATGCCAAATCCATATGACATCTGAACAATTGTTCTTATTAGAGCAGTGGATGGAATTGATCAATAGTTGGGAATTCCAAATAATAAGTCCGTTTAAGCGTACTTGCATATTTGAATACTTGTCTAAAAAACAAAACGCAACAAGCAATTTACTAGTTAGCAAAAGTTTAAAATTCTGAACTTAGTAAATTGCTATCCATTAAATTGGCAAAATTGTTTTTAACATATTGTTTAATGTTGAGAAAAGTCCAACGGACAGTTTTCTATAAAAAAATATTAATCCACATGAAATACTACACAAAATTGTTAAAAACTGATTTTCTACTTAAATACCTCGAGAATAAATGAAGGCATTGACTTCAAAACTATTATACATTATTGAAAATTTTCTCAGAAAAATACAATTGGCATTTTTTATAAGAAATAAAACCTTCACAAAATGCTACTTAAAATTAATTTTCGACAAATGCAATCAAACTCATACTTTCATATACAAAATATTGTTGTAAGCTTTTAGTTAAGTTTTATTTTGGATATGTTTGGCTTTTGGATGCCAAAAAGTACAAAAGTACTAATTCAAAAATTTCAGACAAAAAAAAAAAACAAATTCGAGTTTGCTTCAGCTTTTAAAGGCCTATTGACTTAAAACTCTCAAATAAAAAATAATACAAAACGTTCAAAACTTTTTGTCTTTCTTTACAAATTTTGTATTCATCTTACATCAATTATACAATAGTGGCCTACACTGCGGTACATCGTCCGCTACTCTTTGATTTCTTTAGCATATTGCAGATATAAATTTAAAGCTAAAAATTAATTTTATACTAGTAAAAATTATTTTAATAATAATAATTTTATTAAAAAAAAATTGTATTTTCCATTAAATATTTATAAATATAAATATTTAAAGAATTTTAAATTACATTTAAAAATAACTTAAATAAAAACATGAAAGTATGTGAATATAGCCTGTATCTTATTTTTGCTCTATTGAAAATAATACGGCTTCAACGATTTGTGTGCATCATGAACTCAAATAGTAATAATAATTTGACGTCTTTCCGCAATTTTATCATAAGCGACATTTTCGAAAAAAAAGAAACATTAAATAAAATTACACTGGTCAACATAGTTGACCTGGTTTTTGAAGGCTTTAGTTACAATCTATCGCATCAGGATTTTTAAATACAACTTTTAAATTTCGAAAAAAAAACAACGTACTTTAAGCTTTTTGAGGTTATGTAATTTTATGAAGTAATGATGGTTTTTAAAATCTAAAACTCCATACTTCAATATTCCGTTTGAAAATTTTCAGCATTTTACATATTTTAAAAATAATTATTACATCAATGCACCACGACCTAAATGGTCTTCTGCAGGGTTCAAACTGCACCACATATTTAATATTTATAGCATTTGCTAATGACGTTACACTGTGTGCAAACAGATAAAAGCTAGAAGAAGTCCAAGCAAAACTTCAAGGCAAATTTAACAGATTTCAAGATTTTTGTACCCAATGGTAAACCATAAAACCATAAAAACCATGAAACCGTAACAACATCTACTATATAAAAATAAGTCGGATTTTCCTTCCTGACGCTATAACTCCAGAACGCACGAACCGATTTCCACGGTTTTGCATTCGTTGGAAAGGTCTCGAGCTCCGTGAGGTTTATAGCAGACAAAATTCAGGAAAAATTTCAACAGAAAAGCGGTGAACTCCGTTTAGCTTCCAATAGAAAGCTTTTGTAAAAGTTCCGATTTGTGGCCCTATATTCTAAACCAAAGCTTACTTTTGGGAACCTTTTTTAGTCAACCATATCTCTAGAAACGTCAGAGATATCGACTTCAAATAACGTATGAAATCTACAATGAAGGAATGATTCTGATTGAGGTTCAATGCTTGACTATTGCAAACCAGCTACTGATTGAAGTAGGAATGATTGCGCAAAATCGATCTATGCACGATGCATTAAACCAAGAATTAAATCGAGATCTACAATACAATGTTGATACATTGCAGGAATTCGTTGGAAATAATGTGCCGTTGCTGAATGAACTGCAAAAACAAGTGTACGAAACTGGTGGTCTATTCTTCCTGAACGCAAATGGAGGAACAGGGAAAACATTTGTCAGTTTATTGATTTTTCTGGAATTGCGGCAACTCTTCTAGATGACGGTCGTACTGCACGTTCTGCGCTTAAGTTGCCACTCAATTTAAACACAATTGATACTCCAACATGCAATATTTCCCGATCCAGTGCAATGGGAAAATTGTTGATGCAATGCAAGTTCATTGTTTGGGATGAGTGCACAATGGCACATAAGAAATCACTTGAAGCACTTAACTTCACACTGAAGGATCTTCGACGATATTGTTGGCAGGAGATTTCAGGCAGACGTTGCCAGTAATTCCCCGTGGAACGCCAGCAGATGTATTGAATGCTTGCCTGAAGGCATCACTTTTGTGGAATAACGTAAAAATATTATCGCTAACCAGAACCACTAATATGAGAGTTCAACTTCAAAATGTTCAAAGTGCTGCACAATTTTCCAAACTATTGTTAGCTGTTGGAAATGGAAAAGTGCCAGTTGATGCGACATCTGGATTAATCACTCTTACCAACGACTTTTGCCGATTTGTAGACACTCAATTAGCTCTTATTGAAAATGTTTTCCCAAACATTAGTGAGAATTATCAGAATTATGCTTGGTTAAGTCAACGAGCAATTCTCGCCGCAAAGAATAATGATGTACACGCACTTAATTTCACCATTCAATCAAAAATCACTGGCGATTTGGTGACATACTCGTACAAATCCGTTGATTCCATAACAAATCCCGATGATGTAGTAAATTATCCAACGGAGTTTTTGAACTCTCTGGAGTTACCAGGATTTCCACCACATAACTTGCAACTCAAAGTTGGTTCAGTTATTATGATATTGCGTAATTTGACTGATCTTCCGTTTGACTTTAAAAGATTGCAATTTCCGGTTCGCCTTGCGTTCGCAATGACAATTAACAAGTCGCAAGGCCAATCGCTTAGTGTTTGCGGGATAAATTTAGAAAATCATTGTTTTTCACATGGGCACGTTGCGTGTTCACGAGTTCGGGAAACCATCCGCTTTGTTTGTGTTAACGTCAGACCAAAAAAAATGTGGTTTAACAAAGAGCACTTTAATGATACATACAAGTATAACGGTATAACGCTTCGATTCAATATTTACTTTGGATTCACTTTCATTTTTTACTTAGAGCAGTTCAACTAAATTACACTTCATTTTTGTAATCGAAATGAATTCATTACTGTTGTGAAATGAAATAAAATTTTTCCTTTTCAAATATAAAACAAAAAAAAATAATTTTTCTTCATCTTTTAATCCCCAAACGAAATGTTACAAAAAACGAAGCCAACTGGTGGCGAAACGGAGTTTGCCGGGTTTGCTAGTAAAACCATAAAACCATAAGACGTGGAAATTCAGATTTGAGATGTAACTGGAAAAATTTCAAAATAATGATCTTCGGGTCGATCGAGTCGAAGACTGTTGTGAAGTATTTGGGTGTTCAATTGGACAAGTTTTTGTATTATAACAAACACATAAATGTTCAGGTACAGAAGACTAGAGCGGCATTTATGTCCCTCAGACGTTGTTTTTACTCCAGCTATCTGAGAACCAATGTGAAGATCATTTGCTATCAGGCATTTGTTCGTACAATCCTGAAGTATGCGAGATCAATATGATACGAGTATATGTATATGGAAAAACTTATAATGTTTGAGAAAGCCCAAGAGCTTGCATACAGATGTACAGGAGAGAAGAGAACAATTCAAATTCCGGCATTATGTTTTGAATAAGAAGTTATTGAATGCTTCCGTTTAATGGTTGTTAATGTTATATTAAACCTTTTGAGGAATCACTTCGCCAGATCAGCAGATCTTACTGATAACGAATTAATATCGGCTTTATTGTATCCTATCCCTGGGTATTTCAGAAATACATTAGAAGCTGGATACATATGTACCTCCTGAGGCATTCTTATTTCTAGATGCACACGGCTTTCTACATGGCTCAATGAAAGTATACATCAATTATATATCACAACTGACAAGACAATAAAATATGCGCCAACTAGAATAGAAGATGGTGAAACTATTTTAAGATAATGCGTGAGCTTACCTGAAAGAGATAAAAATAACTTCGAAAGATTCAATCGAGGTAAATATTGGTGGCTTGATTGGACTGGGGCTAACACATAATCAGGCCAAAACAGGCCCTGTCATGTTATTTCCTATCCATCGATCATTGGTCGAATTAAACTTTTGATCGATGAAGTGGAGATCACATGACAGGGACTGGTCCTTGAACCCTTAGATTTATTTAGTTTTAGTTAGTTTTAATTAGATTTAAGTTTTAGGTTCTAATTTGATACAAAACAAAAACACTTTCCTATAATAATCCCATATACAATACGGTGTTTTAATTTCAGTTAATAAATAAAATAAATCATATAAGAAATAAATGGTATCAAAAGTTTTTAGCGTCGTTATAGTATAGTTTTCTAAGTTTATTTATGTAGACTAAAAAATATGTAATAGTGTTTAAGTGAAAAAATAAACGTTAATACCAAAAAGAAATCGTGTTCTTGGAATATATTGAAATAAAAATATAAAAATAATGCTAAAAAAAGGAGTATTTTTGATTTTGAGCATTTATAGCTAATATCAGAGTTTGGATTCGAAGTTGGCACTAAAAATTAACTCTAAAACGAATTATTCAAAAACGTAAAGGAATTTTATTCAAGGTTTTTCAAAATTATTATTATTCATGCTTTATTCACTCTTAAAAGTATACATTTTTTTTTTTTTTACATTTTTATTCAATAAGTTTGATGAGTATAAGCCTCCCCCTTCGTCTTCCCCAATTGTCGGTCTAAAGCTTCTCTCCAATAGTTTGGGCAAAAATGCTGTATTTCGTCTCTCCACCTTTTGAGTTGTCTTCCTACATTTCTTTTCTTGTCTCGCGGGGTCCCCTCTGTTGTTATTTTGGTCCATCGATCATCTGAGGTTCGGAATATGTGTCCAGCCCAATCCCATTTAAGTCTTCTTGTTCTTTGAATAACATCTTCAAATTTCGTTTGGTTTCTTATGTTTTCGTGGTTAATCCGTCGCTCTTTGGCAAGATTGGAGCTTATTTTCGAGGGCTTTCGTAGATTGCCATGTTTGGCAACCATATGTCAAGACTGGAAGAACCGTCGAGTCGAAAACACATTTTCTTGTTTGGGTTGAGATATTAAGATCCAGCAGATTCTTCACATTCCAAAATTATCTCCAAGCGCTTGCTATTCTATGGTTAACATTTTTAACGTCTTTATCGATGAATGATATAGTTTAAACCAAATAATTGTAGTCTTCTACGTAGTCTAAAGCGATATCATCAATTTTTATTATGGAATGGTTGCCATTTGACATTATTTTGGTTTTTTGTCGATTAGTGGATAAACCGACTTTTTTGCATTCTATACAAAGCTCGTTTAGCATAGTTTGTAATTCATGTTTTGACGTGGCGATTAAAACAATATCATCTGCAAATCTAAGATTTGATAGAAATCTACCGTTTATATTCAATCCCTTGTTTTCCCATTCCAAGTTACGAAAAATCTCTTCCAAAGTTGCGGAAAAAAAGTGCTGGTGAAAGTGGATCACCTTGCCGTACTCCACGTGTCGTCTGAAATATTGGTCCAGTACTTTCCGTTTTAATGCGCGCAACATTATCCTTGTACATGTTTTGAAGAACACGAACAATTTTCGGTTCCACACCTTGTTTAATTAGCGCTTGCCAGATAAATATTTGCTCAACTGTATCGAACGCTTTGGCGAAATCAATAAATGCAATATATAGCGTTATATTATATTCCGTGCTCTTTTCTATGATTTGGCTCATAGTTTGAAGATGGTCCATTGTTGAGAATCCAGATCTGAACCCAGTTTGCTCAAAAGGTTGATTGAATTCTAGGCTTGTTTTCATTCTATTGAAAAGGCATTTCGCAAATACTTTATAAACGCAAGATATTATACTAATGGGCCTATAGTTGTTTATGTCGTCCGTCTTGCCTTTTTTGTGGATGAGGATTATTTCGGATTTCTTCCATTGTTCTGGGATTTCCTCGGTGACCAAAACCTGATTGAAAATATCTTTCAACCAGTTGGCCAATGAACATTTTGCGTATTTTAAATACTCTGCAGCAATTCCATCACTTCCATTGCATTTCTCGTTTTTTAAGCTTTGAATCGCATTCTCGACTTCGCTTTTAAGTAAAATTGGAAACTGTTGCTCTTCTTGCCAATCAGTGCTTGTGTCAGCATTTAAAAGTGAATGAGAGTGAGAATTGTTTAGTTGGGTTTTGTATAAATTGCTGTAGAAGTTTGTTGCTATGTTGTTGATATCTTTTCTGTTATGAGTCTTGCTAGCTTTTTTGGATAAGGCAACGATCCATTCTTTATTAGTTTTTAGAGAAGCATTTGCTTTTTTAATTGATTTTGTTTTTTCAATTATATTTTGTAAAAAGTTGTCGTTAAAAGTTTGGATGTCTTCTTGTGATTTTTTCTTAATTTTTTTCCTAAGATTTGCAAGATTATGTTTTTCGGATCGATTAAGAATGACCTTTAGGCGTATACTCTCACGTTCTTCAATAAGCTTTAATGTTTCGTTTGAGAGTTTTTGCGGTTTCATTGCTGATGCTGTCAGAATGTGTCTATCTGCAGATTGCTTGATTGTTCGTTCTAAGATGTTATATTGGTTTTGAAATGGCTCATGTCTAGATGCAAGTATTTGGTATCTTTGTTGTAGATCAATATTGTAATTCTTTATGGCTTCATCGGTGAGGGTCTTTGATACATTCTTCTTTGTTGTTTTGTGGAGTTGTCTGTTGTTGTGACTTATTCTCAGTTTGTCTCGTACTAGTCGGTGATCCGAATCAAACTCGAAATTATTCAAAACGCTTACATCTTCTAAAACAGATCGTTTATTTGATAGGATATAATCGTATTGGTTTTTGTAGTTCCTGTCTGGCGATATCCAAGTCCACTGGTTTTGTGGTTTCTTTTTAAATTTCAAAATTACAGATATAGTCAAATGAAGACCTATGGGATTAAGTCATCGCATAACTATCTAGATTGTATCTAAGTAAGTAAGTAAGTAATTCATTTATTTATAAATATTTGAATACAGTTTGAATAAACATAACGAAAATTATAAAGCTTTGCATAGCCGTCAGATCAGTTGGAAAAGTATATAAAGCGATTTTAATTTATAAAATAAAATTAAAATGAATTGATTTAAATAAATTCAGTCATTAGGGTCAAAGGGGGTAATTGTAAACGATTTTGCATTTTTTTTATTTTTTTCTCACTTGTAATGTTTGTAACAGCTTAACCATGCAATGTCGAACATTTTTGTTTATGCTACTTAAGTTTGGATTGTATTATCTATCAAAGAGTAGTAATGCTAATGGCGTTTGTTTATTAGTTTTATAAAATTTGATGTTCACATTTACCCCCCAAGTTTTTTAAGCAAACGAGAAAAATGGGGTAAATGAAAACGGTACCTGTCGTCCTACCATTGTGGAAAGGGGTAACCAAGTTCTCTGTCCTTATATATGTAGGTACCTACTAGACCAAGGAGATCATCCTTATCGCAAGGGTAACTAGCACGAGATCTGAAATAAGGCACCTTGCTATAGTATCCTCCACTTTTGGTGCTGGTTTTCTACCTCTAGATATAATGACAGTTGGGTTTTTCCCTTCACCGATTCTCTGACGTGTATGATGGAGCTGTGGTTTTTGGTTGATATGTACATTGTACGGTACGTGGCATCTTTTTGATGTACAATATTGTTAGATCAACACCAAAGCCATTGAAAATAAATGTTTACAATTACCCCAAATTGTTCACTTTTGACCCATTTCGGTGTTTACATTTACCCATGATAGGAACATAATGGGGTAATTGTAAACAGCCAATAACTTTTAAATTTTGTTATACAGACAAAGAAAAACATATAGCATGCATTTATCTTTCTTGCATGCATGCATTTATTTTATCTTGAAGAAAGTGAAATATGAGTAATATTTCACTTTCTTCAAGATAAAATTTAACTTACTTCGATCGCCTTTGTTTGTTTTGCAACAATTTTAATTAGCACTAAAAACCTTAAAAACGCAGAAAAACGAAAGACTCATGGAAACGAACAAAACATAAATAACCCTTTGACAGATAAGGCCTTCCACGCGTCAATATGATTTAAAAATATGTCTTTTCAAATAATTTCATGGCATGCTTCAAATTATAAACGGTTTTGGGAAAATTAAGTGTGTTTACAATTACCCCTGTTTACAATTACCCCCCTTGACCCTAATAGATTTCTATACTTATAAAATGAATAAATTCCAATTTACACCATTTAATAATTCTATTGTTTCTTGGATTGTAAAGCTGTCTTTCTGGAAAAATTGTAGTCTTTGGTGTCTTAACACTGGGCAAATGCTTATATAATGCAAGTAGTCTTCTTTTGCTTTCATTTTGCAGAGGGTACAGAATTGCTGGAAATTTCCGTTGTATTGACTGTCATTTAAGGTTAGGAGCTCACATCTGGATTTGAATATTAACCATATTTCTTTATAGCTGAATGTGTTTTCAAAATAATCATTGTTTCAAAATTAATGATTTAATTGTGAGTAAATTATTCTGCTCTCAGACTGCTCAGCATCTGCTACTAATTTTTCTGTAACAAAGTCTTCGTGTTTTTGAATTATATTGTAAAGCTGCTCCTTTAGTTGAGCCAAGTTATTCAAATCAAATTGGATAACTTCTCCACAACTATCACCAATATTTTGCCATTTTGCAAACCACCAGTCCTTATTCCGATTTCATAAAGGGGCATTTTCTTTGTCAAACGAGCATCTGAATGTGAAGCAACTTTATAGGTGTAGCCTGCCTGCATCTTAAGGGTGTTTGTAAAAAGTTTTGCAACTACCGTTTCTAAATAAATTGCGTAATTAGGTGTTCCATTTGGCAGATTAAAATGTTTTTTTTTTTAATGAAATTTCTTTGGAGCTTTTCTACTGCTTTTAATTCAGCCGTTCCCCAAACTTGTGCCGCGTAACAAAGAGATGTTTTAACAACACATTCGAATATTTTGTTTTTGGCTGACAGCAATAAATTTTGGTTTGAAAAAATATTCCTCCATGTCATATTCAGCAAGCTTTGCGAAGACTTCGCCTTTTCAATTAGATGATTTTTGAAATCCATCGTTTTGTTTAACTTCACGCCTAAATAATTGTAATCTTTAGTGATTTCAAGACGATGGCCATTGAAGAACCAACATTCTCTAACCAAACTGTTAGAAGATCTTGTGAATACCATGATTTTGGATTTTTCAATATTTATTACAAGTCCCTATGTGTTGCAGTATGTTGACAACCGATTTATCATAAGCTGCAAATTTTCTGGTGACTCTGAAAGGATCACTAGATCATCTGCATACAGTAGAACATTGATTGTAGTGCCAGCTATCCGAATCCCACCAGGAAGATATTTTCCAATATCGTTAATGAACAACGCAAACAGCAAAGCACTCAGAGGGCATCCTTGTTTAACACCAGCATTAATATCAAACCATTCTGAGAACGTAGATCCAACCCAAACCGCTGCTTCTGTAGCAGTATACATATTCCTTAATACAAAAGTTTTGAGGAGATTCCGAGTTGAAAGAGTTTAAAAAAGTGCATTTCTGTTCACAAGGTCGAAAGCGGCTTTAAAATTAACAAAAAAAGCATAAATCGTCTTATTTCTGGATTTGAATGCTTTGACAATTGACGTTAAAACCAAAAATCAAAGTTAGCTCCAGAAAAAAAGTGAACGTAAGCAACAAAGGGGGTTACTGGTAACCCCACGTAAAATTTTAAAATTAAATAAAACAAAAATTATGACTTACCACGACAAGTTAATACAAGCAACTAACTACCTACAATGTAATTAGAGAATAGATAGAAAGAGGGAAGAAACAATAACAGAAACAAAAGATATTACGGTTTTTCTCAAGTAGTGGGATGATGGGTCACCCCGCTTGCCTTCGGAAGGTTAAAACAAATATCTGATCCACAGTACAATAGTTTTTCCTGAAACCCGTTTGGAAGTTAGTTAAAATGCTGTTATTATCAACCCACTTTTCTATTCTGTTCACTAAAACATCGCCAAATATTTTGGCCATAACTTTCATAAATGATTTTCCGCGATAATTTTCGTCGTTGTTTGGATCACCTTTCTTATGAATAGGGAAAATAACAGATTTTTTTACGAAGAGCGAATGAAGCCGGTTGGAAGAATGTTGTTGAAAAGCTGCTTTAGCTTATAAATGAAAACTGGTGTTGCATTTTTGAAGTATTCATATGGTTCCGTCTTCGCCTGGTGTTTTTCCATCTTTCGCTCTTTGAAGTACGATTTTTATTTCATTTAAGTCTATTTCACAGTACTAATTTTCCTCAATAACCAGTGGTTCTGCTTAAGCAAAGGACAAATCAGATTTATTTGAGAGTAGGTTTTTTAAGTGGTATGAAAGATGATCTGCAGACATATTTGTACCAATTAGAAAGTAGGATCCATTTATTTCTTTAGATAAATTTCAAAAGTCTTTCGAATACTGAATACTGGTCAGACTTAAAAATTTTGCTTGAATATTTTTTATTCAGCTTTTTTTGTGCGACATAATTGCTTGTACTTGGAGTTTTATTCAACGTACCATTTTCTTAGTTCCTTCGTATAACAGTTGCGTAGTGCTTGTAAAAGGGCAAATGATTCTTTTCGGGCTTTAATACATTCTTTATCTTTATTCTTTTTTGAATTTTGAGTGTATCTATAGAAAATAAAGATTTGTACTTGGATATATCAACATACAATTTATTGATAAGGGATATGTTGTTTTTTAACATAGCCTTAAACATAAACAGTCTTATTACGCTGTATAGAGCCTACATAAAGTTATGTAATCTCTATAATGCCTCTAAACGCAAAAATGCTATTTATAAAACTTATGCAAGGTTGCATAGTCCCGTAATAAGCTAAACGCGTTTTGAGGTTGAATAGAGCCTACATAAGGAAATTATTGTTGTTATTATTTCGTAAATGTCATTTTGATTTCTCTCCATTATTTAAATTTAAAAGAAAACAATAATGCCTTTCCAATTTAGCTCATTTTCTAACGATTTTAATAATTTAAATCGCGTTTTACCAACTCCGAGAAGTCGGAAAGTTTATAAAAAAAGGTTCAACCCAATGAGCCTAAGAAACGAAGAATTTAAAAAAAATATAGATTTTCAAAAAAGACTATCATAAAAATAATTGAAATTATACGTTCGGATCTCAGCAGCGACAATAGAGGAGGCCACATCCCCATAGATATATCCAAGTAATGGCTGCAATAACATATTGGGGACGGAACGAGGTAATTTTGTACTAAATGTTCACACCAATTCGAAATCCGCACCTTTTATGATTTGTTTAAAGATTCAAGACGATAGAGCAGACATCCACGGATTTAGACAACCTACGCTTTGCCAAATTTGCAAGCGAGTGGCAAGAGCATTAGCTACCAAAAGACCTTTGTTCATTAAAAATGCCAACTTCTTTTTCGGACCAGATAAGAACTATGAACAACTCTCAAATACGGGAGTTTCCAAAGGTGGTTGGGGCCATTGACTGTACCCACATAAGGATCCCAAAAGTAGGTGGCCCATCAGGGCAGTACTATATTAACAGAAAAGGGTACTACTCGCTGAATACGCAAGTAGTGTGCGACGCATCCCTTAAAATTAATGACATTGTTTGCCGCTGGAGAGGCAGCACTCATGACTCACGAATTTTTAGGGAAAGCAGAATCAAACAACGATTTGATGATGGGGAGTTCAATGGTCGTCTGCTTGGGGATAGTGGGTACCCTTTTACTAATATCCTCTTTACCCCCGTTTTGAATCCTCGAACGGATCCTGAAAAAAGATACAATATAGCTCATATAGCTACTCGTAACACGGTGGAAAGATGCTTTGGCGTCTGGAAGCAAAGATTCCGTATTTTGTTATCAGGTATATGAGGTGCTCCTTAGAAAATGCCAAAACAACTATTATAGCCTTAGCAGTTCTTCATAACTTGGCAATTGATTTGCAGGATGTTCTTTCACCCACAGGTATAAAATTAAACAAAATTAAAAACCTTAATAATATTTTTTGCTTAAATAGATGATGATGTGAAATTGTGAACGATGACAATCAAGCAGATTCAACTGAAAATCAAGAAAGATCGCAACAGGAAGGAAGCAACCAAAATCTCACACGGCGTGTATTTATTAAACAATACTTTTCCACACGCATTTAATAAAAAAATCATTTTCTTATGTGTCTTTTAAATATATTTTTATTGGGAAACATAAAAGAAACTTAAAACTATTCAAAACATTAACATCACTTACAAAACTAAAGAAAAACACAACAAAAAGAACACTTATAAAAAACAAAAACAAATTCATCATGATCAGAGTGAATAAAAATGGACGGAATTAATGGTATGAATATTTACTAATAGCTAAAAATCACAAACGAATACAAAAACATCACTACAGGGATTCCAATTTTCTCATTTTGAGCTGGTGTATTTCTTCTTTATGTCTCCTTTCCATCTCAAGCATTTTCTCCCTTTCCGAATGTTCCATATTTAATGTTTTTAGTTTAATCTCCCGCTCCATTATTATGCCTTTCATTTTTTCTTGGTGCTCAAGCTGCATAAACTCTTTTTCGGCTCTCCGATTTGCCATAGCGAACTGAAACAATTCCTTTTTGAGGAGTTCGCCGTCTTTGAAGTTAATCTGATAAAGAAAAAAAAATAATATTATTCAATGACGAAAGGGAATGCATGTAATGTGCTACCTTCCGCTTAAATGATGCTGACTTCTTTTTAGAAAAAGTATCCAAAGGTGGAGGTGAAGGTGGTGGCGGTTTTGGTGATGGTATTGGTGGTGATGGAGCATGTATTTTTGGTGAAGAATAAGTTGATGATACATATTTCCTTGGCGATTCATCCTCCACAAAAAAAAACATCTTCATATTCATCGTCTACAACCAGTGTCTTAAAAGAAGTTACGTTTTCTTTTATCATCTACTCCGATAGAAAAAAATGATTTGTTATAATTATATAAAGCATAAGCACGTATCGTGTGTTACAAACCTCAGTATCGCAATCAAATTCATTTGTATCCACCTCAAATTCATGGGGGATAAGTGCCATCAATTTGATGTGCTCAGGCTCAGGTGACTGGGGAAGTGGTCCACCACCTGTTGCTCTCAGGTTTCTTTGGAAGGCCGACATCTCTGCTTTGGCCTTCATTTTAGTTCCTCGCCATTGATTGTGAATTTGAGATGTTTCCCTCATCGTTGCGCTTAAACTGTTGAAACTGAAAATCATTGCAAACAAATTAGTAAAAAACAAAGATTATCTATATTTGTACATACCTATCGGTTATTTCACGCCAGGCGCCAGGCGTCTCTTTTCATGCGGGATGTGTTGGTGTCAACATTTTTATTTTCTATAATTTGAATTTTGTCTTCTATAAGCTGTCGAAGGAGTATCTAAAAGAAATGTAAGAAGTTCTATTGATTTCATTCAAAGGTTCTTACCGCTCATATTACTTTATCGGACGAATCCCAATTCGGGGTACGAGACCTTTTTGTTTTCGATTCCATTTTTGCACAACAAAAGCACAACACAAATTTCTATATTTTGTTTGTTATGACAAACAGCTGATTTGATAGACAGATAAATGGAATAGATTGCTCCATTTTGGTACTTTTTTTGACATAAGCATTGTATAACTAAAATGTATAGCAGAATTTTTTATAAATGGGAATTTTCGCAACGTTACATAGAACCTACATAAATCCTTATGCATATTATATTCATCTGTTTAGCGAATTCTATTAAATAAGACTGAATGTTTTCGGATGTTCTTATAGTTTTTTTAAAACGGCGTATTTTAAAAACCTGATGTGTAAAAAAATTCAAAGTTAAGATTCGAATTGAGGAAAACTTGATCAATTAAAGAAGAATTGTTGTGTTTGTGTGACAAAAGAAAAAGGTAATTTTATCGTCTGGTGTTATTAAAATTTATTCGGAATACATGAAGTCATTGTTTGAAAATCAATTGTCTAATTGTAGTGTAAGTGTAATAATTTAAAATAAAAGCTTTGGGGTTAACCCTTTGTTCCCGAAGGTGTCAATTAAATTTTGCAGAAATGAATTTGGTTTTCGTCGTGAAACCTCCAGGAACAAATCAGAAGAGTATTAATTTGGTGATTCCACAGTAAACCCACTAGGAAATAAAAAGGCTCGATGTACATAGATATTTTAATAGTTAGTGCCTATGCGTAGGACTTTCTTACCATAGGTCTTGAGTTCAACGGATACTGCCTCTTGCGAGGATATTACAAATCCTTCAAGACTAATTCTTGTCATAAAAATTGCTTTTTGAAATTAGCCTTTCGGATTCGACAGTTATGATAATATACCATTATCCTTTAAATTCAAGATTTTAGTTTATGTAAATGGAAAGTTTTATCAATATCACCAATTTTAGCTACATTTAAAATGTGTTAAATAAATCTTAGAATTTAATATGATGAGTTAATTTATTTTTCTTTCTTCATATTATTTTTAATATTTTAACACATTTTTCAAAATTAAATCAATGATTTAACTTAATAAAACACTCATTCCAATTTGAAAATGTACAAAATCAGCAAATCATCTTAAACAGCATAATCTTCTTGAATTTATTTTATGCACCTACCTAATAAATTTAATGAATGTTTCATAAAGAATTTATTATATATCAAACAAAACGTAATTTCCTTTAAAATGTGCAGTTTTCGATACGTACGAGTAGGTACGAGTAGAGCATCGCATATCTAAACCTATAAATTTATATGATATTTCAATTTAACTAATTTAACTGATAAGGGCTTTAAATAATTAATATTCGTAAATTTTACTTCAAATAGTATATAGTTTGGTAATGTTTAGACTTCGGAGCCAAAAGCTCACTGACCTGGAAACCATGCGATAGAAGTTTTGTTTGAAAATTCATGTTCTCTTATTTTAGGATTCTGGTGCGAGCATGTGTATGAGAAATATGAAATATTAAAGTGCTGTAACGAACATACATTATAGGTTATGTGTACATATGAAAATGAGAATTTATGAGGAACTATTGTAAATTTTGAAACAAAATGTTCAATTTTAGTTGACGAATATGTACGGCTTTTTAAGTCATAAATTATGAGCACAACTAAAGGAATAAATTAAAAAAAAAGGAAGTTGATCACATATACGTACGGAACTGAGGGCATAAATTAAACACTATAAGAATTGTTTTTGTGTCCCAACAAAGAACTCACTTCTAGATTATGTATGTAGGTACTGGAAAACTGAATTATTTCCTTTTTAACATAAATTGTATATAAACTGTGTAGGTAAGGTACTACTAGTTTAAAGCTTCAAATTATTACTTAACGTACAAGAGATGATATAAATTCAACAATTAAAACAATGGTTTTTATAATAAAATTGTAAAGTTAAGGAGATTAAAAAAATTTATAGCAGCCTTATAGACTTTTTGCACAAACTTGCGGGCAGCATTAGCGACAGACACTTCTTTTCCAAGAAAACTCACTGTTTAGTTATCATTCAGTTTGGAAATATGTTTTTAATATTTCCGACGTTTTCGTTGGACGGGATTATGATTATGGCTTTCTGTTAATGTTTTTAGTCAGTGTCAAATTAACTTAGGATTTAAAAATAAATCAATAGATGGTCCATTCTGCATATATGTTTTTAAATAAGGACCAATTACGGTAGAAAAGAAAAACTATAATCGCTACCGAGGAAACCAGACTTAAGCAACAAGCCTTTGAGCTATAGGTGCATCAACGAGCGCCTCATGACTATCCGCATCAAGGCTAAATTCGGCAACATTAGCCTAATATGCCATATGACAATACCAAGGATATGTTCTTCGAGCTTTTAGACAAAACATATGAGCAGAGTCCTAGCTACGATATTAAAATTGTCCTGGCGATTTTAATGCCAAGCTAAGAAGGGAAGATACCTTTGGTGGAATAATCGGGAAAAACAGCCTGAACGAAAACACTTCCGACAACGGATTCAGGCTCATTGACTTTGCTGAGGGGCGAAATGTCATGGTAGCCAGTATGCTAGACACGCTTCCAGCATCATGGATGTCCGAACTTTCCGAGGAGCTAACATCGACTCGAACCACTACCTCGTTTTAGCCAAGGTAGCACTTCGGGTTTCCAGACCCAAGGAAAAACAGGGAGATGCTGGGAGAATCCTTATTCGACCGAGTTAAAAGTAACCTCTCTCGAAGTTCTTTGCCGCCAACACAATGTATGGAGAACCAGTGGCAACATTGCCTCTAACGTGCTGGGTTTCAAGCAGCCACCAACAAGGAACCCCTGGTTTGATGAGGAATGTTGGCATGCAAATGCAGCCAAACAACAGGCTCGCAAAGCGGCGCTGCATAGAAGGATGAGAGCTGCTCACGAGCTCTATGAGCAGAAGAGGCGAGAGGAACACCGACTTCTCAGAAGGAAAAAGAGAGAGCATGAGAAGCGTGCGGTCGAAGATGTTGAGAGGTTTAAAAGCAGGAATGAAGTTCGAAATTTGTATGAACAGGTGGCTGCAAAGACGAATGTGGAAACATCATAGTGGAACCGCAGTCAATGCTGAGCATATGGAAGGACCACTTCTGCAGGCTGTATAACGGCGACGACGAACCGAATTCCGCTGTCAGGCAGGATGATCCATTCAACATAGACGACGAAAGCCAACAATCCCGTCTTCCCGACGTAGACGAAGTATAGATTGCCATATCTAAGCCGAAGTCTAACAAAGCCGCTGGCGCTTGAGCAGATGGCTTGAATGCCTAGCTCTTTAAAGCAGCTGGAGATAAGTTGGTTAGGAGCATGCACCAATTTATCTGTAAGATATGGTCGGAAGAAAGCATGCCCGATGAATGGAACCTCAGTATTGTTTGCCCGATTCTGAAAAAAGGAGACCCTCTAAACTGCACCAACTATGGAGGCATCAGTCTACTTAACATCGCCTACAAAATCTTCTCTGCCGTAATATGTGATGTCAATGGGGCTTTTGTGAGTATTGAGGCAGAGGCGGCAAAAATGGGTTTAACGGTTAATGAGGACAAAGCAAAGCTGTCGTCAAGAAAGGACCTACAACACCGACGTCTCGGTCAAAACGTCACCATCGACAGACGTAACTTTGAGGTAGTCAAGGACTTCGTCTACCTAGGCTCCGCTATAAATGCAGAAAAAAACACCAGCGCTGATATCAAACGAAGAATAACTCTTGCTAACCGCTGTTTCTTTGGGCTAAATAAGCAGTTGAATAGAAAATCCCTCTCTCGAGGGACCAAAGTGTCGCTATATAAGACCCTCATCATACCCGTCTTGCGCATGGAAACCAATGCTCCGGCCTGGAAAGTCTTCGAACCCACAGGACAGACAGTAGAGGAAGACCTCGGATCAGGTGGCGTGCACAAGTGGAAAGTGACCTCATCCAACTTGGAGCACGAAACTGGAGACATCTAGCTAGGGACCGAGCTAGATGGTGGGTGAAGCCCTAGTTCACACAGGACTGTAGTGCCACCTTAAGTAAGTAATCTTCACTTTTAAATACATATGTATATTCTATATAATACAATTGTTTTAATTGTAAAATATATTTTAAACATCAAATCTCAATCTGTGTAGTTTTATATTGTAAAGAATCTATCTATGAAAAATAAAGTGTCTATCTCTTGGAGGATTTGTCAATTCTTCCCAAAAGGCAGTACCCGTGAAAAAAACTTTTGTGGCACAGAGATTGAACCCAAGACCTCTAGAATGACAATCCTAAGCACTAACTATCACGCCACATGTATTACAAAACACCCATGCATTCGAACCTAAAACTAAATTTAAACTGCAAAAGCTTTAAAAAAAATTGGAAAAGCCTGGGGTGGAATCGGCTAAGGTAATTGTTGATATACATATGACAGTCAAAATAATAGAATTTGATCCGTGTAAGGTGATAGTCAAATTGATACCTACAAAGCTGTCACTACAAAAATGTGATAGTCATTTTCCTACAAATATGTCGTTTCTGTATAGAGCTACCAGACGCTTACAAAAAACAAATGGACAATTTTTTCAGTTACCTTTTTTAGGTACAAAAACACATTTTTGTGACCGACAAAGCTTACGACATTCGAAAAAGCACAAGAAAAGTAAGAATGTTATTTAAACACATGCAATTTAAAACTTTTGTTTAGATATTTTATAGAAATATTTTTAAGATTTCACCATAGTAACAATGAATTGTGACAATTATAATCTGAAATTGTTCAATCGAATTGAATTGAGTTGAATCATCTTACACAGACGGAATGAAAATGATAGTCAAATTAGACTATCAAAAATATGATAGTCAATGATCACCTTAGCCGATTCCACCCCTGATTCAGTCGTTAACTAACAAATGTAATAGAAATTATAAAATGCCAATGAGAGATTCTGTCAAAATGGTTAGGCTCATTGGTTACTGTAGTAGTTTATACTACGATCGGTTTGCAGTTGAGGTGACGTGTCGATTGATTTTTGTTAAATAATTGATAAGCTGCCAAACCTGCAACACTGCATATGCAACGTTTTCTTATTAGATCAAATTACATGGTATTTAATGTTTAAATTAGATTTCTGGCATAGCTGTGGCTTTTGCGACGTCACTTTATGAACGCCATCCTGTTTTGCCCCATGTTTTCAAGTAATCCCGGTCTTTTCTCGTATATGGTGCGCCAAATATTGGCATCTTACTAACCAATGCTGGTTGATGGTTTATCAGCTTCGACACGGGCAAGAGTACGATAACTTAAGCGACAAGATATTATAACGGAATTTTTTAGAACAGTTAAAAATAAGCATTTTTTACTATGGGAGGGGGGGGTCTATCTCCCCCCGTTTAGGCAGGAGGGGCAATTTAAAAAAATTATTACTTAAAATGGAAAAAAATTCTTAAAAAATAACGGTGATACTTACAATTAAGTTGTATACATTTTTTTAAAGCCAAAATTCTGTTCTATTAGCCAGTTTTTAAATCAAGTCAAAACTATGCGTAGTTTTTGAAAACTTTAATTTTAAACTCAAAATTTGAGTAAAAAAAGTTAAGAAAAGGTTTAAAGTGTAACTTTTTCAATACTTCAAGATTATCTACCATTGTTTTTATTTCAGAATTTATTGCTCTTATTTGTTTTTGATCAAAAACTGAAAACTAGATGATTTTATGTCTTTTAGTTTTTGAGAAAATTGAAAATAAAAATTTAATTTTAAACTCAAAATTTGAGTAAAAAAAGTTAAAAAAAGGTTTAAAGTGTAACTTTTTCAATACTTCAAGATTATCTACCATTGTTTTTATTTCAGAATTTATTGATCTTATTTGTTTTTGATCAAATACTGAAAACTAGATGATTTTAGGTCTTTTAGTTTTTGAGAAAATTGAAAATAAAAATTTAATTTTAAACTCAAAATTTGAGTAAAAAAAGTTAAAAAAAGGTTTAAAGTGTAACTTTTTCAATACTTCAAGATTATCTACCATTGTTTTTATTTCAGAATTTATTGCTCTTATTTGTTTTTGATCAAAAACTGAAAACTAGATGATATTATGTCTTTTAGTTTTTGAGAAAATTGAAAATAACCACAACTACTATTTTAATTTAATTCTTTTTTTTTTGCTTGAGTGGTCTTATTTTGATAGTAACAGTGCGAGTTTGGGTGTATGCAACAGTAATGTGTGTGCGAATTTGGGTGTATGCAACAGTGGGATCTGTAAGGGGGGGCATGCTTGGGCACACTATAGGATTTGGGGTGGGTGCAAGTTGGAGTGTGTGCAAGGTGGGGAGGGTGCAAGGTGCGGTGGGTGCAAGATGGGGTGCATGCAAAGTTTCTTTTGCATTTAAATAAGCTGGATTTAAGAAAAATTAACTTACCCTAGGTATATCTTAATCCATATTCGATTATTACTATCAAAATAAGACTACGTTAATACTTAAGCAAGGAAAAAGTAATTTAATTAAAATATTTTGTTTTGGTAATTTTCAATTTTCTCAAGAACTAGAAGACATCAAGTCATCTAGTTTTCAGTTTTTGATCAAAAACAAATAAGAGCAATGAATTCTAAAAAAAAAAAACTAGTAGATAATCTGAGAGTTTTGAAAAATTACACTTTAAACCTTTTTTTAACTTTTGTTTGCACAAATTTTGACTTTAAAACAATTTTTTTCAAAAACTATGCATAGTTTTGACTTGATTTAAAAACAAGCTAATAGACAAAAGTGTTGGCTTTAAAAAAAGGTATAACACTTAATTGAGGGTATTACCGTTATTTTTTAATTATTTTTTTCCATTTAATGTACATATTTTTTTTAACTGCCCCTACCGCCTAAACGGGGGGAGATAGACCCCCCCTCCCATAGTAAAAAATGCTTGTTTTTAACCGTTCCATACAAATCCGTCATTAAACTTTGTCGCCTAAGTTATCGTACTCTCCCCTCGACACGAGATTTGACATATCCCATCTTTTCACAAAATAGTCCAAAGGTATTAAATCACGGACATCTCTCTAAAAATCTTTTTTTTAGATTCTAGGGATCTTGAAAAGTCCAGAAATGTCAAAATTTCCAATTCGACAAATCGGACCCATTACAATAACTTCCTTGAGAAAGTTAAAAATCAATATAACTTCCGTATAAATCCTTGCACAAGAGAAGGCTGCAAATGTCAAAAGACGGTCGGTATTAAATTTTCTAAAAGACACGAATTTTAAACAAAAGAGCATTCCCTCTTTCCTATATTTTATTCACATATAAATCTCCAACTACCTTAAACGAATATATTATAGACTGAAAATTTCCTTATGAATGCGCTCTCGAACCTGACCAAACTCACATATCTACAAAACATAAGAGAAGGTATGCATATGCGTCTGTCTATACACACAAAACATTTGGCCAATTTAACATACTAAAAACTTAAAAGCCTCCTTCAAAAGGCTTGAATTTAATACGAATATTCATGTTAGATGTCAGTTCAGTGCACCGACTTTATTATTATCTGCTCTCTTAATCTCGAATACGACGGAAACAAGACATTTCGAAAACATGCATCCTTTATGTTCGTTTAGTTAATTGAATTGAGTGCATTTGTGTTGGATTGGGCGAGGACGAGCTTCGTCTTCTGCTTCTTCTTCTTCTTTTACTTTTACTTCTAATTCTAATTCTTCGAAATAGACATGGACGACGCACGCCTCCTATTCACACCTCAATTGAAAGAACAGTAACAAGAGCCTACGAAAGATGGTACTTGTGCATGTGTATATAGGGTGGGGATGAAGGCCAAGATAGAATCCTCACTCCTACTGAGCTCTTGGTCGGTCGGTCGTATATGGAACTGGACGAACATGAAACATGTGTAATGACCAAGAGCGAAAATTTAAAGGATTTCCCGAAAATTAAGTGTGCCCCAGATAATCACACAACATGGTTGCCAGTTGCCCCTATACCCGGTTAAGAGCCCTCTGTGCTTTAGGCAAGTCTTTGTTAGTGGAAGCAATTGCTAATCTTATATGTACATATACAAAATTGGGGGTGATTTGAAAAGGGTTACAGATTTTGGGAGAGAGGGAGGGAGTAGGAGCATAGTTGAATTCGAATTTAGAGCTTTAGCTATGGTGGCTGGAGATGATGGTCCAATGGTTGGATGCTTGGATATGGATATATCCAAGCATCTCTCTGCTTGCCTTTCTCTGCTTGCTTTACTATGAAAGACAAGTAGAGAGACGATCGAATGAGGTTAAGTGGAAACAAAATGATTGCCGGAAACTATTCTCAGCGAGATTTATTACTGCTCTTGAGAGTCGTAAAAGGAAATTGTGCACAACAAATCTACAGTTATTTTATTTGGAATTCAAGAGCACGTCTTGTTTTCTTGGTTATCCTTTTATCCTTTGTGCTGACGAAAAATGAAAAAAGAAAAACTGAGTAAAAAAATATTGTAACTCAACTTAAGCACGGGTTAAGGAAGGAATTTTGGTGTTGGTGTCTGTGAAAAAGGCGCAATGTTGAATATTTGTTTGTGTGAGTTGGAAAGTATGACTGTGGTCGGTTTTCAGTTATATTCTAGGATCCTTGGAATTGAACAAGATACGAGTAGAGGCCGCCATCATGGTCCGCTTTTCCTCTACCATATTGCACTATGGTGGACGTTTAAGGAAATCGCATTCGGTTAGTTCTTTCCAGTTGACCTCTTTTATGCTGAAGATTTATGAGCGAATAAAATTAATGGAAATATAAATGAATTGCTAATGAAAAACAAAAGAAAAACTTAATTTTCTATACTACCTATATTAGTGAATATGCCGTATTCTTACATTGGAAGAGTTTTAAAGTTAGGATTAAAAGTTAATTAAATGCAGAAAGGTGTTACTCTTTAAACTATAATAGGTATACATTATGCAATCTTAAATTTTATATTGCTTAGCACAATACTTTCTGCAAACTTATGTTCGAAGCTATAAGGAACATATTGTAGTCCAGTAAAATTTACATGTTAAAACTTTATTTTTAGGTAAGAATAGTAGGAAGTTATGAACTGTGGCAGAACTCAAAAGAACTCCGCTTCGTTGTTTCGAAGAACATACATTTGGGAATGTTGCTTCATGGCTTAGGCCTGCATCTGGACAATATAAGCTCCTAGTAAACCACCATAAAAAACTTAATTTTGCTTATTAAATGACTTCTGGAACATTTGGAAACTGATCCTTATGTTTATCAAGTATATTTTGCGATAATGCCTATTTTGGGAATGGGTGAAACCTTATTGGTCCAATGCGACCCTACCCGATAAGCCTTTAAAATTTAGATTATCTGACACACGCTATTTTTTCTTATAAAACAAAACGGAAGCACTTACTTTCACCTCTAAAGGTCATAGAATTGACAATTTCCTGTTAAAAAAAGACAATTAAACAGTCACAATTCCTTATGCATCGGGTTTTTCAATAAGAGCGCTACAAAAGTTTTTTTTTTAAATAAAACAAAAACGGTTTTGGATATCAATGAAATTCTTTATTCCTGTGAAAGTAAGTTCGATGCCATTATGTATGGAACTTGATTTCTTTTGCATGGCCACCACGGGCACGATTGCAGAAGTCCAGACGCTGAACCCATATTCGACGGTTTTCAAGCATAAATCGGCCGATACTGCTGCAATTTCACGTTCCATATTCGTACCAAGTTCATTAATCGTCGCTGGCTTGTTGGCATAGACCATAGACTTGACGTATCCCCACAGGAAATAGTCTAACGGCGTCAAATCGCACGACCGAGGCGGCCAAGCAACTGGACCATTTCGTGAGATAACACGTTCTCCAAACTTGGATTCCAATAAATTGATTGTAAAATTCGCTGTGTGGGTTGTGGCGCCGCGCCGCGCCGCGCGCGCCGTCCTGTTGGAACCACATGTCTTCCAACTCCATATCATCCAATTGGGCCAAAAATATTCGGTTATCAATGAGCGGTAGCGATCCCCATTCACAATAACGTTGATCATCACGGAAGAAGTACGGCCCAATGACGCCGCCGCCGCCGGCCCATAAACAACACCAAACCGTAATTTGTTCGGGATGCAATGATGACTCATGGAGTACGTGTCGATTGCTGCCTGACGAATTGTTTATTGACGAAGCCATTCAGCCATGAGGCTCATCATCGCTGAAGATGATTTCCGATTTAGATGAAAATCCGAATCATTTTCAAGTTGTTGCTCATCCCAATTCACGAACATACGACGCGACGCTTCTCATGGTCAAGCGGCTTCAGTTCTTGCGTCAATTTAATCTTGTAAGGATGTAGGCTAAGATCTTTTCGCAAAATTCGCCACAACGACGTCACAGAGATGCCCAACGCTTGAGAACGACGTGTAAGAGACACATTGGGGCATTCTGCAACTGAAGCCTCAGCTGCAGCAATATTGTCGACAATACGGGCACTTCTTTGTCTCACCACTTAAAGTTAATCATATCAGCTTGTAGGTCTTTTTGAAGTTTTGAAGGATTGAAAAAATTATCAAAAAAGATAGATTGCATTTTCCTACCTTTGTTCTGTAAAAGTTTTTCACGCCAAATGAACCAAGACCTTATTCAGTACATATAACATGATTTTCCCAATTTCGTTCCTTGAATTCTATCATCGATTCGTATATTAATTAAAATTCGGATGGCTTCAGTGCAGACAAAAATGTTTTTTTTTTTTTAGGTTTGTAATGAGGGGGCGCAACTTATAAGGTTTCTAAAAATCTTGAAATCCTTTTTTTGGCTGCCGCAAGTTGTCGTTCTAATGATAACGCACAAAAGCCAAGCAAAAGGATTCTTTGTCATGAGTGAACAGATAAACATTAAACACTGCCAACCACTAGGATGAGGCCACACATTTTGGAATAGATTTTCGCTTTTTATCGATAGTGACGCACTTTTGTATACTCTTTCTGAGTAGTTTATTTTTTGATACTGAGGTTTTCCCAGCGGATGAGTTTTGAAAACACATTGAACAACTTGTCGAAACCGTGCATGTGTATGAGAGAGTAAAGTTCAAGCTTCAAGGAAGCCGAAGTCTAAGGGAGTAATTGCAGTTAAAAAATTCGCTTTGAAGGCACTCTTGGGAGAGCCTTGAAAGCGAAAAGTCAAGAAAGAAAAAAATTGGGAAGGTGTTAGACATTGATTCGTGGAGACAGGATACAAGGAGGAAATTTAAATTAAGGAATCAGAATTCGAGGTGGGAAAAAACAAGGAGAAAAAAGAGATCGGAGAAAGTAGTGTTAACCAAACAGAGATAAGTAGTTCGTATTTGCTCTTAAATGGGAACATATAGGTATGCAAGGTTTTCCATTAATAATAATGTTTCAAAAGTAAACGTAAAAAAGAGGCTGCGATGCGACCCACACTGATAACTTCCCATCCCGTCTGTCGATTTGTCTTACTTAAAAGTTTGTCTATATGTATCAATTTTTGCCAAATTTGCGTACTATTTTTTGTAGATTTTATTTTTTTTTTATAAAAACGGACTGTTGGATTTTTATAAAAAAATTACTGAATATCGAAAACAATATTTTCTGTGAAATAAAATAAGTTTGAAGCCAATATTTGTAATTTTTGAAAAGCTATTTGAGTCGAAAGTAAATTTTTACAAGTTTTAGTATTGTTTTTTTTTTAGGTTTTTATTTTTTTTTTTAAAACTGTCAATTCGATTTTTCTCAAAATTTTATAGAATGTTGAAAACAATATTTCTTAAAAGATAAAATTAGTTTGAAGCCAATGTCTCAAATTTTTGAAAAGATATTTACGTCGAAAAACAATTTTTACCAACTTTTGTTAATTTTTTTTTTAGGTTTTTATTTTTTGTAAAAAACTGTCAATTCGATTTTTCTCAAAATTTTTTCTATTGTTGAAAACAATATTTCTTATAAGTTAAAATTAGTTAGAAGCCATTATCTCAAATTTTTAAAAAGATATTTGAGTCAAAAATCAATTTTTAACAATTTTTGTTAAATTTTTTTTTCGGTTTTTAATTTTTTGTAAAAAAAACTGTCAATTCGATTTTCTTCTAAAATTTTACTGAATGTTGACAACAATATTTTTTGAAAGATTGAAGTAGTTTAAAGCCAATATCTCAAAGTTTTAAAAAGATATTTGAGTCGAAATACAATTTTTACAAACTTTAAACAAATTTTTGTTTTGGGTTTTTATTTTTAGTAAAAAAACTGTCAATTCGATTTTTCTCAACATTTTTCAGAATGTTGAAAACAATATTTCTTATAAGATAAAATAAGTTTGAAGCCATAATCTCAAGTTTTTGAAAAGATATTTGGGTCGAAATTCAATTTTTACCAACTTTGAGTAATGTTTTTTTTAGGTTTTTATTTTTTATAAAAAAAAAACTGTCAATTAGATTTTTCTCAAACTTTTATCAGATATCAAAAACATTATTCTTCGTTGCACAAAATTGTTTTGGGGATTAAATCATATTTTAGTCGTAAAATTTTCGAGGTGACAAATTTTTTTTTTAGTTTTTTTGATTTATAAAAAAAACCGATAATTGGATTTTTTCCAAAAATATAATTGTTTTGTATCACGTTACAGTAGGTATATAATATAAAATTTAATTCAAGTCTCTAGCGTCATTGGTTCATGAGATATTTAGGTTTAACCAAAATTTTCACCTTTTTTTCACCTTTTTTTAAAAAAAAACCACCCACGCAATTTTCTTGAGAGCCCTTTCTGCATCTTTCTGCCTTATTATCTGTATAACAACATTTATTTGAAGTCGATATCTCTTCTGGTTCTTGAGCTATGAACAACGAAAAAAACGTCGCGAACGTACAGACGTACGAACGTACGTACTCACGCACGCACAGACATGTTTCTAAAAATCTTTTATTTCGACTCTAGGGACCTTGAAACGTCGAGAAATGTCAAAATTTTCAATTTGACAAATCGGACTCATTACAATAACTTTATATGGGAAGTTAATATCTAAAACACATATGAAATATTTTTTTCATGATATTTCTTTTTTATTATAAAGTTTAAACGTTGACATTATGTGTGAAACACACATAATTTAAGTGACCATTACGCGAATTGTTGCAAGCATCGATCCCTTTTAGGTAATTTTCGACCCTCTGTTGACACATATTGGGCGGGATCTCAGCAATTACTTGACGAATGTTGGTTTTTAGGTGGTCAAGAGTTAAAGGTTTATCTGCATAAACACATGGTGTAGGAGTAGATCCAAATGCAAAATACGTATTATATAATAATAGTACCATATTATGCCGTTAGACAGTCCTAATTCCTGAGAACGACGAGGAATCGACATATTTGGGTCTTCGGCAACACTTTCACTTACAGCAGTGATATTTTCAGTGGTACGAGCGAAACGATGATGCACACGCAAAGGCCTTACAACATCTGTAACCAATCCAGTATCTTCAAATGTCGCGCAACGTTTTCGTTAACGAACACTCATTTTGATAATAAAGTTTTATCATTTGGAGATGCTGTTCAATCGTGTAACTTGCCATGATGATTTGGCATAAACAACTGAATAATAAACAAAAGATTTGACAGATGTCAACAAAAACAAAATGGCCGCCACGGGGCGCCAAAATCTAAAATTGACTTGTTACAAAAAAATACGATTTGATCATTTTAAGCTGCCTCCAATGGGAAGTGATCAGTGTTTGTCACATCCTAGCCTTTTATTTTGGTTTAATGAAGGGGAATATGACGCATGTGTGCATTGCTCAAACAACAGCAATGAACGGAATGACGCAACGATTTGTTTGTGTTTACCCGCAAGAATGACGCGTGATGTCACAGCGTCACCTTAAGTGTCTGCACAACACTCAATTTATTTGTGAGTGCTGTATGACGCAAAAACGTCTACAAGTGTCAAAATGACGCAAGTGTGCACTGTAGTGGTGCTAAGTGAATTATTATTATTATTTCGCAGAAAAACGTAAAGTACAACTTTAACAAAGGTACATATTTATCTTCTCTTTATTTTATTTGATAAGTTATTTTCATAGCTGAAATCTGGATATTTTCAATGCAATTTAAGAAGAAAAAATAAAGCAGCCTTAGAGCACAGAGATTGTTTTCCAAAAGAACTTAAAATGACAATGACACATATTCATGGTAATACTTAAAAATTCATTATTTTCTACGAATCACCTAGAAACAACTGCAATTCTTGATACGAAAGAGATTTAAAATACATTCAAATATGTAAATAAAATTTATCTGCAGACCTATTTCAAGACCCTTTACATTATACCTATACGTATACCTACCAAAAAGCATTTCTGAATGTCATCTTCTATATCGTAGATACATAATAAATAAATATAAAAAAGCAAAGCTTCGTTTCAACAGAAATCACCTTGGTTTTTAAATAAATTTCCTGAAACTTGCGAAGAAACGTAGCATTTTTATTGCAAATCTTCCCATAAATTGAGCCGATAAGAGAGTTCAGTTATAAACAGTAAACAGTATTTTTGTGTCGTCTTTTTCTTCTTCTAAGTCTTATGCTTTCGAAATCTTGGAAACGCTGTTTTTCAGGATAATGAAGTTCTGGAATTTATTGTGAAACAACAAGAAGACCAAAAAAAAATGTATTCAATTCTAATAACCCACATAAATCCGAAAGTTCTTTCCTCCTTCTCTGACTCTGCGAGTTTTGTTCTTTTTTCTCTCTCCGTTTTTGGTTGGTATTTTTTTACGACCCTCATTAATATTCTTACGATTTTATGCACCAGCATTATAGACAGAGAAAGAAAATGGTTTTTTGGTAAGGGTTGGGGGTTTTGGATGGGGGTGTAAGTAAATTTAAAGTGAATTCCACTTCATTGCCGCAATAAATGAGAATCGATGTTTAATTAAGTTTTTGAATAAATTAAAGAGTATTATGTATTTTAATGGAGATCGAGTCTTAGTCGGAGTCGGGGAGAGTGTATTATTTCAATCGCGATGAAATGGAATTTCTTTGGGTTAGAAGAAATAAATGGGTTTTCTTTTCTGTTAAAAAACGAGAAGAATTTTAATGCACAAAGTGAAAAAGGGTTGAAATGAATTATTTTTTAAATTAACAGTTGATTAAGATTATACACCAGCTTATGTCTAATGTCTATCCAGTGAAAGCTTAAAATCTGATTTCTTCCAAAATCTTAGTTAGAAGATTTTTTTTTTGACCAAAGATTTGGATTTTAATACAATTAAAGCTTATTATTAGATTGAAGTGTTTTTTTGTTTCAGCAAAAAGATGATCTTACAAAGTTCCATTCCTAAAACCTTTGAAAGTATATTGTGGTTTAAAATAAGAAGTTTTGTTTTGATACTAAGATAAAATAGTGTTTAAAAAAAAAAAAATCAATGAATATGCATTTGACTGCAAAGAGGAATTGTGTGCCATTTGCTTTCTAGTGATTTCGCAGTGAGACCAAAGACACAAAATATGTTGTCTTTAATCCTACTTTGTGGTTTCATGATGAAATCAATTAGCTTTTTTAAACTGTAATAAATCTATTGTAACTGATAAGTACGCAGTTTTTGTTTCAGTTGATTTATTTTCTTGTTCAGTGAATAATATTATTAAAAAGTTTTTTGAGAATAACAAGTTAATAAAGCGCACAAAACAAAAATGTTTTATTTTTACTTGCGACATATAGAACCTAAAAGGCTTTTAATTGGCGCTGGTAGATTTTGGCGCCCCGTGGCGTCCATTTTGTTTTGGTGACATCTGTCAAATCTTTTATTTATTATTAAAGTGTTTATGCCAAATCATAGCAAGTTACACGATTTAACAGCAAGTTCAAATGATAAAACTTTATTATCAAAATGAGTGTTCGTTAGCTAGCGCAAACGTTTTGCGCATTGTGCCCATTTTACGGTAGACTTGCTGGCCCTTCACAGTCTAATCTTTAATGATTGGTGGCCAAACTTGAGATGATCGGTTCAGTAAATAATCGGCCAACACCCGTACATTCAAGGAACGCAAGATCGGCCGAGAACATCGACGCGGCCGTGAAGGTGTACAGCAGAACCCGAGGCAGTCTATTCCTCGCCGGGCACAAGAACTCGGCCTTTCGCAGACTTCAACTTGTCCAATTTTGCTTGGGGACTTGGGCCTACACCCGATCCAACTGACCCAGGAACTCAAAGTTCATGACCATAGACAACGCCGTTTTTTCGCTGACTGGACTTTGAATCGTTTAGAAGAGGACCCCAATTTTGGCCGAAAAATCATTTTTAGTGACGAGGCGTATTTTTGGATGAATGGCTATGTTAACAAGCAAAATTGCCGTATATGGGACGACACCAACCCACGCGAGGTTCACCAGGTGATAATGCATCGTCAAAAAGTTACTGTTTGGTGTGGATTTTGGGCCGGCGGCGTAATTGGTCCGTACTTTCTTGAAAACGACTTTAGTGAGGCGGTCACCGTCAACAGCGAGTCACCGTCAACAGCGTGTTCTACATTACGATGATAACTAATTTATTGTGGCCCAAATTGAACTATAAGGGCCTAGATGACATGTGGTTCCAACAGGACAGCGCTACGTACCACAGCAAACGCCACGATTGATATTTTGCAGTTTAAGCAGTTTTATTTAAAGATGTATTCGAGAAGTTAAATCAATATATTTGTATAGGAAATAATTGTCTTGCATATTATATACTACCAAATTTAAGATGCTCAAATGCTAGACACAAGCGTCCACAGGTTTTTTTTTTAAACCCACCTCTGTCTATCAAATTCTACTCTCACCTCCATGAAAACACCACAGACATATTATTCGAGCTCTTGGACAACACATATGAGCAGTGTCTTGGCTATGATATTAAAATTGTCTTAGGAGATTCTAACGCCAAGCTAGGAAAGAAGACATCTTTGGTGGCATAATCGGGAGATACAGCTTGCACGACACCTCCTCCAAAAAGGATTCAGGCTGATCGATTTCACTCGGGGCGAAACGTTCTGGTAGCTAGTACGCAGTTCATACATCTTGATAAAAACAAGGGGACAAGGAAATCTCCTGATCAATCAACTGTCAACCAGACCACTTCTCCAATATTCAGTATGTCCAAGGGGCCGACATTCACTCGGACCACTACCTCGTTGTAGCTAAGGTACGGCTACGGATATCCCGATTCAACCCAAAATAAGGAAGTACTGTGAGAAGATTCGACGTTCATAGGCTACAATCGCAAGAGATCAACATTGCCTTGCAGCCATCAGAGATGCCGCCTCTGAAGTGCTAGGAAGATAGCTGTATCTAAACTGAAGTCCAACAAAGCTGCTGGAGCTGACGAAATCGCTGCCGAATTATTCAAAGCAGCAGGTGATGACATGGAAGGGAGCATGCACCAACTCATCTATAAAATATTGTCGGAAGAAGGCATGCCCGATAAGTGGAATCTCAGCATATTTTGCCCAATACACAAGAAAGGAGACATTCTGAGTTTCGCATATTAAAAAGGCATCAGTCTCCTGAACTTTGCAAATAAATTCCTTTCGGCCGTATTATGTGAACGCCTGAAGCCGTTCTTCAACAACCTTATAGGTCCTTATCAGTTGGGCTTCAGTCAGACCAGGAAAGTCAACCATTGACCAAATATTCATATTACGGCAGATCTTGGAAAGAACCCAGTAGCTTTAAATCGAAACCCACCATCTCTTTACCGATTTTAAAGCCGCGCATGTGCCTGTCTACACGCGTTGTGCCCGCAACGTTGTGACCAAAGTTTGTGGGCAAGCGAGGAGCTGAGTAAAGGGACGGGATGCACATGACAAAAATTGAATTTTCTGCTTGGGCAGTAGGTATAGTTCCTTTCTCATTTCCTTCCGAATTTGGCTTTATTTTCTGTTCGTCGATGCGAAAGGTACACTTGTTTTGCTCTTCGGCTTTGCACATATAGTATATACATACATACATGCATGTCGGTAGTATCACCGGATCAAAATTGTCGTTCCACAACACAAAATGGAAAAGGGGTCATTAATAGTCACATCACAACACATGTAGACACATTGTGTTGTGAGCACAACGTTGTGGGCACAACACATGTCGACAGGCACTATGACAGCATCTATAGGGAAGAGCTTTACAGAGCACTGTCTAGTTTTAGCATCTCTGTCAAACTTATCCGTTTGTGCAGAATGAGGAAGGTCGGAAAAGATCTCACCGATGCATTTGATGTCAAAAAAGGTTTTAGACAAGGCGATGCACTTTTATGCGTCTTCTTAAACATCGTTTTAGAAGGAATGATGAAAAACTCAACTGTCAACACTAGAGAGAAAATCTTCCAAAGGTCCATCCAATTACTCGATTACGCAGATGATATTGAAGCTCAAAGCGTGATGTCAGTTGAGCGTTTTTGAGCATTGCGACGGAAGCCGAGAAGATGGGTTTATTGGTCAATGGGGGCAAGACCAAATATATGCTGTCATCAAAAAAGCACATTAAACGACGATGTCTTGGACAAAACGTCACCATGGACAGTTATAACTTTGAGGTAGTTGAGGACTTTGTCTACCTAAGCACCGCTATAAACTCAGACAACGACACCAGCCCAAACGAAGAAGAACACTTATAAATTACTGCTTCTTTGGATTTAGAAGGCAATTGATTAGTAAAGTCCTCTCTCGAGCATCTAAAATCACCATCTAAAGGGTGTCCCAAAATTAACGCAAGATTTGAATTTGCCGCCATTTGTGCAGTGAAGTGTTGGCAACCCTGAAAAAAAAAGCAATTTGACAGCTAACAGTATAGGGTTATTAAAAATGGAGCGTTACACGATAGAACAACGTGTCTTCATTATTAAAGAATATTTCAAAAATAGTGAAAGCTTGGCGGCTGATTTTTCGAGAAAAATCATCCTAAGCGATGAAGCACATTTTCATCTTGATGGCTTTGTCAATCGCCAAAATTGCCGCATTTGGGGTTCGGAGAACCCACATGTGATTGTCGAAAAACAAATGCATCCACAACGCGTGACTGTTGGTCTGGATTTTGGGTGTGGATTTTGGGCTGGAGGCATAATTGGGCCATATTTTTTTGAAAATGATGCTGGTCAAGCAGTGACTGTTACTGGTGCTCGATATCGCGACATGATTACACAGTTCTTTCTGCCAAAATTGGATGATATTGATGTGTCCAATATGTGGTTTCAACAAGACGGTGCCACATGTCATACATCCCGTGAAACAATTCAATTACTGCATGAGACATTTCCAGGTCGTGTACTCTCTCGTTTCGGTGATGAAAATTGGCCTCCTAGATCGTGTGATTTAACACCATTAGACTTCTTTTTATGGGGTGATTTAAAATCACAAGTCTACGTCAACAAGCTCACAACCACCCGTGCATTAAAGGAGGAGATTCAACGCTGCATCAACGAAATTCAGCCACATTTATGCAGAATGGTCATGGAAAATTTCAACAAAAGAGTGCGCATGTGCATGCAAAGCCGTGGAGGCCATTTGTCCGATGTGTTATTCCATACATAACCCTATCCTATGTACTTTACGAGTCAATAAAAATATAACTATCAAAAGACTAAAAACGGCGGCGTTTTCTATTTAATTCAAATCTTGCGTTAATTTTGGGACACCCTTTATAAGACACTCATCATCCTGGTTCTCATTTATGGCGCTGAGGCCTGAACCCTTTCAAAGAAAGATGAGGGCGTCCTAGGATGCTTCGAGAGAAAAATTCTTCGGCTGATTTTTGGTCCCGTCTGCATAGATGGAGAGTGGAGTAGAAGATACAACAACGAACTGTACGGTCTGTACAGCGACACTGACCTGGTTAAAAGAATAAAAGTCCAACGACTTAGATGGCTAAGTTATGTGGACCGAATAGACATCAACACTCTAGCCCGAAAGGTCTTCGAATCCAATCTCGAGGGATGGCGCAGTAGAGACCGCGACTCAGGTGGGACACACAGGTGGAAGAGGACCTCAACCAACTTGGCGTGCGAAACTGAAGATAGCTAGCTAGGGATCGAGTTGGCTGGCATTTTCTTTGAGGCCCAGGTTCGCTGGACTGTAGTGCCAACTTGACGTTGAAAATTGACCTTACACCTGACAAAAGTGAGAATAGACCAATTCTTGAAAGCTGGTCTTATTTCACTTGGGGCATTATTTCACGGCACTGTTTTCCATGTCTTCATTTTTAAATCTGCTTTAATTAGAATTTGTACACAATTCTATTGATATGAATTGCGAAGTTATAAACCATCCATTATTTTGTTTTAACTAAAATAATCACCATCGAGACGGCGGGTAACAGTTAGTATTGTGTATTTTAGCGTAGAAGATATTTTAGGCATTAATCTAATGGGACCTGCTTTTCTCAAACATGCAGTCTTGTGATGTGTTCTCAAAATTGTATCCAGCGTTATTATTCATAAACAAAGAACCCAGGTGCGTTAATTATTTCATACTTAAATCTTTTGTATTCTACCGAACTGTAATGTAGAAGTGTCTGAAATAGCTCTAGAAGCTACTGCCATTTTAGACAATAATCTTAGTTGCCTTAGAGTGTAAAATAGTGTCGCCTTCCGTCTAATATTGTAATCTAATACTGATAAGATGGAGTTTGCTTTTTTGGGTTGTTTTCTTCATCCTTAAAATTAACAAAGAAAAAAATTTCGAAATTGTTACGTCACAAAATGTGAGTAAATATTTGCGAAAAATCTTCATTTGTGCTAGAAAGATAGCTATATCGTTTTCGAATATCTAATAATTACCTATCTGAATAAGACAGGTAGTTAGAATAGAAAGTTGTAGACATTTCCTGGTATATATCTATACTATAATCTCACTTTGATAATGAGTTAAGTACTTAGTGTTAGAAAATTTCAGTATCTACCTACAAAGGCTTCAAAATTTAATCTGTTTTGTTGCCTTCATTCAGATTCACGGTAAGCATCATCAACAGGAACAACATCAACATCAACAGGATGATGTAGAAAAGATTCCTTTTTGTATTCCTGTTTTTATTCTTTATTTTTATAGAACTTTTGTTTGCAATCAATTGGACAGCGTAAAAGAAGAAGAATCTTGACTAAACGCGTCAGTAAAGCAAATTTAATTGCTTTTTAATGGTTTGCATGTTCTGTTCAAAATCACCTACACCTGTCCTACAGTTCTAAAAGTTATAAAAACGAAAAGACAGGAGATGGAAACTGTTGGAAACAATTTCCTTCTTTTTTGTATTGTTGTTGTCTATACAAGAGTAGGTATATTTATATATATGTTGTGTATTCTGTAATTGAAGGCGCTAATCAAACTTGAAACATTATGTAACAAGGTTGAAGTTTATCCTTTTAAAAGTTGAGGAAAAAACAAAAACGATTTTCTTATTATGAAAACTTTGTTTTAATTTTTTTAATCGAAATTAACCTTTTAAGATGTGTGAATGATTTTTAATTTATTTGCTTAATTTTATTGAATAATGTGAGATTTTATTGAGAAGAGGAATTTGTTGAAAGACATTTTTATCGTAAAGTTAAGGAAGAATTTTTATTTTAATACTCCAAGAAAAAATAATGAATCATACCATTTTTGTAGTGTCCTTAAACAGTTCTTGCACATTTAACAAATAAAAATTAAGGGTTTTTATTTTGATATTCAAAACAAAATACTCTAAAGGTTTTAATTTACAAGATCTCGGTGTCCCATTGTGATAACCTCTTCGAAAAATAACACAATCAGGACACTTTTCTGGCAAAATTGCAGTTCTTTCTTTGCTTGTTTGGGGCGTAAAAATATTACATCGTTAAAGCATTTATTGGCAAATTGGCAAATCCTCCAGAATTAATTCCTGCCATGAAAAAAATTCTTTCTCATGTTCCGATTCGGCATAAAAACTGTAGGTCCCATCCCCTTCATCTCTGACATTACTTGCAAACAGGAATGGTGTACAGTTGTAAGTCACTATAGGCCTACAAGCTGTTGCGCCAACTAATAATTTATTTTATAAATGCTCAAGAATATGGCCGAATAAGAAATGTTTCAAACACGCGGAAAGTTATTGAATGTTATGTATGTCAATGCTGCTGACAGTCAATTTGACAGATGAATCTTCAAAAAAATGGTCGATATAAAGTGTCAACGCTCAAAAGATTTGTTTAAATTCCTATACGAAGTATTAGAATAGGTCTTATTTATCCAATAAAATATTTTGACATTTCTTAACGTTTGAAGGTCCCTACAACTGAAATAAATAATTATTACAAACATTTCTGTGTGTGTGTACGTTCGTCTTTATACGTACGTTATATATTTACAACAAACTCAAAGGTTTTGTTAACTCTTTAATATGCCAGAGACACAGTGTAAGCATTAGGAAGGAGCAACTGGTGAACATTGTTTTTTAATTCATTAACATTAACAGGGGTATGAAGACCGTGGGAACGCATTCCACATTCACGTAGTACGGCTAAAAAACGAATCTATATGTAACTACCAATACGCCGAAGTTAAGTTAATAGATAAACTGATGTTTATTGCCAGAAGCACGAGTGTTGCTGGAAAACTACTTTAGTGGATGAATTTAAATGGTCCCTTAAAATAACTGTTTAAAGGGTGAGGTCAGAAACATAACAATGAGCACAGCACAGTGAGTACCATCCCATCCTTACTTTCCACCTCTTCCACAGCTGCACAGCCTAGCTTATGCGTAAAGTTTAAATACATGAATGGAATTAGTGTATTTGGAGACAGGGTCGGATCGCTTCTCGTCACTGCTAAGTGCTAAGGCATAACACTAGTAGTGACGGGTGTTTCAATTCAGTGAATTTTTTTCTCGATTTTATCTGTTTTGGTTTTAGTTATTTTTTTTTTATTTGCAATGACTGAAAATTTGAGAGTCGATTATTGTAATATTCGTGTGCTTAGAGCGAATTTTCTATTGGAATACCGCTATACTGTTTCATACAGGCCAGCTGTTTTGGCACTAAGTGAAATCCAAGTAGGTGAAGATTCCGATCCTGATGAATTTTTCTTCATGATTATAGCTCGGTGCCATTATTCTTTTTACACCATGGCTCGACATACATATACATTAGGAATAATGTTGCTTATCAGCTCTTGGCTCAATATGGTCTTTGCACTAATTTTTTCTTTAATTTTATGTGGCTAACATTTTTCATAAATAAGCACATCATTCACTATTGCTTCCTTTATCGAACCTATCTATCTTCTGAAATTGAACCTCCTATAGGTCGTACTGTGCCAAGAGTCCTTAGAGATCTTAACACTCATAAATCCGATTGTCCGGATGTTATCCCCACTATTGTTCTGAAGAGGCGTTTTTTTAACGCTGGAAAAACCATTGCGTAAGGTTCTTCATCTATCCTAGTTTGTAGGTCTCGTTCTGAATGGATGGAGCCCATCCACATTAAAAGTGAATGTTCTATCTTAATCCTCTGGTTTCGTTCCGACCGGATGGAAAACAGCATTTGTCTAGCTCATCCCCAAAAAAAGGTGAATATTCCTCACCTAATTACTTACCGACCGATTACACTCACGTACCTTCTTTCCAAGGTCATCGAAACGCTGATTAATTATCAGCTTAAGAAATATCTCGAAGATAGAAAGCTTCTTATGATCGACAATACGGCTTTCGAAGCAATAGGTCCATTGGTGATCTCACCGAACATTGGAGCAAATCGTAGATGGTGCTCCTGCAACTAACTTAGGCCTCTTCGACAGCATTGAACGTAGAGCATTTATTGATTGTTGATAAATTCTTCATTAGTTCAGTTTCGTCGCTTGAACAGCCGTTATTTTACCGTTCTATGCTTTAGATAAAATAATAGCCAGTTGCCTTCCTCCCATTGATAAATTTTAACGTTATGCTCGTGCTTCTAGGAATGCACGAATATACCCTCGAGCCCAATATTGGTCGTACTGTCAAATACAGAGATTCTTTCTTTAGCCTTACTACACAAAGGTGGAATGCCTAAACACACTATGTCTTTTAGGAATTCTAAATCAATGTGGACCGACATCTCCTTTCAAACCATCTCTCCTTTTCCCAGTGTTCACACTGTGAACACTAATAAACATTATAAGTGTAATAATATTCCCTTGAGTGTGCGCTTATTATTTTCAAAAAAATTCTAAATTTAAAAATCTTTTACACGTAATTCAATAGTGAAAGCTTTGCAGGATTATAATATTAGTGGCAACAATGAAACATTTTACTGTATTTATACCATCGACCTTTACAGAAGCTAGTTCAATAATCTCTTAATTTTAGTTTATTGTATGCATCACCAAAAACCTTATTGTTACGTTAAGATTAAACTCGAAAAAAAAAATATTTTCTCAATATTCTAAAAAGCACTCCTTAGACGTTATTAACAGACGTTGTGTAACATTCGATTTAGTACTTGACTTTTTCTCCCATATCTCAATATCTACCCCATACTTTAAGTCACTGAGTTCAAATGAAAAATAATGATTACCTAATACCAGAATGACCCAATTTTATAACTTATCACATATTTAATAAGTTCACCTACAAAAACCCAAACTTTTTTAATTTAAAAAAATGCTTTGACCTTGCAAGCAACAATACGGCAGAGAGCTAAACAGGAAACAAGGAAGAAAAGTGTCAGAAAAGTTCCTCAAAAAACAGAAGAATATCTTTATATATATTTATGTATACTGTATGTGTAACCAAAAGAAAACATAACTCCGATAACAATAAACAAGTATGAATATCATGAAAACCCCAAAATCATATGTATATAAAACATATAGTATAGCCCGCCACACGCCATCCACCACAAGAATATGTAGTTACATACATATATAGACAAAAGAAGGAAGAATAAGAAGAAGAAGAAAATGGATGCCATAAACAAAATAAAGTCCTGTTAATCTACGCAATTCTGTGTTGAAGTTATTAAAGTTACATCGGGCAGAAGTCAAAGTGTTAGGAAGCACTCATCTTTTTCCTTACATCATATTATGTATGTATATACCCTACCTACCTACTTACCTACCTACCCAACCTCAAACCCTCATGCTCCCAATTTTCCCTCCCATATAATATCACAGCTGGAAGAAGGGTATGTTACATCTGTAAGTCTTCATCCGCATCAGCTATATATTGGCCTTATTATAATGTTGGGGCATAGCTGTCCTTGACTGAGTTGCGATATTTTGGGACGAGGAACGACAACGACGAAGGCGGCGGCGGCGGCGTGGCGAGGACGAAGAGGACGACGATGAAGAAGAAGAAGATACTTCCATTTCCACACACGTGAAAGTTTTGCAATGACTCTTAGAGTATCCCTAAATTTATGATAAAATTGTGCACTTATTCGGGAATCATGTGTGAGGAGAGGTTATGAATCCAATATACCCTCTCTCACTGATGGGATGCTAAAGATATCCATGGGAACAACAACAATGCGGGGGTACGAGTGGACGCAAAAAAGGATAGAAAATATGATTTAAGCTTGTGGGTGAGTAGTATATGATTCAAGCCACAGATACAAAGTTTACAAAACCAAAAGCAACGCATGGATTAACATTTGGAAAATTGTTAAATTTGTTGGAAACGTTAGTAGGTCAACGAACTTTATCTATTTTATTTTATGAGTATAGGAATTTTTTCTAGGATTTTATTTTAAATTAAACATTTTTTTTAAAACTGTTGTTTTTGTATTATTAAGAACTAGTTTTTTGAACATTCAGAAGCTTTTGACTATGGAGGGCATCGAGTTCTAGGATCAGGGAGCTTAGATTTCGAATTTTCAGAATGTTAAAGCAGAAGAAGTAACTTTCCATGCCCCTACTTCTAGGTCATCACAAGATTATTTAATGATTGTGTATCTATGATTTCCTTGACATAATATAAGGATCTTCTTATTACCCTATAACCCATATCACTCCTGCTGTCATGATAGCATAACATCACTTTTTCTCATTTTAACTATCTCTTAAGTGCTTATAAAAGCTACAAAATAAAGAAGAAAAACAACTCAATTAAAAAAAGATTCTCCCACAAATAAGACCACCAATGTGAAGATATCTTAACATTTTAATCTTATACCACACGTGTCCTTTCCATCTTATATATACAATATACATACTTATATCCTTTATGTCTTAAAGATAAACGAAACTGCCCGCTTCGTTGGAAAGTTTGCACTTAAGTCGTTAAGTTTTATCTAAAAATTTTAGTCTCCTTTGCTGTTAAAAAGTAAAACCATCATCTTGGGGCAATTCTGTATTTGTGTAGAATAGCTTCATTTTCAACGAGCGAGCGAGAAGATGTCTACAATTATAATTTTCCTATCTAAGGATATTCTTGCAACAAGGTGTCTTGGAAAACATAATAACGTCGTCATGTTTGTCTTCCTTAAACACACACAAAAATGTTTCTATCTATAAAAGTTTTGTGTTTGAATTATGTTTTATGATGTTCTTTGCGGTCAGATGTTGATAACCTTAAATGTCCTTGTTATGGAATCTTAATTGGTTAAGATTTACATTTTCATTATATTTGTACGTACATAACTATAATATAAAGGCTCATTTAGGAATGTGTTTATACAAGAATATAATAGTTGATGATTGAGAATTGAAATGAAGTTTTTGAGTATGATTTTGGTTCTGAAATAAAATCATACATTTTCTAATACAGTCATTTACATAAAGATGTATTAATTTTCTAGACGTTTAAATTATGGGTATAGCAAAAATTGACTGATTCTTTATATCAATATTTTCAAATGAATTTTGAATTAAGAAAATACAGGAGATATTTTCAACAAATTAAAGGAATTAGACTTGAAAAAGGCTTCCTTATGAAACTCACGATAATCGTATCGTATTATAACGTTTATATATTTCCTTTATAAACGTACTGAAATTACTTATAAAGTGTGTTTTTCATCTACATGAGAAGTTTCGATGGAGTCGTCTATAATTTAGCCGTTTCGAAACTGTGTTAAGATTTCAGTTCACTATGACTTAGCAATACAGCGAGCGAAGATAATAGTCAAGCGCCTAACGAATCACTATTTTCAATTGCGAAGTGCGATTTTCGTAATGAGATAGAAGGTGCTATTAAATTATTTCAAAAACAACTTGGTGATAACTTTATTTTCAAAAGTGGTCTTGTTAACTGTCTCTTTGTTGCGGTAAAATTTACCACAACAAGTTTCACCTACCTATTCATTCCTCCCAACCCTTTTTCAACCCCTCCCTTTTATTGCGGCTCTAAAATACTGTAGAGTTTAGTCGAAACCTGGCATCCATCAACCAGAGTCCTGCTCTTAAGTATGTTGGAAAAGCAATTAAACTAGGTTGTCGAATTCGCAATACAATAACAAGTGACAGGCGGTCACAAAATACTCGTACACGGATGAGTCACAATAGCCGCGTTTAATTATCACCATGATCTGATCCGGATCAGATCATGATAATAAAACAGCATTGGATCATCATATCTTTGTAACGGGTGATTTTTTAAGAGCTTGAGAACTTTAAAAAAAAAAAAAACGCATACAATTTGCAAAATCTCATCGATTCTTTATTTGAAACGTTAGATTGGTCCATGACATTTACTTTTTGAAGATAATTTCATTTAAATGTTGACCGCGGCTGCGTCTTAGGTGGTCCATTCTGAAAGTCCAATTTTGGGTAACTTTTTCGAGCATTTCGGCCGGAATAGCCCGAATTTCTTCAGAAATGTTGTCTTCCAAAGCTGGCTGGCTAGTTGCTGGCTTATTTGTGTAGACTTTAGACTTGACGTAGCCCCACAAAAAATAGTCTAAAGGCGTCAAATCGCATGATCTTGGTGGCCAACTTACCGGTCCATTCCTTGAGATGAATTGTTCTCCGAAGTTTTCCCTCAAAATGGCCATAGAATCGCGAGCTGTGTGGCATGTAGCGCCATCTTGTTGAAACCACATGTCAACCAAGTTCAGTTCTTCCATTTTTGGCAACAAAAAGTTTGTTAGCATTGAACGATAGCGATCGCCATTCACCGTAACGTTGCGTCCAACAGCATCTTTGAAAAAATACGGTCCAATGATTCCACCAGCGTACAAACCACACCAAACAGTGCATTTTTCGGGATGCATGGGCAGTTCTTGAACGGCTTCTGGTTGCACTTCACTCCAAATGCGGCAATTTTGCTTATTTACGTAGCCATTCAACCAGAAATGAGCCTCATCGCTGAACAAAATTTGTCGATAACACATTTCGAACCGAACACTGATTTTGGTAATAAAATTCAATGATTTGCAAGCGTTGCTCGTAAGTAAGTCTATTCATGATGAAATGTCAAAGCATACTGAGCATCTTTCTCTTTGACACCATGTCTGAAATCCCGCGTGATCTGTCCAATACTAATGCATGAAAATCCTAACCTCAAAAAAATCACCCGATATATGAATTGGAATAGTACAATTATGAAGAGGAACGAACGAAGCGACGTCTGGCCTAACGTCAATGAATTAAATCTGCAAAGTTTGTGCAGAATTTTAATTGAGGAAATTAAGAGACAATTTGACAATACAAAAAGAGAAGAATGAAAACAAAAGTAGCTATGGTTGGAGGGGACAATAAAGAGACATTTTTTTGTTTATTTATTTATGTATAAAGCAATAATAAAGACAAATACCAATAAGCCAAATACCAATCCAAATTTAAATTTTGAACTGTTGCCGGTTAGCCGATTGCCTATTTTCAAAACAAAAAGGTAGTAGGTGCATATAATATCTCACAAATAACATTTTTGGAGTAAAACATGTTTGTTTCCAAATATTTTTAAAAACATTTTTTAACAAAAAATGTTATTTAATATAAAAATATAATTAACTTAAAATTCAGAATTAAGAGCATCAAGTTCACTTCAAAAAAATGAAATGATCCACTTGAGTAAAAAACTGTGCCACATTAATGTATATTATGTTATTTTTTAATTTGAATAGTTAACTTCCCATAGGAAGTACAATTTGTCGAAATGAAAATTTTGACATTTCTCGACGTTACATGTACCCTAGAATCTCAAATAAATTTTTTTAGAGAGACGTCTGTGTGTGCGTGTGAACGTACGTTTGTACGGCCGGCCGTACGTTCGGGATACCATTTTTCGTCGTCCATATCTGAAGAACCAGTAAAGATATCGTCTTTAAATTAATATTGTTTTACAGATAATAACATCAAAAGATGTAGAAAAGACTTTCAAAAATATTGAGTTGGTGTGTGAAAGTGAAAATTTGGTTGGCCTCAAATATCTCACAAACCAATTACACTAGCGACTTCAATTAGTATAATTTTGCAAAAAAAAATCAACTAATTCAACAAATATATTTGTCACTTCGAATGTTTTACGAATAAAAAATGATATTATCTCCAGAATAATTTTATACAACGAAGAATACCGTTTTTGACATTTGGACACAAATTCTTCAATATAGTTTTATTTTATAGAAAATGCTTAATGTTTTTAATATTTACAAAACATTTTTAGAAAACTCACATTGAGTGATTTTTATAAAAAATAAGAATATAGCAAAAATACACGCAAAATTGGTAAAAACTGATGTTCGATTCGAATAAATGAAGGTATTGACTTCAAAATTATTTCATTCTGTGCCAAATTTAAGTAAGTTAATGTTCTTAGAAAAATCCAATCATAATTTTAATTTTATAGTAAATAAAAACTTTAAAAAATGCAGTTAAAAATTGATCTTCGACTACACAATACATACAATTTCATCTCCAAAACAATTTTGTGCAACGAAGAATAATGTTTTTGGCATCTCATAAAATTTTGAGAAAAATCGAATTGACAGTTTTTTTACAAAAAATTAAAAACCTCAAAAATAATTTAACAAAAGTTGGTAAAAATTGATTTTCGACTCAAAAATCTTTTCAAAATTTAAGACATTGGCTTCCATCTAATTTTATCTTATAAGAAATATTGTTTTCAACATTCGATACAATTTTGAGAAAGTAAAAACCTAAAAAAAAAACAAACATACACACATCTACCATTTAACTAAAGCAAAATATTGTAGGAAATTTTAAGTTAATATTTTAAAAAAATCAACTGACAAGTTTTTAAGAAAACACAAAACAACCTACAAAAACAACAAAAAACTGATAAGAAATGGTTGTTGACTCAAGTTTTAGGATAACAAAGAAAGATATACTCTTCAAATTATTTATCTCACACAAAAATATTGTTATGAATGTTTTGTTAAAGTTTTAAGCAAGACAAATCGACAGACAAGAAGGGAAAATATTATGCATTTTTGAAGAAATAAAAATAACATTGACGAAAATTGGTAAAAATTGATTGATTTTCAAAAATGAAATTAATTGTTTCTAACATCAGATAAAATTAAAAAAAATCCAATTGACACTTTTTTCAACAAAACTAAAAAACAACAACTAACAATTGGTTAGTAATGACTTTTTACTCGAATATTTCGAGGACAGTTGAAACTATTGCCTTTGTATATATAATATAATCCACTCTATATACAAAGCTATTGCCTTCAAATTTAATTTATTTAATACAAGATAGGTACTGTTGATAACATTTGTTAAAATTTTTAGAAAAAGTCAACCTACAGTTTTTTCTATATATCTGTACCTACCTATCATACTTTATAACTATGCTTACAATAGAATACCAAATACGAATAACCTATGATAAAAATGAAGCTATACCTATACCTACATGTGCATAGGTACAAATTTGTAAACACTATCTAATTAGTGTTTTCAAATTTGTACCTAAATACATATCCAACAACTTACGAGTAACAAAAATTGTACCTACCTCCCTACATACATAATGTATCTGACTCAAAATTGAATTTCCCTACCTACCGTATTATTTCTTTCCAAAAAAATGCAAAAAAAACCTACAAAAATCTGTTGCCAATTTTTAAATTAATTGTGAAAAGAAATTTCAATTATTTTAGATTTTATAAATTTGAAATCAAATGCAACAAAAACAAAACCTACATAGTTCAATCCATAGGAATATCTTCATGACAACACACAAAAAAACATAAGCAACTGTATTATTTTGTTGCCTCACTTACTCTCTTTATTTCTAACAAGAGAGAAAATAATAAAACTCTCTTTTCCTCAACTCTTTTTTGTTTTAATTTCTAAAATCTGCACAACAAATTTTCAGTACTCCGAGCGCCGCCTGTCTGTCGTCAATGAACTAAAAATTCGTGTTCCATAAGAGTACTATAGATTATATATACAAAGATCATATTTTCTGTTATTTAAAGTTCGGTAGCAGTGTCAAATTCGTTCTTTCAAAAGTGACATTGCGAAGCAAACAAAAAAACAAACACATACTAAAAATGAAAGCTCCACAACTTTTGAAAATGTTTCTGCAAATCACCATTGCATTCTCAAACTCAAAGCATCCAGGAACGCTTTGGTCTCACATGTAGTCCAGATTCTTTTTTACCTTTTAATAAATGTGACACTTAAATAATTTAATTTAGAGATTACTTACAATTTATTTGAACATCTTTTCTCCCATGTGCTGCAGATTTCTCGATTTATTTATATTTTTTGACATTTAAAGCAGGGTTGCCCAAAGAACATTTTGCTCAATGTTTTTTTTTTGTTCCTTTTTTTGGGGGAAAATAATACCCATAAATTATGTCAAATATACATTTTTTGGACTTAATTATTTTAATTTCACCAATTAATATCTATTTTTGTTAAAATATCTAATTATTTCATAGATTATATACCAAATAAATAAATTTAAAGCTTCTCGCTTTCTATTTAAAAAATATTTTATTTCAGTCAAATGGAAATGTTTATATGGCAATACAGGTTTTATTTAATTTGTTTGCAATGATACCAACATTTACATGTGAAATAACAATGATAAAGCGCTCCTTGTTGTGAAAAAAAGAATTAAATTTTGGATCTCAAATTGAGATCCAAACACAAAGCAGGATCTTTTGTTGTTGTTGTAATGCATGTAAATTCAAGATCCGGATCAGATCATGGTGATAATAAAATGCGGCTAATGACACCTACCCAAGTCTATACACAGAGTGCGACAGATGGCCCACAAGATAGATGTGGGTATGCGAAAGATGGTCCACACTGGATTACAAAACATGAAGTAATTGACCCATGTTCAACGACATGTGTGATTCCAAGTTCACACCATCATAAATTTACATAGAATGGCCTTCTGCCCAATTTCAAGTGTCTGGCACACTTAGGGCCCTTTCACATCAAACGAATCCGAATCAATCAGAATCACTCCGAATCAAGTTGAATCTGATTGACCAAGATTCGGCTTCGAGAGCTCCGTTTAAATGTGAAGGGATTCTTTTCCCGCCTTCAGACCGAACGAATTTGGTTCAATCAGATTTGATTCGAGGTCGCGCTTGATTCAACCTGTCGGATTCCTTGATTCTTGATTCTTGAATCAACAACCATACGAGATGGACGTGGAGTTATTTATTTTAAAAGTTAAAGAAAATAGTGCGATTTATGATTCAGGTTGATTCAGCTAGTGTAAAAGAGTGGAGATGACGAATCAGATTCAACTTGATTCAGAGCGGTTCTGATTGATTCGGATTCGTTTGGTGTGAAAGGGGCCTAAGTAAAATCACGTTGCGATGTGCTTCCCTATCCCCTTAATTGTCTGTACGAAAGTATATGGGTCTAGAATATTATAAATTTCGCATAAACCACCGGATCCTTTCTCACCATTTTTGTTGATAAATGGCATGGGATCCCATCTAACAGAGTGCTCTCTTCACGTTGTAGAGTTAGGCCGGTTTAGGCTGGGGACTTTATTCGCGATCTTTTAATAATTTTTCGTTTTACTTTTAGACCATTTGGAATTGACGGGAAAAGAGCTGAACTCATCCATCAAGCCAAGCCAAGGTTGGTGTTCAAATCACCAATGTAAACGAGACCATATATGCGTGTTGGGTAGGACAATGACATGCAAACCAATGAAAAGGCCGGGTGTCGCAGTTAGACCGTGACAGAATACTAATATGAACTAAAGGTCAGAGTAGGGTGGCATATAAGTATGTCGTGGCCACATGGATGAGGGAAGCTCGCCATTTTGACGGGCACTTTTTAGAAAGCTACGAGAGAGTGTGGTCAAAAAAAAAGTGATAACGAAAATTTAGAAAAAGCAAAAGAATTCCGAGTTGTGATACTCGTATCATCTTGCTACTTATTTTAAGGGGAGTTAAAAAAATAATAATAAGATGACATAGTTTTTCGTGATTGGAGAGCATTCTGTTGGAGGAGATAGGGGCATAGGGCCATTAGGAAACTGAGAGAGATAGGATTCGCTGATGATAAAAAGCTAAGTATACTTTTAAAATTACATATAAGTTGTACGTAAAAAAAAAAACGAAAACTTTTATTCGTTTCGTTTGGCTTTGTTGCTATAAAGTTGCCCTAAAGATAACCCGGTTGTGCTTTCGCTGCGATCTTTGTTTCCGGAAAGTGCGGGACTCGCGGCCGTTATCAAGATTTCGTTGTTGTTCAGGAACTTTCCCAACGTGATTTTCCTTTGTGACCTGTTGTAGCACAAAACCTTTGTTCTTTATTCTGTTGTTTCGTTTTCGGCAAATTCGACATTTTGATTGTTAACTTTACTTATGGTTGAAAAAATTCTGGGTTTTATCCCTATATCGTATAAAGGTTTCTCAGATACAATTTAATAAAATTTAAAAAAAACTTTAATTGCGGAACACCATATTATACAATTTGTATCTATTCATTTTTTTTTTAATTTTAAATTTGAAATTTAAAAAAAAAATATGATTTATTACATTGCATGTGAGCAAAATTGTCTTAAACAGAAAAACTGAGAGAGAAGAAATGGCAATAGAAAAAGGGGAATATGATCTTATTTTAAAATATTATTTAAGCTTTTGGAAATTCTAAAATTTAAATAATTAATTTTTAAAATGAGAATATTTTCTTTTTAAAGTTCAAGAAATTATTTATTTATTTTATTTATTTATTTATTTTATGTGGTTTGGTAATTTATTTGTTTGATTTTAGTTTCTATTTTCGAAATCAAACAAATAAATTACGTCACTCACACTGTGCTCAGTAGCTCAGATTTCAAAAATTAAAAACTGACAGAACATAAATTCTTGAACTTTAAAAATAAAATATTCTTATATTAAAAAATCAATTATTTCAATAAAAGGAACTGACTTATAGGTTAAGAATTTCGAAAAGCCTAAATAATATTGTTTGGATGCGGAAGTGATCCCGGTTATTTTTTTATTTTTTTTAAGGAAAATTTGTTTTCAAATAGAGCATAAAGAAGTTTAAATTTTCAAAATCTTAGAAAGATGATTTTTTTTAATAAATAAACCAATCAGATACCTTTTGCAAATGAAAATTTTAGGAAATTTTAGCTTGGATGTTTTTTAAGGTGACGTGAAATAACGCCAAATGAAATAAAGCCAAATTCAAAAAATTTGGCAATATTTCGTTTTTGAAAACGAAATAAGGCCAAATTTTCAATTTGTGTTTATTTCGCTTTAGAAAACGAAATAATAGCAATTTGGCATTGTTTCGATTTAAAATTTTGCAGAATTAGGAAAAAACATAAAGTAAAATTATCTTTTGTTTTATCTCTATGCTAAATTAAATTCTTTATTCAAACAAAAATAAAAATAAACAAACACATTTGTACAAAGTTTCACTGTGGGTTACAAAAACCCAACAAAATTTACATTTGTAAATTAACATTTTAAGTTAACATAATCATATGAAGTTAACATAAGTCAAACAAAACAATAAGTCAAAAATTCATTACCTAATATAGAAAATATAGTACAAGTTTTTCTTTTAACAGTATACAGTCGTCGAATTTTGAACAATTTGCCTGCAAATTGGACACAAAATCGGTTTATTGTTTTTTGTACATTTTTCTGCAATATTTGTATAGCAATTTAAGCAAAGCTTAAAATGATTACAAGGTTGTAATAATATAGAACGCGGATTATCCATGCAAACCACACATACAACTTTGGTTTCATTAGTATTTTCTTTGAGCAAGGCATCCCAATTTGGATAATCACTGTCCATCGTCTGTTCATCCTGATCATTGAAATTATCCAATGGAAGTATTTTATTATTTCTATTAGAAACTTGCTTCAAAAAATCATCAATTGAAATTTTTCCTTGGCTTAGCTTAGTGGTTACACTCTCAATAAGGGCACTTTGGTCTTGAAATCTTTTTTTTTTTTTTTGACTGAAAGACGTCAAAAGTACCATCGGTTACCATAATAAAATCTCTGGATACAACCTGATCTTCAACAAGAAGACAATCGAGAAATTTAAAAAAAATCCCTTTTTTCGCCGACTTCCTACTTAATTTACTGTTGAATCCTTCAACTGCGCTTGTGGTTCTTATGGCATTTTTATGCACAGATATCGTTGTCGGTGTTTCCTATAATTCACATATTGTTCATTACATTATTATTTGTTTCCTTTTGTGTCAATATTTCAACATGTCTGATTTAAAGAATGTTGAATTCTTTAATTTGAGTTGCATGGTAGTTCAGAGTTTAAAATCGGACCGGAAGGATAAACATAAACTAAGATTTCGATTTAACATAAGGAAAAATTGTATGAAGAAAGTAATAAAAGGATATACATACATATATATAAACTAAAAGGAAATCCATGTTGACGATCAGATATGGAGACTGAAAAAAATGTTGGGAATCACAAAATTCGGTAATTGTCTAGAATAGCTATACTTTTGCTAAAAACATAGAAAAAAATTCGGAAAATAGCCAAATCGGTGTACTTTTTCGTAAACTTTAATAAAAATCGGGGGAAGTGCAATTTTGCAACAATTATTTTTGTTATTAATTAAAAAAGTTGAAAAATGACAGATACTTGTTGCTCGATTGAAATTTTTGAAATTGGAGCCTAAAACAAGTTTTTTGAATTGATAGCACGGCGGCGTACTAACAGCTAGGTATGTAAGGGGGGGCATGCTCCCCCCCTGCAACCCCCTTGCTTGGGGTCACTATAGGATTTGGGGTGGGTGCGAGTTTGGGTATATGCAAAGAACACGAATGCGTTGTGATTCTTTCATAACTGTGAACCATACTTGTTTTTTTTTTTTTTGTTGGGAATTTCTTTGATTTTGTGCTCAAATGACAAAGTTCTTAGCATATACCCAAACTCTGACCCACTCCAAATCCTATAGTGATCCCAAGCAGGGGGGTTGCAGGGGGTCAGCATGCCCCCCCCTACATACCTAGCTGTTAATAAGCCGTGCTATCAATTCAAAGAAACTTTTTAGCAAAAGTAGCTATTCTAGACAATAAATCCACCATTTTTTCGTGTTTTGTATATAAAAAAGTGAACTTTAAATTTTAAAATATTCGTTGTTTCTATTATTTTGTTGGCCTTATTTCTTTTTATAAATCGAAATAAAGCCAAATTGGTTTTATTTCGTTTTGAACAACGAAATAAGGCCAAATTTGAAATTTGGTGTTATTTCATTTGGTACTATTTCACGTCACCGTTTTTTAATGGTATAGTGCATTTATTAAATAGGATGAGGAACTTTTAAAATCTTTTGTTTAAAAACATTAATAGGTACAAATCTTTGAGTTTATAAATTAGGTAGTTATTACCTTCGGGTAAAAAAAGTGTTTCAAGGACAAATAAACTTTGTTTGGATCTTTATTTTTAGAGAAAAATATTAGACTTTGTAATTGTACTTAAATAAATTTGATGCCTTTGACTCAGTCTTAAGATATCTAAATTCTAGCAAATCCAATTTTGTTCTGCCAGAGCAAAGTTTTTAACTTATTAGTAATTTTTCTATAAATTTGAAATAAACATAACGTTTTACTACTGTTTTAAAATATACGTACGTGCACTTTTGACTACCGAATTGGGGGTTTATGTCTCTTCGTGTAGGAGGTAGAGGCAATTTCAGAACGAATCAGTTCAATTGGCAAACCAAGACTATTTAAAATATTTCCTGTATTTTTAAATTTGAAAATGTACCTGTTCAAACGGCTTGTTTTTAAAATTTGATTTCTCAAAAAAACCCTAATGTTTCAAAATTCTTATTTGAAAATCTTTAAAGCAGTTTACTTTTTAAATTGATTTTGTACACATACAATTTTTCAATTTTAGTTAAAATGTATATTTTTAATATGCAGTTATTTTGAACTAATTAATATACAGTTTCGTAAAAAACTGATGACCGTTTTGGATATATCGAATTTAAAAAAAAATGTACTATTTAAAAAAAAAAAATCCAAAAATAAAGCCAATATAAGAGCTTGTACAGAAAAAAACAATTGAAATCAGTTGACTAGTTCTTGAGAAAACTTAAAAACAAAATAACGTGGTGTACCTACCCTTCTGGAGCAATACAAAAATCTATCGGCTTAAGCAACACATAGGTACCTGCCTAAATATAAACCATATTTACATGTATGTTGTTTATGCCCTCTTAGGTCCGAGCTTTATTGTCCACATTAATTTGTTAAAAATGAAACAAAAAGTAGAATTGTTGTAATATAAATAAAAGCCATACATTTCATATTAAAAAAGATCCTGCGGTGCGACCCACAATGATAACTTCCCATCCCGTCTGTTGATTTGTCTTACTTAAAAATTTGTAGGTTTTCGTGTTTTGTTAAAAAAAAGTTATCAGTTGAACTATTCTTAAAAAATTTAAAATTAACAACAATATTTTGCATATTATGATGAAATAGTTTGATTTCAAAATCTATTTTTCCGAGATTTTTAGTCGAAAACCAATTTTTACCAATTTTAGTAGCATTTCTTAAAAGTTTTTATCTATAATATTATAAAGAGGAAAGATTTGTATTTGTGTATGTAACGAATAAACTCAAAAAGTACTGGACCAATTTTAATAATTCTTTTTTCATTAGAAAGCTACATTATCACTGGGTAACATAGGCTATATTTAGTACTAGATTACTACAGAAATCTTTTGAAATTCCTATTAAAACCAACCGAAGGTGTACAAAAATTAGCCATATAATGTCTTTCATCGCATACGCTGCGAAGAGTATTAATGATAGGAAAAACAAATGTTTTCTAATTTAGTGATTCATGGTCGTTTTAATTAGCATGCTTATAACTTAAATATCTGTACCTATTTATGTCTACCCGTGCGTAGCCGGGACGGGCCGCTAGTTTCTTATATAAACAAATACAAATTGGATGAATTAAATTAATTTGAAGTCAATTTCTTCTATCGTTCACGAGATATGGAGAACCGACCATCATTTTTTACCAATGTTGTGTACTATTTTTTGTAGATTTTATTTTTTTATGAAAAAACTGACTGTTGGATTTTTATAAAAACATTACTGTGAGAAAAAATTAGTTTGAAGCTAATATTTCTAATTTTTGTAAAGATATTTGAGTCAAAAGTAATTTTTTACCAACTTTTAGTACCTAATGTTTGTATTTTTTGTAAGAAAGCTGTCAATTCGATTTTTCTCAAAATTTAACTGAATGTTGAAAACAATATTTTTGTTCGTAAAATATTCGAGGTGACAAATATTTTTTTTTCAGTTTTTTTGATTTAATATAAAATTTAATTCAAGTCTCTAGCGTTATTGGTTCGTGAGGTATTTAGAGTTAACCAAAATTTTCACCTTTTTAAAATTGCTTTTCTTTCTGCATCTTTCTGCATTATTATCTGTAGGTATAAGAAAATTTATTTAAAGTCGATATCTCTACTGGTTCTTGAGCTATGGACGAGTACGTTCACACGCACGCACAGACATCTCTCTTAAAATCTTTTATTTCGACTCTAGGGACCTTGAAACGTCGGGAAATTTCAAAATTTTTAACTTCCCATAGGAAGTTATTGTAATGGGTCCGATTTGACAAATTGAAAATTTTGACATTTCTCGACGTTTCAAGGTCCCTAGAGTCGAAATAAAAGATTTTTAGAAAGATGTCTGTGCGTGCGTGTGTACGTACGTCCGTACGTCGAAAATTTTACGACTAAAATATGATTTCATTTTCAAAATAATTTTGTGCAACGAAGAATAATGTTTTTGTCATCTGATAAAATTTTGAGAAAAATCTAATCGACAGTTTTTTTATAAAAAATAAAAACCTAAAAAAAACATTACTCAAATTTGGTAAAAATTGAATTTCGACTCAAATATCTTTTCAAAAACTTGAGATTATGGCTTCAAGCTTATTTTATCTTATAAGAAATATTGCTTTCAACATTGGGACAAATTTTGAGAAAAATCGAATTGACAGTTTTTTTACAAACAATAAAAACCTACAAAAAAAATGTATAAAAGTTTGTAACAATTGATTTTTGACTCAAATATCTTTTCAAAACTTTGAGATATTGGCTTTAAACTACTTTTATCTTTCAAAAAATGTTGTTTTCAACATTCAGTAAAATTTTGAAAAAAATAGAATTGACAGTTTTTTTACAAAAAATTAAAAACCGAAAAAAAAAATAAACAAAAGTTGGTAAAAATTGATTTTCGACTTAAATATCTTTTCAAAAATTTGAGATTATGGCTTCTAACTAATTTTAACTTATAAGAAATATTGTTTTCAACATTAGGAAAAATTTTGAGAAAAATCGAACTGACAAAAAATAAAAACCTAAAGAAAAAAATTAATAAAAGTTGGTAAAAATTGATTTTCGGCTCAAATAGCTTTTCAAAAATTAAAAATATTGGCTTCAAACTTATTTTATTTCACAGAAAATATTGTTTTTTATATTCAGTAATTTTTTTATAAAAATCCAACAGTCCGTTTTTTCATAAAAAAAATAAAATCTACAAAAAATAGAACGCAAATTTGGTAAGAATTGATACATTTAGACAAACTTTTAAGCAAGACAAAGCGATAGACGGGATGGGAAGTTATCAGTGTGGGTCGCATCCCAGCCTCTTTTTAATTCGACAAATCGGACCGATTACAATAACTTCCTATGGGAAGTTAAAAATATCTACCTCGAACTACATTTACGAAACTATACTGACTAATAGTTAATAAGTTAAAAAAAAAAATGTTCAGTTGGATTTTTCTAAAAGTCACACATCTTAATGTAGACGAGCTGACAAAATTGTATGAAAGGTACCTACAACAGCAAACAACATATATAGGTACCTACAAATATAAACTACTTACATTTTTATGTCCTGTAATGTGCCCTCTAAGGTGTATTGTTAACATTTATTTATTAAAAATGATATAATAAAAGTAGGATTGTAACATAAATAAAAGACACAAATTTCAATTTAAATTCAAATTCAAATTATTCAAATTATCTGGGCCAACATAAAGAATGCATTTTTGATTTTATTTAAAACTACATACATATTTATAAATACTGTACCTGACAATCAACTAATCTCAAACAAAGTGCTAAGTGTACGGATACTATCAGTATCCGGATTCTAGCATGAATTCCTTATGGTATTTCATAAAATACCTGCCAACCTACCAATACCTTTTGTATTTAAAATTTGAATTTAAAATCAAACCCACATCCAAAAAAAAAATCACCTACCAATTGATATCTATCTACAAAAAAAACTTTAAAGGTCAAACAAATCTAATCTTCTAATATTGCAGAAAAACTTAATGCCAAATAAAAGCAAAATACCCACCAGCCAAAATATACATAACTATAACCAAACGTGTAACTACCCCCATATTTTTGTTCTTAACAAAAATCTGCACGACAAAAATCGCATCGTAGCTTTGTATACATAATACAAACCACGTTTCATATACAGGGATCGTGCACAAGGAGAAGCAGATTTATGAATGTATGTATGTAAATAAAAACAAAAATCGGTACAAGATCCTGAACAGCTGATGTAAGCATACAAAAATTTCATTCATCCCCTTATTAGACACAATATTGAGACATTGCCGTTTTCCATATAAAAGTGCATTGATAAAAAGAAAAAACAAAAACATATTCATCGACCTTCATATGAAAGCTTTGTATATGAAAACATATATGTACAAGGATAGACTCAAATACAATGAAGGAAATTGTGTTGACTTTTTGGGTGGAAAATTAACTATCTCCCTTATTCTGGTGGCTGATGTTCAAATGGTAGACATGTGCAGTGCATTCAAGAGGACACAATCGTCCACATGTTTTTCTCAAAACCCACCTCTGTCTATCAACTCCTACTCTCACCTCCCCGTGGTGAACATCGGGTGCCTAGTACTTTAACTTAAGATTGGGTTCCAACCAAAGTGGAAAATTTTTGGGGGCAGCAAACGAGAGAGGGGGGGAGGAAGAGGTGTTTCCACTAAGGAACCGCTCCTTATCCAGACGGCAGCAGAGGAATTCCCGAGATGGTGGCGTCTACAGTTCCAGTAAGGTTGAACAACTTAGTAAACAACTTATAGGGCTTCTACGACTTATTCGGAGCCCAGGCCTATAAGAAGCGGTATCCGGCTCCCCGTCCTTGGAGGGGCCTTCCAGGTTGGGGGTTGTGCTGTCAGGGTGACTTCCTGGCCACGTAAAAACATCATAGTTACGAAGCACCAACAAGCCTCGGATACAGACGGATTTACTGTTGACAACCTACGCAAACGAATTAAGGACAACGAACTTCGGATATGCACGTGGAATGTTAGGTCCCTTAACAGACCACGTGCGGCCGAAGAATTAGCGGAGGCCCTAGACTGCTATAAAGCAGACATCAACGCCATCCAGCAAATACGATGGGATGGGCCGGGCAAAAAGAGGATGAAAAACTGCGACATTTACTATGGTGACTGCTACCGAGAAAACCAACAGCGCTTATTTGGATGCGGCTTTGTCATTGGAGCCAGACTTAGGCAAGAAGTTTTGAGCTATAGGTGCATCAACGAGCACCTCATGACCATCCGCATCAAGGCTAAATTCGGCAACATTAGCCTGATATGCGCGCACGCCCCACAGAAGAGAAGGATGACAACACAAAATATATGTTCTTCGAGCTCTTAGACAAAACATATGAGCAGTGTCCTAGCTGCGATATTAAAATTGTCCTGGGCGATTTTAATGCCAAGCTAAGAAGGGAAGACATCTTTGGTGGAATAATCGGAAAAAAACAGATTGCACGACAACACTTCCGACAACGGATTCAGGCTCATTGACTTTGCTGAGGGGCGAAATGTCATGGTAGCCAGTATACGTTTTGCACACCTCAACATCCACAAAGGAACTTGGAGTTCTCAAGATCAATCTACCGTCAACCAGATTGACCATATTGCGATCGACGCCAGACACGCTTCCAGCATCATGGGTGTCCGAACTTTCCGAGGAGCTAACATCGACTCGGACCACTACCTCGTTTTAGCCAAGGTAGCACTTCGGGTTTCCAGACCCAAGCCAAACCGGGGAATTGCTGGGAGAAGGTACAACGTCGAAAGGCTACAATCGCATTCGCAAGAGATCGCCAAATCCTTCTCCGACCGAGTTACAAGTAACCTCTCTTGAAGTTCTGTGCCGCCAACATAATGTATCGAAAACCAGTGGCAACATTGCCTCTAACGTGCTGGGTTTCAAGCAGCCACCAACAAGGAACCCCTGGTTTGATGAGGAATGTTGGCAGGCAAATGCAGCCAAACAACAGGCTCGCAAGGCGGGCGCTGCATAGAAGGATGAGAGCTGCTCACGAGCTCTATGAGCCGGTGAGGCGAGAGGAACACCGACTTCTCAGAAGGAAAAAGAGAGAGCATTAAAAGCGTGCGGTAGAAGATGTTGAGAGGTTTAAAAGCAGGAATGAAGTTCGAAAGTTTTATGAACAGGTGGCTGCTAAGACGAAGGTGGAAACATCATAGTGGAACCGCAGTCAATGCTGAGCATATGGAAGGACCACTTCTGCAGGCTGTATAACGGCGACGACGAACTGAATTCCGCTGGCAGGCAGGATGATCCATTCAACATAGACGACGAAAGCCAACAATCCCGTCTTCCCGACTTATACGAAGTATAGATTGCCATATATAGCTGAAGTCTAACAAAGCCGCTGGAGCAGATGGCTTGAATGCCGAGCTCTTTAAAGCAGCTGGAGATAAGTTGGTTAGGAGCATGCACCAATTTGTCTGTAAGATATGGTCGGAAGAAAGCATGCCCGATGAATGGAACCTCAGTATTGTTTGCCCAATTCTTAAAAAGGAGACCCTCTAAACTGCACCAACTATGGAGGCATCAGTCTACTTAACATCGCTTACAAAATCTTCTCTGCCGTAATATGTGAACGTCTAAAGCATAAAGCATAAAGCATAAACGAAAGAACTCAGCTTGATGTCAATGGGGCTTTTGTGAGTATTGAGGCAGAGGCGGCAAAAATGGGTTTAACGGTTAATGAGGGCAAAACAAAGCTGTCGTCAAGAAAGGACCTACAACACCGACGAAGTCTCAGTCAAAACGTCACCATCGACAGACGTAACTTTGAGGTAGTCAAGGACTTCGTCTACCTAGGCTCCGCAATAAACGGAGAAGACAACACCAGCGCTGATATCAAACGAAGAATAATTCTTGCTAACCGCTGTTTTTTGGGCTAAGAAAGCAATTGAATAGCAAAGCCCTCTCTCGAGGGACCAAAGTGTCGCTATATAAGACCCTCATCATCTCCGTCTTGCTACACGGTGACAAAAGCGGATGAAAGCACCTTGGGTCACTTCGAGAGAAAAGTTCTTCGTGTGATCTACGGGCCCGTATGCATAGAAGGGGAGTGGAGGAGAAGATGGAATGACGAGCTTTACGGGGTGTACAGCGTCGTAGACTTAGCCAGAAGGGTAAAAGTCCAACGACTAAGATGGCTGGGTCACGAAGAGCGCATGGAAACCAATGCTCCGGCCCGGAAAGTCTTCGAATCCACACCCACAGGACAGCGCAGTAGAGGATGACCGCGGACGTTTTTTTCGTCGTCCATAGCTCAAGAACCAGAAGAGATATCGACTTCAAATAAATTTTGTTATACAGATATTAAGGCAGAAAGGGCTCTCAAGAAAATTGCGTGGGTGGTTTTTTTCACCATAGCAGTTTAAAAAAAGGTGAAAATGTTGGTTAACCCTAAATATCTCATGAACCAATGACGCTAGAGACTTGAATTAAATTTTATATTATATATTGAACAAAAGATGTATGTATATTTTTGGAAAAAAAATCCAATTAACGGTTTTTTTTATAAATCAAAAAAACTGAAAAAAAATTGTCACCTCGAACATTTTACGACTAAAATATGATTTCATCTCCAAAAAAAATTTGTGCAACGAAAAATAATGTTTTTGACATCTGATAAAATTTTGAGAAAAATCTAATTGACAGTTTTTTTTATAAAAAATAAAAACCTAAAAAAAAACATTGCTCAAAGTTGGTAAAAATTGAATTTCGACTCAAATATCTTTTCAAAAACTTGAGATTAAGGCTTCAAACTTATTTTATCTTATAAGAAATATTGTTTTCAACATTCTGAAAAATGTTAAGAAAAATCGAATTGACAGTTTTTTTACAAAAAATAAAAACCCAAAAAAAAAATGTTTTAAGTTGTTAAAAATTGATTTTCAAAACTTTGAGATATTGGCTTTAAACTACTTTAATCTTTCAAAAAATATTGTTGTCAACATTAAGTAAAATTTTGAAAAAAATCGAATTGACAGTTTTTTTTACAAAAAATAAAAACCGAAAAAAAATTTAACAAAAATTGTTAAAAATTGATTTTTGACTCAAATATCTTTTCAAAAATTTGAGATAATGGCTTCTAACTAATTTTAACTTATAAAAAATATTGTTTTCAATAATAGGAAAAATTTTGAGAAAAATCGAATTGACAGTTTTTTTACAAAAAATAAAAACCTAAAAAAAAATTATAAAAGTTGATAAAAATTGTTTTACGACGTAAATATCTTTTCAAAAATTTGAGACATTGGCTTCACACAAATTTTTTTCTTTTAAGAAATATTGTTTTCAACATTCTATAAAATTTTGAGAAATATCGAATTGACAATTTTTTTACAAAAAATAAAAACCTGAAAAAAAAAACAATACTAAAACTTGTAAAAATTTACTTTCGACTCAAATAGCTTTTCAAAAATTACAAATATTGGCTTCAAACTTATTTTATTTCAACAGTCCGTTTTTTCATAAAAAAATAAAATCTACAAAAAATAGTACGCATATTTGGTAAAAATTGATACATATAGACAAACTTTTAAGCAAGACAAATCGACAGACGGAATGGGAAGTTATAAGTGTGGGTCGCATCCCAGCCTCTTTTTTTAATTTCATATTAGAAAAACCAGGATGGAAAATAAATTATCTGAAGATAAGAAAGAGGAAGAACGTGTATGTTTAAATTGTAAGGGGATCGCCTATTGGTTGTGTAGTTAGGTAGGTGTCTAAAACGCATAAAGAATAGTTCATTGGCGTGCTCAGTTTTATGCAGATAGTTAGATAAAGGCCATTGAATAATTACAAGTAGAAGTGGACATTGAACATTGCACAAACGACCACGCGCCTTATGAGCATGCGGTGAGTGCCATTAGTACCTTTAATATCATTTACATGATATTGGTTTTTGTATATACTAATTTATATGCTCAATGCTCAAAAGGGATAAAAAAGTCCTTTTGAATATATGAATATTTAGGAATGGAGACAATAATATGTGCACGTTAAATGGGATACTGTGTCTGTGTCGCTATAAAAAAAAAAGAATAGGCACCTATACCTACATCTAAAAATATTAGGTATTTGAAATGATACTATTCGTTTTTCGTGACTAAGAAAATTACCATTGTCTTACAATCTTTGTTTTGTTTTGGAGTTTTGGTTTAATTGATTTGCCAAATCGTTTACTTGGAGGTTTAATGTTCCAAATAAAAAAATTGCAATTACTGTTGCACTAATTTTTTTATCGGAACTGGCAGTAATACCATTTTACGAATACATAGTTTTGTGAATGACAGTACGATATAGCAAAGTGCATGTTGTATGATAATTAAAAAAATAAATTTCTTCAGTAAAGGCATTTGAAGGTATTTTAACTTTTTAAATAAACTTTAACAAAAATGGAATATGTATGTACATATAATTTATTTAATAGTATTTATATTATGCACATATATAATGCATTACTATTTCTTGAAACTTTTTTTACAATTTACAATGCCTAACTTGAATCAAATAAATTATTTTGTCTTAATTTTGTTAAGGAGACGTTGAAAATAATTGGAATGAAATGAATGAAAATGATGAAGAAGAAAACACGTGTGAGGTTGATGACTCCGAAAACGAAGAATTAGATCAAGAAGAGTCAACTACAAGCAGAATTAATAAAATGTCCTTAACATATTTTGCAGGGTATATTTCAAAATCTGTGCTAAGGAAAAATGACTGTGATTTATGCAAAATGTTTATGGTCAAGAGCAAATGTCAAAATAACTATGAAACAAGGAAAGATTTAATAAGATTTTGTCAATTCGAAAATACAATTAATGGAGGCTTGACGATTCCCACAAGAGAATTCGTTAATTATGTAAAATCAATTGTGCAATGTTTTGGGGAAAACTTTGATTCATTGTGTTTCCAAAAAAAATTTTTAACATCCTTAAATAATATGTTCAATACCAAAGAAAATTACCTCTGTTCGTCCACTGAACATATAAACATCATATTAAATCATATCTGGGCACCTGCCCAGATATGCGAATTATATTCAAGCTTTGGACGGATGAAGGGTTTGTAAATTACAGCCAGATCAGAAGGGGTGAAAAATGTCTTGCATCGTCAGAGAAATCCTAAGCACCTGGCAGCATTTTTGGCAATATCAAATATATGATCATTCCATTAAAAGTGATCTGTGATACACATACCGAGTACTGACAGTTGATTAGTTTCCTGGATGCAAGTGCCACTCATAAATAGTGGCATCGGGGGTGTGTTACGCTTTAACGACAGGAGACAGCATTGAGTTTTCGAAGCATTAAATTCTACACGGTTTCTTACTCCCCATTGGACAATGCTGTCAAGATCAGAATTTAATGAGCTTATCATACGCTGCCGTTTAAGTTCCACATCCGAACGACAAGGATGTGTATCTAGAAACGAGTATTAAAAGCTGAGGGTACTGTCGTCGGCGAAACAGTTTCATGGATTAGAAGTGGCAGACATAAGATCATTTATGAATATAAAGAAGAGAGTCGGAGACAAAACGGAGCCCTGGGGGACACCAGCATTTATTTTATGAATTGTATTGAACGGAGAAAGGTAATTTCTAATCCAACGAAGAAGACATTCATCAATACCAAAAGCACGCATTTTCGATAAGAGAGCTTGGTGCCAAACTCTATCAAATGCTTTTGAAATATGAAGTGCAATAATCTTACTTTCTCCAAAACGATGTAAAGATTATTTCCACTGTTCGGTGAGATAAACCCTAAGATCACCAGTGGACCTATTGCTACGAAAGCCATATTGTACGGTCATTAAAAAGCTTCCGTTCTTCAAGATATTTCTTGAGCTGTTAATTAATCAGCGTTTCCATGACCTTGGAAAGAAGGGACGTGAGTGCTATTGGACGATAGTTAGATTGAGAGGAGGATTCGCCTTTTTTAGGGACAGGCTGGACAAATGCTATTTTCCATCCGCTCGGAAAGAGGCTTGTAGAGTAGGAAAGATGGAAAATTTTACGCAGTGGTTTTGCCAGTGATGAAGAACACCTCTTCAGAACAATTGGGGAGATACTATTCGTGCCAGCGGATTTGTGTATGTCAAGGTCTTTCAGTAATCTTTCAACTGCACGAGTGCAAAAGAAGATTCGTCCTATAGAATCATTTACGCTCTCAAGAACAGGAAGACTCATGGCACTTTCCATTTTCAGGAAAAAAAAGAAATTTAAAGAAAAAACCCATCCCAACCCATATCAAACTAATAACAAAATTGAAGAAAAACACAACGAAACTCACAAATCATCATCATGTCGAATTACATGCAAGCACCAACATTATTTTCATTTTATGAATAAGAACGAAATTTAAAAAAAAAAAAGTACATTTTCTGCAGCGAACTTCATTTGGCCTTGAATGCCACACACAGTTTTTTTTTTTATTGTTGTTTTTTATTCCAAATAAAAAGAGAAAAAAAAACCGTTATCTTCCTCGACCATAACATATTGTGAGTAAATTTCCCATAAGGACCAAATCTGTAAAATTGGGTGTTGTATTTGATAGACCGATACAATTAAAAAAAAAAAAACTCGCCGCCGCCCGTGCGATACTAGCGAAGTAGCGACTTATGAGCAATAAGTGTCGCCATCTAGAGCAGGATCTGCCCGATGTCCCTTCTATTTGTAATTATTCAATGATACAACCTACCTTTGAACCTGTGATGAATATCAATATGCAGAACAACATAAAATGAGTTCCATTAACAAATCCTATCGAATTTCAAATAATTTGATTAACGAAGACACGTTTACAAAATAAACAAAACTTTGACTTCACACAATGAACTCATAAAACGACCTAAACGTTCCACGTTGACGATATTCTTCGAATTTCTAAAGAAACCCGCACTGTCTGTGTTGCCTATACCAAACACGCTTTGAAACAACCCAAACCTATAACCTAACCAGTTCCTTACGATTTTCATTTACTTGGAATCGTGTTCAATGTCCTAGAACCAAAAGGAAGTGAATCCATCCATCTATAGAGATACTCCTCTATTGTACAAGTACCACCTCACCTATTCCTAGTCTTTTGTGTAACGTAAATTGTGAATTTATATGGAAATTCAATTTAAATTACATGGAAATTTCTACAAGGCCTTGGTGTGGTAGACTTATAGGTTGTTTGGAAGGGTGGGGGGTGGTGAGCTAGCCTATGATGTCTTTCAAACCCTATTTTATTCCCAAAACATCTATACTTTCATCATGGTAGCCGCCGCCGCCGTGAGTCGTCGGTACCTAAATGTCGAAAATGTTGATGTTCCTCGATGTAACATCAAAGCCAGCCTATCTATACTTTTAAATAAACTTATATACCAGCTGCCTATATACTTTTAGGTAATGCTCTATATCCATGCTTATTTATAAAAGTAATAAAAATCGAAATGCAAATATATTTATATACGAGTAAGCACGCAACTATCGAAGCCAAGTCTCTAGCTCTGGCAAAATAATCAATTAACTAAATAATTGAAGTAATTTTCAATTTCCAACGAAATTTGCATACAAATTAGCGATAGCACACGGGCATTGATGTGTTAAATATGCCGCACGTCTAAAACCGTGTAATCTGTTTGAATAATTTTTTAATTGCATTGACTAATGATCATATACATTTTTGAGCAGCTTTTGACTTTTAGGCGACCAACAACAAGCGATGTAACGCGACGCAGCGTGATAGCGACCGACGCGACGATTCGGTAGGTATAGAATACCACCAACACGCGCGTCGAATAACGCGGAAACGGAAAGGGCTTAATTAAATCGTACCAGGGCAATTTCCGTCGCACGCGCCACACAGCGTTGTGTATATGTACTTATGGATATTTTATAAATGTTTTTTTATTGTTGAAATTAATTTTAGTTTGTTTCGAGTTTTCAAACCAATCAACCCTTGCCTGATGAAAGAGTTTTTATGCTTCCTTCTCTTCCCCTTCCACCCCAGCAACACATAATTACATCATCATAAATATTAAATTTGAAAGAATTGTGTCGCATTAATTCGCTGTTGTAGATCTGCAAAAGGGCTTAAAATGAATGATAAAATAAACGTATGTACATTTTCAAGTACGAATAATTCAAGTCAAGTACTAAGTACTGACTATGTACTTACACTTTAAAAAAAAAGGAATTTGATAGAATTGAATGGAAATGAACAAGTTATGATTTAATTTAAATATTTACTCTTGGTACAATTACTTGGTATTGAATTGATAACTAAGAACTAGTAAGTACATATCATATTCTTTAGACTACTAAGTAAGTAAGCTTTGCCTATTATTGCAATAACTTTAATCCCTTACCGCATGAATTATTTCCAACAAAGGCAAAAAATTGAATAGACTTTTAATTGCTTAATTAGATCATTATAAGACATGTTAAATGAAAAAAATAAAAAAAAAAATTGTTTAAACTTTTGGGAGAGAAGCCAAATTTGGCCTCGTATGCATTAAAGGTTTTAAAACCTTAACATTTCCGTAAAGAAAACCTTTATAAGAACACACAAAAAAATTAAGGGATATCAATATAAAAATAATACAAATTTATTGAGTAAAAAAAGGCTAATCCTCGTGAGTTTGAGCTCCATGAAATTTAGAAAAACAATTACTTTTTTCATTGTAACATACATAAATGAGCTTTATAAAGGGTGTCCCAAAATTAACGCGAGATTTGAATTTGCCGCCATTTGTGCAGTGAAGTGTTGGCAACTCTGCAAAAAAAGCAATTTGACAGCTAACAGTATAGGGTTATTAAAAATGGAGCGTTACACGAGAGAACAACGTGTCTTCATTATTAAAGAATATTTCAAAAATAGTGAAAGCTTGGCGGCTGCAGTTCGAAAATTTCGAACAAAATCATCCTAAGCGATGAAGCACATTTTCATCTTGATGGCTTTGTCAATCGCCAAAATTGCCGCATTTGGGGTTCGGAGAACCCACATGTGATTGTCGAAAAACAAATGCATCCACAACGCGTGACTGTATGGTGTGGATTTTGGGCTGGAGGCATAATTGGGCCATATTTTTTTGAAAATGATGCTGGTCAAGCAGTGACTGTTACTGGTGCTCGATATCGCGACATGATTACACAGTTCTTTCTGCCAAAATTGGATGATATTGATGTGTCCAATATGTGGTTTCAACAAGACGGTGCCACATGTCATACAGCCCGTGAAACAATTCAATTACTGCATTAGACATTTCCAGGTCGTGTACTCTCTCGTTTCGGTGATCAAAATTGGCCTCCTAGATCGTGTGATATAACACCATTAGACTTCTTTTTATGGAGTTATTTGAAATCACAAGTCTATGTCAACAAGCCCACAACCACCCGTGCATTAAAAGAGGAGATTCAACGCTGCATCAACGAAATTCAGCCACATTTATGCAGAATGGTCATGGAAAATTTCAACAAAAGAATGCGCATGTGCATGCAAAGCCGTGGAGGCCATTTGTCCGAAGTGTTATTCCATACATAACCCTATCCTATGTACTTTACGAGTCAATAAAAATATAACTATCAAAAGACTAAAAACGGCGTTTTCTATTTAATTCAAATCTTGCGTTAATTTTGGGACACCCTTTATTTTGGCCAATAGGTAAAAGAACGGTAGGAGCAATTGTTTTGGCAAATTTGTCTGTTTTTTTTTTTTATTTGTGGGAAATGACCCACATTGTCGAAACGAGTAGAAAGTAGATAGGATAGTCTTGATGCCTTTCAGGACGCTTTCTCTTTGATGTTGCTCCTGCAGGTGATCCGGCCCGCTTTTTAGGATCGGTGGCAGAAGAAGTTGGAGTTGAAGGAGATCCAAGTCGAGATACACTTTACGATCGTCCACGGAGTTTTAATGCTTCCAAACGGCAAAATACCATTTTTAAATAAATACACTTGTAAATTTGAGCTATTACACTAGTTCTCAAAAAATAATTTGTGGTTGACAGTAGATGTTAATCTGGTGACGACATTTCCACTAACTCTTAGATCTGGAGCAAACAAATCGAAATAGAAGCAACCGTTCTCGTATTTTCTCCGAAAGTGGCCTTATCTTGAACAATTTGTCGTGTCCTTCTGCCCAAGTGGAATGAAATTATCAACGTCGTCGTTGTAATGGATGGAGCTTTTAATTTTTTTCAAAACTATTGCACGTCATTGTTTTGTAAATGATCGGTTGTCCTAGAGTTTTATTCTAGTAAATGCCTGGAAGATAGTAGTCGGCAACAGGACATAAACGTTACCATTTCGATGAATTGCTCTATTTCATCTTTTGTGATGCTGACCATATTGTTTATATTATCCTGGAATGCTTTTTATTTGATAAATCAGTTATTAGGTTAATTCTCTCATCAGTAAGCAGGAAATTAAAAAATTCCGATTGAGTATTTAATGATTCTGGTAGCTCAGCCGATCCCCATAATATGAAGTTTTCCTTGACGTACGCAGGAATATGTCCCTTTTTCCATGAAACTTGCTTTTTTGATTTTGGTTACCCTGGATTTGACTTCATCGATTGAATCTATATCGGTTTCTTCCACCACAACGTCGTCTTCTTTCCATCTCCATCTCTAGTTCCATATCCGAGAATGGGATTCACAAAATCGGATCTTCTGTAAAAACGACGAGTTTCCATTTCTTCAATTTAAGAACACTTAAATACATTTATTTTACTTTAATTAACAATTATTGTAGTGAAAAACAAGTAAAGCTAAAAAAAATATACTTATACATTGGAAACTCTTTACTACATACGAATCCAAATATGGCTTGACAACATTTACCTTCAAAACTGACAGCATAATTGTATATTTTTACTTATTTTTAGAAAAGTTATTATAAAAGTTATCATAAATATATTTTTCAACTAGATTACTTTATTTACACAAAAATTAAAAACCACCTTTTTCAACCACTATAATGGAAGTCAACTGACTTTTAAGGTCAAATTTAACCCTATATATATGGAAGCAGGTAGATGAAATTATTCTTAATTGATTGTCAGATATACCTACGGTGACCATCCGTTCATTATTATAATGAACAGTTCATTATTTGAAAAACATGTTCATTATGAATTATTGTGTGTCGGAAAACACAAAAATGTTCATTAATTTAGAAATTGCTCATTAATTGTTTATTGTTTTATGATTTTTTTCTTTGAGGAAAGCCTAAGCATGAAAACCATTAAATGTTTAATGAAAACGTACCCTTACATAATAATTCGTTGTCTTCCTTTTTCGGAACACTTCCTAATCTCACAATTACAAAAATCTGATCATATTATAGATTATACATCCTAACATACAGGGGAAGTTAAACTAATACGCTTACACTTGCGCACAGGATGACTTTCACCACTGGAAATTAATTTTACCATTGAGTTTTACTGACCATGACAATGGTAAAAGTAACTTTCAGTGAATGTGAATGAAACTCATCTTTTTGCCATTTGGACTAGTTATGGCATTTTCCATAAGTAATTTTGAGAGTGCACTCCGACTGTTGGAATTTCTGCATTTACACTCCTTCCTGGGACAAAGTGGAGTTGAGTTTAATGCATATTATGAAAAAGAGAAGCGACGAGTTTTTATGTGTACAAAATTATGTTTCTTCAGAAAAAAAATTTGAATGGAAGGAGAGCCAAATGAGTGCTGGAGATAGGTGGGTTGAAATTTTCAAGTTTTTCAATGAAAAAATGATACAGTATGAAAACATTTCAAAAATCGTAGTTTTGTTTATGCCTTCCTGGGTATAATGCCCCTATAGAGAGAGTTTTCTCAATTTTAAACAATGTATGGACAAACGAAAAAAACAATATGAAAATTGAAAAAATCAGGTCCATTTTAATTTGCAAATGCAATTATGAATTAAATTGCATTGAATTTAAGAATTATTAAAAAGGAAAGCCAGAATTAATTAAAAAAATGTATTCTTCCGAAAAGTACTTATTTTAACAATATTAATATATTGTAATTTAATGTCAAAGTTGTTTTATTAGCCAATATGATATAAAAGAGTTTAAGGTTTTGTTTATTTTTTTTTTTGTAAATAAGTAAGAGACTGAAAAAATCTGTGTTATTTTTATGTTTGTTTTATTTATTATCGATGAACTTTCCTTTTTTGTTTATTTTATAAATACATATACCAAATTACACTATATTTATCGATTAATTTATATTATATTATATTTATTTACTATTACTCAATGAAATACAAAAAAATCTTGAAAACTGGTCAAAATTTTTCATTTTATGGGTACTGTTCATTATTTTGTCTCGGAAAATATGGTCACCGTAGAATGTAGATATACCTCTTAAAGGAATAATTAGGCATCTTAATAATTTCTCGGAAAAAAGGGGTTAAAAAAGGATTAAAATATAAAGAGCCATTAATGGCTTCGTATTAGGTATATTGTTAATTTGCAGATTTTGTAATGTAAAATTACCTTAGCATTCTTCTTTATTCTTGAATATCACAAGACCATTTATTTAAGAAGAAATACGACTCCCAATTACTTGCACTTTTGAAGTCTCGTAACCGCCGAATTTGGGAGATATGGCATATTGAATTGTTTGATGTTTTTGAATACAATGGGGTTTTACATATCGTTTCTCCGTAATTATATTTTATGGATCTGCAAAGCTTATAACGGATTATCCATTTTGCGGTATCAAAAGTATAGGGCTGAAATTCGAGATCAGTCAGACTAAGTTGTTAAGCCAATTTTTCTTTTAGTTGAAAGTCTGACTTTTACGAAAATGGATCGCTTAACTATCGCACAACGCATACAATTTCTTAAAACCTACTACAAAAATGGTGAATCTGCTACAGTCACTTACATGTTCCAATTGTTGAAAGACTACAGTCCCGATGTGTTAATGGCTAGCGAAACCAAGCTTACCACAAACACAAATTGACTCATAAAAATTACAAATCGTAAGAAAAGACCGGCCCGACTCCACTCCAGTGGGCGCTGTCGCTCTCTTTATACGAAAAGGCATTAACTATAAAGTTATATACATACAACAATGAATTGCGAAAGCTCAAGACTCTAGAAGTTTGCGTCGTATACATCTCTCTCACTCAAGGGAAGGGATGTACATATATGATTGCGGCTTATGCGGCTGGAGCTCCTCAGGTTACTTACGAGTACTTTGCTTCAGAATTCGAGATTCTTTTTAAGGAACTAAAACTGAGCTTGGAAGAAAACTATTTCATCTTGGCCGGTGATTTGAACGCAAAACATGAAGTTTGGGGAAATCAACATAGTAATCCCAGAGATAACTATCCTTTTAATTTGAAGAATCTTTACAGCGTTGAATATGGCGTCGACCTGCTGGATCTTTTGCTGTAGGACACCAGACTGACAGTTACAGACAAAGTGGGTAATCACCCTCGAAACTGCTTACAGACAGTCGATTACGACAGTGATCACTGCACACTGGCTGGAGTTGGAGGAATACGTTGCAACGCACTCTTACAATTACAGTAAGATGCGCTAGCCTCGTTTTACCAACGCCCTAGCGAGAGAACTTCGTTCAAGTGACATAGCCCCACCAAACAACAGAAACCTGACAAATATAGAAATTGACCAACATTTACAACAGATGGACAAAACAATAAAACGAACAATGGAACGGACAATACCAAAGTACAAAGAACGGGACCAAATGGGCGCTTACAGAAACACGACTATTGACGCACTGCGTAGACACAAAAGTGGCATACTGACAAGACTCAAAAACTTATACAGACGACTTACAGACCCACAAGACTTGAAGGTAAGGACACTGAAGTCGTCAATAAAAAATGTCAATCTGTTGATTAAGGAAAACGAAAGGTTATCAATTAACAAGTACTGGTCAGTTAATTCCAGTAACAATGACACAATGGCGATCTGAGAACCGTGGTTTCATGCGGTTCGATGACGATTCCTTGGCAAATGCCATAATCGCCGAGCAAACGGGACCAAGTCCCTTGTTAGTGACGAAGGTTGAGCTTCAGCTCATCTTCAACTCAATAAAAACAAAAAGTCAGCAGGTGTCGATGGTATATCCAAAGTTGTACTAAGACATTTACCGATGGAGGCAATTGACATTTACACCACACTCTTCAATAATGCACTGAATAATGCATATTATCCAGTGCATTGGAAGAACGCTGTAGTTCATCCTCTCCCGAAAAAGGGAAAGGACAACTCCAACCCGTCAAATCTTCGGTCGATAAGTCTTCTTCCGAGCATCAGCAAAGTTTTCGAAAAAATCATCAATAGGGCTCTGACTAAGTGGGCTGCGGACAACAAAATAATTCCGGATAAACAGTTCGGGTTCAAGGCGGGTCATGACACAATTCATGCTGCGTCTAAACTCGTTTCTGATATCCAATGGAATAAATCAAAACAACAATGCACAGGTGCTGTTCTGGTTGATTTGGAAAAGGCCTTTGACACCGTATGGTTAGAGGGTCTTTACCTAAAACTGAGCAGGCTTGGCATAAGCAAGCCATTGTTTTATATACTTTATGATATGCTTAACGGTAGAAAGTTTGTTGTCAAAAGTGGCAATGTAACTTCTACCACAACATTCTTAATTAAAAATGGTCTTCAAAAGCGGGCAGCGATTAGCGAGCAAAAGTGTAGTGAAGTACCTCGGTATCTGGTTAGATCAGTATTTATATTTCGACAGACATATAAATGCTGCTCTGACCAGTTCCAGAGGAGCCTTCGCTCTTTTGAAACGGCTGTTTTACAGCAGTCGGCTTAACCCCAGAGTGAAGGTAATTTGCTAAATGGCCCTCATACGACCGATGATCGTTTATGGTTGTTCTGTGTGGTTCAACGTTGCCCCTTCCCAGATGGAGAAGTTTCGGGTGTTCGAGCGGCAGTGTTTACGACGCTTTACCGGCTTATATCGAACAGCCGAATCTTCTTACGTGCATTACTATTCCAACGAGGTCCTATACAACGGGGCTCGAATTAACAGAATTGACAATTTCGTGATAAGACTTGTTCGAGGTCACATTGCAAGAGCTATGTCTTTGACTAACAATTTAATTTTCAGGGCGTTCTATCCCAACTACGAGTATTTTGAAAGTGCACGCTTGAGCGGCTTTATTCCACCAGAGGCATTCCTCTTTTTAAACAGATGAGGTTTGATACAGGAATACAGGATAGATTGGCAGTTCCGCTAATCTACCACGTCAGACGACGAACCGTGGATAGGCGACTCCTGTACAATCGGGACGTCATGGCACAAGGCGGAGCAGAGCTCCTTCGGTTCAGTAGGACTGTGTCCGAAAGGGACCGAACTGAAGCAGGAACTGGCACAAAAAAAAATAATTACAAAAAAAAAAGAGGCTGGGATGCGACCCACACTGATAACTTCCCACCCCGTCTGTCGATTTGTCTTGCTTCAAAGTTTGTAGGTTTTCGTGTTGGGTTAAAAAAGTTGTCAGTTGAATTATTCTTAAAAATTTTAAAATTACCAACAATATTTTTCATATAAAGAAATAGTTTAGTTTGAAAATCTAGTTTTGTTAAATAGATTTTTAGTGAAAAACACATTTTTACCAATTTTAATAGCATTTCTTAAATTTTTACTAATTAGATGAATTAAATTAATTTGAGAGATATCAAGAACCGAACATCAATTTTTACCAAATTTGCGTACTATTTCTTGTAGATTTTATTATTTTTATATTTTTATTTTATTAAAAAATGGACTGTTGGATTTTTATAAAAAACCACTGAATATCGAAAACAATATTTTCTGTGAAATAAAAAAAGTTTGAAGACAATATTTTTAATTTTTGAAAAGCTATTTGAGTCGAAAGTAAATTTTTACCAAGTTTTAGTATTGTTTTTTGTTAGGTTTTTATTTTTTGTAAAAAAACTGTCAATTAGATTTTTATCAAAATTTTACTGAATGTTGAAAACAATTTTTTTTAAAAGATAAAAGCCAATATCTCAAAGTTTTGAAAAGATATTTGCGTCGAAAATCAATTTTTACCAACTTTTGTTAAATTTTCTTTTAAGTTTTTATTTTTTGTAAAAAAAACTGTCAATTCGATTTTTCTCAAAATTTTACTGCATGTTGACAACATTATTTTTCAAAAGATAAAAGTAGTTAAAACGCAATATCTCAAATTATTAAAAAGATATTTGAGTCGAAAATCAATTTTTACCAACTTTTATTAATTTTTTTGTTTAGGTTTTTATTTTTTGTAAAAAAAACTGTCAATTCGATTTTTATCAAAATTTTTCCGAATGTTGAAAACAATAATTCTTATAAGTTAAAATTCGTTGGAAGCCATAATCTCAAAATTTTTGAAAAGATATTTGAGTCGAAAATCAATTTTTACCAACTTTTGTTAAATTTTCTTTTAAGATTGTATTTTTTGTAAGAAAACTATAAATTCGATTTTTTTCAAAATTTTACTGAATGTTGACAACAATATTTTTTGAAAGATAAAAGTAGTTTTAAGCCAATATCTCAAAGTTTTGAAAAGATATTTGAGTCGAAATTCAATTTTTACCAACTTTGAGTAATGTTTTTTTTAGGTTTTTATTTTTTATAAAAAAACTATCAATTCGATTTTTCTCAAAATTTTACCAGATGTCAAAAACATTATTCTTCATTGCACAAAATTGTTTTGGAGATAAAATCATTTTGTATTCGTAAAATTTTCGAGGTGACAAATTTTTTTGTTCAGTTTTTTTGACTTATAAAAAAAACTGTTAGGTAACTGGATTTTTTTCAAAAAATATACTTGTTTGGTATCACGTTACAATATATTATATAAAATTTAATTCAAGTCTCTAGCATTTTTGGTTCGTAAGATATTAAGGGTTAACCAAAATTTTCACCTTTTTTTTAAACTGCTATGGTAAAAAAACCACCCACGCAATTTTCTTGAGAGCCCTTTCTGCATCTTTCTGCCTTAATATCTGCATAACAAAATTTATTTGAAGTCGATATCTATTCTAGTTCTTGAGCTATGGACAACGAAAAAAACGTCGCGAACGTACGGACATACGGACGGAAGTACACACGCACGCACAGACATCTTTCTAAAAATCTTTTATTTCGACTCTAGGCACCTTGAAACGTCGAGAAATGTCAAAATTTTCAATTTGACAAATCGGACCCATTACAATAACTTCCTATGGGAAGTTAAAAATGAAAAACAAAAAATGATAGATACGAGTAGTTAGATTTGCTGCTGTGGTGGTTCTAGTTTTAAGTAGTTTATAGGTAGAATAGGTAGTTTAAGTTAGTTTTAAGTTTTATTTAAGGACCTAATTTTAAGTAGTTTTTAAGTAAAAATAAAAAAGGATATTGAAATTAGTTTTTTTTTAATTTTCTAATGAATACAAAAAAAATTAAAGATAAATAACAAATAATTTGTGCTCATTGACACTTTATTTGTTATTTATCTTTAATTGTATACTGATACAGTTTTGTTAAAGTTATAATTGAAGTTTCGCACTGTTAGTTTTTGACTGCACTCCACCCCTTCTCTCTGTTTTATATATATTAATGTATGTATTTATTTATACTCTTTTGTTATGCTCTTTAATGAAGGTTTTTAAGTAGCTTTTCCTTCAACCAATACTTTATCTTTAAATTTTTTGTTAAAAACTCATTTAAACTTGGCAGTAGTAAGGTAGATAATATACCAATCTCTGTAAATTGTGCAATATATATTTAAGATAAGGAAATAATGTAATATTTTTAGCTACAATAAAAATCAATATAATATAATATAAATAGATGTTAGGGCCGAAAGGCATTAGTATTAAGAGATATAGTTTAACTTAGAGTGTCCGTATGGGACCAGTTAGTTAGTTGTAAGTTATGGTTAATTAGGCTAGTTTTATGAATTTTTGTTTAGCTTTAAGACAGTTTTAAGAATTAATGAATAAAAATAAATTTAAAAAAAAAAAAATAAAAAAAGTGGGTTGGACTGTCATGACAGAGGTCTTGGGTTCAATCCCTGCCTGTGCCATCTAAAGTTTATTTCACGGGTACTGCCTCTTGCGAGGAATTGACAAATTCTCCAAGAGTAATTCTTTTCATGAAAAGTGATTTCTCAAATTAGCCTTTCGGATTCGGCTTAAAACTTTAGGTCCCCTCCATTCTTGACAACAGTACTCGCACACACAAATGGTTGAGAGTTGTAAGTCACTAGGCCCTGGTTCCCAATGGACTCTTTATTGTTTTTCTTAATATTAAAATATTATTTCAATGTTTTATTAGAGTTAGTTTGCATTCAATGAAATATTTTCTTTTGGCAAACGAGCTTTCTGAGCAACCAATACTTTATCTTTAAATTTTTTGTTAAAAACTCATTTAAACTTGGCAGTAGTAAGGTAGATAATATACCAATCTCTGTAAATTGTGCAATATATATTTAAGATAAGGAAATAATGTAATATTTTTAGCTACAATAAAAATCAATATAATATAATATAAATAGATGTTAGGGCCGAAAGGCATTAGTATTAAGAGATATAGTTTAACTTAGAGTGTCCGTATGGGACCAGTTAGTTAGTTGTAAGTTATGGTTAATTAGGCTAGTTTTATGAATTTTTGTTTAGCTTTAAGACAGTTTTAAGAATTAATGAATAAAAATAAATTTAAAAAAAAAAAAATAAAAAAAGTGGGTTGGACTGTCATGACAGAGGTCTTGGGTTCAATCCCTGCCTGTGCCATCTAAAGTTTATTTCACGGGTACTGCCTCTTGCGAGGAATTGACAAATTCTCCAAGAGTAATTCTTTTCATGAAAAGTGATTTCTCAAATTAGCCTTTCGGATTCGGCTTAAAACTTTAGGTCCCCTCCATTCTTGACAACAGTACTCGCACACACAAATGGTTGAGAGTTGTAAGTCACTAGGCCCTGGTTCCCAATGGACTCTTTATTGTTTTTCTTAATATTAAAATATTATTTCAATGTTTTATTAGAGTTAGTTTGCATTCAATGAAATATTTTCTTTTGGCAAACGAGCTTTCTGAGCAGCAAAACAACTTATAATTGCATCGAAATTCAATTTCCTTGCCAAAGGTGCTTCGATGCATAGTGTAGCAAGTCTGGAAACCCGATCTTGTGATGAGCACGAACGATGAAACTTCTTTGTTCTGGCAAGGATGCTAAATGAACGTTCGGCACTAGCTACGGTTACAGGTATGGTGGAACACACACGGAGAGCAACACAAATGTTGGGGAAAATCGTCGCCAAGTTCTGGGAATAAATAGCATTGAGCAAACTCAATGGCGGAAGTTCTCCTTTAAAATTGGCTTCATAAATAATGTGTTTCAGATGAATTATTTCTTCTTTCAACTCTTGGTACACATGCGAGTTATACTTTTGGATGAACCTTGTAGCGGAGTTTTTAATCTCACGTTCGTCCATTGTTGAAAACTGTCATAAAAATGAAAATGTAGCATTAAAATTTTTCATCGTATCGAACCGACGAGAAATTCCACATTTAATTGAATCAACTATGACGTAAAAGGTGTTTCTCTTGAAATTTATTTCTTCGTCTGTTTCAATTTGCTTTCCTGCTCCTCGGTTTTCTTCAAAATGTCTCTTTAATTGCCTTTTTCGGTTCGATGGGAACGATTCTGGAACATCCCCCAATCCAGTAGCAACTGCTTTGCATTCAGATAAAAATTGATCTCATCCGTTTTGAATAATGTTCAAATCGAAGCTCAAGTTGTCGAGATCTTGAATTTCAACGTCAATAGTATTGTTTCTGGCTCGAAAAAGGAAACTTCTTTCATTTATAGCGCTAAGAACCTTGCACCAAATCGAAGACATCAGGACGCATTCAAATTTGTGAATATATTTTAAAACGCCATTTACATCTCTTCAGCTTCTAATGATGTTCTAAGGTTTTTCAGATGATTTGCAAATGGTTTCACTGCCTCAATTCTAGCTGACCATCTTGTATCGGAAAGTTTGTGAAGGGATCCGGGTACATTTTTCTTAAGAATTTCCCAACTTTGAGCACTGCTGCTAAACAAGTTGAAACACTTTTGAACAACACCAAAAAATGTGATTGCCGCAGTACAACATTCCGCTGAATCGACTCCACGCAAGTTAAGGCTGTCAGCTGCACATGGTGGCAAAAATTTTAATGAACTTATTTTGAATCTCAACGGAAAGCTAGTGGACTTGGAAACGTTTGTGCTCTTGTTGTGAAATTCTTACTTTTTCCAAGTGCTCCTGACGTAAGGGGTCATAATGACTAATTAATTCCAAAATTCCGAAAACATGTCCATTACTTGGTTCTCCAATAAGATTGCTATCGCCTCGTAGTCCTGGTCCCCTTTTGCCAAGGAAGAAAATGGTGTCCAATATTCTATATAGAATTCCTTGCTATTTTTGTATGGCTGTTTTAATATACACACTTTGAAGTGACTTGATATCCTTCAAATCTTCAGTAAACAATTTATTCAAAATATTAATTAATTAATATTACGGAAACCACAATTGAAAAACGTTTGCGTGGGATTTTCCGGTCCCCGAAACCGAATCAAAAATTTCGTTCCCAGCAGAAACAAAAATAGAAGAAAAGAAACTTTATAAAAAACAGAAATTGAAATAAATATTTGTGTTTTGTTTTAAGTTGCCCCCTTATTTTGATTTTAAAAATTTTCAAAATAAAATAAGTTTGAAATTTGTGTTAAATTAAGTAAGAAAAGCGAAACAATTTATTATAACTTTCTTTCAATAGTTCAGAGTTGCCCAATTTTTCTTTAAATATAAACAAAAAGTTACGCCAATAATAATCAGGGGCCCAGATCGGCAAGCTTGTGCCTGAAAGATTGGTAGATAACATGCAAACAGGGGCCCGATTGCGAAAGCATGAATGATTTTAAATTTTCGGGCCCCTAAAAATAAGTGGGAATAGGTATGTTGATGATGAATTTAGAGTACCTATATTGAAAAAAAAACACTCCTCATTGCTTTCAATTTTACGGGCCCCTAGAAAATCCCGGACCCGGGGGGTTTCCCCCCTTTCCCACCCCTTTCGACGGGGCTGTATTTACTTACATGTTGCTTTATGATAGATTTTTATTTATTTTGAACAAGGCTATCTAAAAGCTTTGGTACCACAAGGAGTTTAGTTATTGGTCAATAGTTGGTTACTTAGTTTTTTTTATCCAGATCTAAAAATCGGATCAATGATAGAGACTTTCCACTCATTCAGAAAATACATACCATTGGAAATAGACGTAATAGCGAAACAGAAAGAGATCTTGCACAATGAAGAAAAACAGTACGGAACAATCCTAGTATATCTGCAGTTTTTTCAAGTTTAAGTTTAACCAAAGCATCTTTAATTTCACTTAAGTCAAAGCGAATACTAGAACAATCAAAAATAGATGGCAAGGAATTAATGTATTAATAATTTATTGTTGAAGATGTAGAAGAGTTATAGATACTTTCAAAAAACGGTCCAAAAAATTCTACATTCATTTTCGGATCACTAGTTTTATTATTACCATAAAACATAGTTGTTGGAAATCCAGTAGTATTTCGTTAGTATTTATAAATTTCCAAAAATATGTTGGAGATTGCTTGAGATTACTTTCAACAAAATGAATATAATTAAAATAAAGAATTTTTGAAAGAATAACAAATTCTTTCCTGAGACGAGAAAAAACTTCATGAGAATCATCGGAAGGTTTTTCTTTATATTTTTTAAACGCTGTATTTTTACCATTTTCAAATTTAATAATCTTTTACTATACCAAATCGGATGAGAGCCAAATTTTCCACTATACATAGGTATACAATCATTTAAAACATTGTTAAAAAAGAATTTAAAACAGTGGAACTTTTCATGTATATTTTTATCCAGAAACTTATTTGACCAATTAATATTACTAAAACAATTATTCATCAAAGATAAATTATGAAAATTAAATTTTTAAACCATTTTAGAATTTTTAAAATTGCTAAAATTATAATAGTTGTAGTTTTTAAGACAAATATCAATAGATTTATTGTGAACAGAATTCGAAAGCAAAGAGCAATTCTCCATGACAGAAGATTGCAATAATTTAGATTTGTTAGAATTGAGAAGTTTCAATTTTTGAAATTTATTGATGGATCAATTTTTTTAAATCGATCTATGAACATAATCAGTCTCAACTTTAAAAAATGCTTTAGTATGAGCTAATTATATATAGACGGACATAATAAATCAATATACAAAATGTATAATGTACAATACACGTCCGTTGAAATTATATTCAATTCAATTCCAATACTTATCCTTTAGACAAAATGTATCAACAAAAAAAAGTTATTAAAACAAATCCATTAAAACGAATGAATTAAATTAATTCCCTTAAAATTAGATAAATGTATCAGACCAATTTTCTCTCTATTTTTTGGTTGTTTGTTTATCAAATAATATTAATAATTTAAATGGTTTTCTATATCCATTTATTCACAGCAAAATTATTTGCTTTCTAAACGGACAGTGGGGATAAAATTTGAAAGATTTAAACCAATCAATTAAGAGATTAGGAAATGAAGAAAGAATGATTTCAATTTCAAAGAAAATTAATTATCAGAGATTAAAGAGCTGGTGAAATAAATACTTAAAAGCATGAAGAGATAGGTAGATAGATATTATTTATATAAATTTCAATACAAATCTAAAAAAAGTTAAAAAAGATATGATTTCGAAGTCCATTATTTACTTTAAATTTATTTGTAAAGAAAAATTCTTCTTCTTTAAATCGAAATGGTACTTAATATTTTTACCTAATTTTCTTAATATGACTTTCTCTTGAGATTATATTGTTTATATTTTAAATGTTATCGGGTTCTCTTATAGGGAATTAACAACTTTGAATTTAATTTGTGAATGCACCCTTTTATTAATCATTGAACTGTCAGTGGCATATGTTTCAGTAAACTCAACATTTTCATCATCTTATAGTTTCTCGACTGAGCGAGCAACGTCTGCTTATTATAAAAATGTGTTACCGAAATTCCGAGATATTCTGATATTATTTTCGGTCGTTAGTTAAGTGAACAAATTTGAGTCTATATATACGTTGTGTGATTTTGCCGTGTCAGAGTGAGACAACGGTTTGGTCGAAATGACGAAAATATCGCTGTCGTTCCCAGGCCCGGATTAATAGGTGGGCTAGGGGGGACTACAGCCCCGGGCCCCGCAGAAACGAGGGCATCATCCCATTAAGAAATTTAAACCGTAAAACCGCGATATTCAAACTGTACAATCTAATAAACTCCAAAAATAAAAAACTAAAAACTAAAAATAGTTGACCCCACAAAATCCAAACTCGAAAGCGTTAAACCCATATAGCTCAACTCACAATTAATCCCATATACTTTAAACCCACATAGCTTAACTCGCTAGTATCTCTAAAAAGTCAAACCCACATAGCCTAAGTCGCTATTAACCCAAAACTTTAAACTCAAAAAATATTAAATCCATGCAGCCTAACTCAGCAAAGGGTTTCCTGATTGAAAAAAAATTGAATTCTATGCCTCGTATTTTTTTTTTTTTTTGCGAAGTTTGGAAATATGCTGAAATAATTATTAATTGTCTCGAGTACCTTATTTATTCTTGATTAAGAGAGATGTGCGAATTGAGCGTTAAAGTACATTTCGATACTAGTGTGGTAAAATTTAGAATTGTTAATTTCCACGAGTCCGTTTTGAGTTCAACAAGCGAAAATGGCGAAATAAATTTTGCCGCAGAAGTATTGAATCGTATTTTTCGACACAACGTGCGTACAGTTGAATTTTATTTAATAATTATTATTTATAATGTATACTTACTCATTCAATCTAATAAATCCTAATTACTACATAATTTGTTACTTTTAATTTTTAGAGTTCTGATTAATCAAAAAGAAATGGTCTGACGGTCTGACGGTTTTGAGTTCATGGTTTTTGGATTAATTGCAAATTGGGTTATGTGGGTTTAACGCTTTTGGGTTTACAATTTTTTATTTGCGATTGCAAAATGAACACATTTAATATTTCAAAAACGTTAAAAAGAGCCCCTAATGAATAATTAGCCCCGGGTATCAAAAATTCTTAATCTTATCGGGGGTTGGAGCCCATGGAACATTTCAACGACATACATTCTCTGATTGGGTACGTTGTAATATCCTTTGATATATATAGGGTTTTTCAATAAGGGCGGTTAGATCATGAAAATTTCAATAGTGGTTTTCGAAGAAGTAAGGTCCAATCACACCTCCGGACCAAAGAACGCACCGAACATTGACTTTTTGTGGATGTAATGACCTCTATTCAATTACTCGAGGATTCTCAGAACCCCAATTACGACAATTTTGTTTATTAACATACCCACCGAGTGAGAAATGTGCTTCGTTGCTAAAGATAATTTTCTTCGAAAAATCGCCGTCCAGAGCCTCGCCTGTTGTTCAAGCACCCATTCGACGTATCTACGAACGCGAAGTTTTGTGAATGGTCAGCTGGCTTCAGTTGTTGTGTGAGCTGGACTTTATATGGATGTAGGTGTACATCCAAATGCAAAATACGCCATAATGTGCCGTAGGACAGTCCTAATTCCTGAGAACGACGAGGAACACATTTGGGTCTTCGGCAAGACCGATATTTTCAGTGTGTCGAGCAAAACGATGATGCACAGGCCTTACAATATCTGTAACCAATCGAGTCTGTTCAAATTTCTTCATAATTTTACCAATTGCTTGCATAGTTGGACGATTATGTAAACCATAATTTAATTTTAAAACACAATAGGTGGCTGTGGCAGAACCACCATTTTTTTAGCAGGTTTTAACAATTCTTTATCCATTTTCGTAAATGTCAGACATTCGACTGACAAAAAAAATTGTTTAACAACTTAGTATGACAAATGTTGAATTCCATCTCTATACTTTTGAAACTGCAAAATGGATAACCCGTTTAGTATGAAATATGATTGAAATCGATAGCTTATGTTATAACCCTAAAACGTAATGTATTTGAAATCGAAATATCTGCAGGTTCTTGAGATATACTTAAGGTGACGCCACAGTCCTATGTGAACTCGGTCCCTAGTTAGATATCTCCAGTTTTCAGCTCCAAGTTGGGTGAGGTCACTTTCCACTTGTGCGTGCTACCTTATCCGCGGTCTTCCTCTACTGCGCTGTCCTGTGGGCGTGGATAAGAAGACTCTCCAGACCAAAGCATTGGTTTTGAGGTATGAGTGTATGACATACCTATTTTTTTAAAGACGAACTAGAACAAACTTTCTAAAAGGCAAAAGTATTTAATGCAAAACAAAAATTTGACAATAAGTCCTTTTCAAGTCTTAAAGCCACAAAACTTTTGAAAACTATCTATCTTTAGTTGATAAAATTAAACACACGCATAAAACTTATTCAGCAATTATTTTCTACATTTCTTTAAACCGCTTTATAATAATCGCAAACAAAATTATTCATTATTAAAAATTCGCATAAAAGGAAACTACGAAGAATATTTTAAATTAGTTATAAGATAAACTACATATGTATGTATGTTCGTAGGTACTCTCTGTTTTAACATCATCATTACATCCACTTTACTTGAAAAACAATCAAAAATCAGCGATTAATTATCTACTTGGCATCAGGAAATGAATTCTAATGAACCCATTCAATTCGCTAAAAGCAAAAACCCCAACCTTTACGCCTACATGGCTTTAGGTATAATTTTCAACAAAATTCGCTTGTGCCAAAAATCCTCCCATATAATTAATTAAAAGTGATGTTATCCTGTTCAATGTCGGTGTCGTAGTCGTCGTTGTCGGTGTCGGGGGTAACATTATCAGTGTTGACGGTGCGCGCAGTGTGGAAGTGATGGGTAAACCACCCCTTCGGCACAACGATGACGACGACGATGTGGAGCGGTTCAGCGGGCGGGCGGGCGTAACGTCCCAAATCTACTAAGTACATTTCGGTTCCAAAATTATACCTATTACCATGGTGTCGTATCGAAAGTGTTACATCGAATCTGGCAGATTAACTAAGTTAATTACTTGCTTGTCCTGTGTCACCACTTCTTGTCGTGGCCACGTGATATGAGGAAAATCACGTACGCTAGCGAAAACGGATTCATCGTTGAGGAATTTTCGCTCAAATAATCCACCCCAACAACCTCCAACCCCCATAACCGTGTATAGCATAGTTTCGGATCCCAAATTTTTCCTGTGAACTGATGTGATGCTCCTATTCCTAACGACACATACAGCTAGTGTGCCAAACTATGGAAGTGATAAAAGACGTAGGGGAGAGAGGTGAGGTCATTAGTGTTAAAACTGTGTCAAATCTGATAACCGAAAATCACACATTTCACTTATAATATCTTCTCATACTGGTAGTGGTGTGGTAGTCGCATTTTTGCCACCCGTTTCATTTGGTTGGATTAATTAATTTCGCACTGAAAAGGAATTCAGCGTTAATTTAAATTGAAAATTCCTGTTACAATTTGGTATTTTGTTGACTGACTAAAATAATTAATTTCACGACTTTGGATGCATAAATCTGATATTTTAGATAAAATATTTTCTAAACATAAATTTTGCATACAACAAAAAATCGCTCTATGCACATCAGTTTTAGGCTTTGAAATTATCACCCATCTAAGTTAAATTCAAATTCCAATTTAAATATCTCTAAAATTGTCAATCATTTTATATCTGATTTCGTTACTTACTTACTTAAGGTGGCGCTACAGTCCTGTGTGAACCATTTCGTTTAATTTGTAAAATTTCGGAAGAAAAATTACTTTAAAAGTCGTAAATGATTGTTGAAGTAAAAGTTCAATATTTTTACTGGGATTCCCAAGCTGATGAATAGCAAGGAATCTTATAAGAAGTAAGACAGCTGTAAGCATTTATATTGCGGACCCAGACAAAATGAGTAGGGCCAAAAGCCAGTAAAGCATCCGTACGAAAGAGATTAACAAAAGCTAATACTATTAAGAGAGTGCGTCAAGAAAAATAACCACTTGACACAATAATATTAGCAGACAATGTGTATGGTACTATAGCACCTATACAGTGTGTTCAATGATTAAGCTTATGTGTTTCTTGACTTCCCTTTTCTGGCCAGACAACACTCGAAATAAAGTATGATGTAGTATTTGCTGATTTCAATCAATTGACTCAGCTTATTGAACAGCCCAATCGAATTCCGCCAACACTCTAGACTTGTTTCTTACCTCTGACCCTAATAAATACACAATCAGTGTATTATCGCCTCTAGGCACATCAGACCATTGCATCGTATCTGCAAATTTCTCACGTCAACAAAACTCAGTAAAAGCAAAAAACTTCTATGAGAACTGTTCGGCAATATGGGAAAGCCAAATTGGAACGGTCTCAATGAATTCTTCAGAAACTTTAACTGGTCACTATGCTTCCTCGATAGTCACGTGAATTTAGCACATATGGTTTCAAATTTAATTCTTTGTGGAATGAGAAATTTTATCCCGAATGGGGTAAAGTTTATTAAGCCCAAAGAGAAATCATGTTTTGATTCGAGCTGTAAGGGGTAATTAAAATCACAGGTGTGGGTTTCCGTTGTTATAAAGCCAACCCCACTGAGGAAAACCGGAATAAGTTCAAACAAGCTAGAAAGACATGTAACGTTCATATTCAACGAACTAATTTTTTCATGACCAGAAATTACGACAAAAATACTTCAAAGTCCCAAACACAGTAAAATTTCTGGTAATTTGTAAAAAACGTACGAAACATCCACGTAATCCTCTATTCTAACGCTCGTCCACAATGACACTCCCTATGTAAACTCAATTGATAAAGCCAATTTGCTTGCAGCACAGCTTGCTATTAATTCTCTTATCAATAATGCGTACTTTTGGTATTGGTATTGATGAATCTCTTCTTCGTTGGATTAGAAATTACCAAGTCTAAAACTCATAAAATAAAAGTTAGTTTTTCCCAGGGCTCTGTGATGTCTCCGACTTTCATCCTTAGATGTATTCATAAACGATATTTTATCTGTCACTTCTAATCTATTTTTAGCTGTTTCGCTGATGACAGTACCATCAGCTTTTCATATTCGTTTCTAGACCTTGTCCTTCGGATGTGGAACTTTAACGGCAGTGTATGATAAGCTCATTAAATTTTGATATCGACAGCATTGTCCAATCCAAAACTCAATGCTGTCTCCTTTCATCATGAGTGGCACTTGCATCACATATTTGATATTGCCAAACATTCTGCTAGCTGCTTAGGATTTCTAAAACGGTGCAAGAAACTTGTCACCCCTTTTGATCTGGCTGTAATTTACAAAGCCTTCATTCGTCCAAAACTTGAATATTACTCGCATATTTGGACAGGTGTCCCTAAAACAATTTGATGTCTTTTGGATAGGATACAAAAGCGAGCTTTGCTAATAATAGCCGGTAGAGCTATAACCGAAACAATCACGTCACTCCAACACCGCTGCAATGTTTCATGCCTTTCGTTTCTCGTTTTGCAAATAATTACTTATGTCTTTTTTCAACATCTGTTTTTGTTTCGAGATAGGTTGGAATGGCTGTCTAGATGTCATTGACTCACTTAGACCTCAAGGGTCCATTGTGATACAAGTTTCGAGATACTTTTGCCAAAAACCAATTTTAAACAATTTTAAGTAGGTTTTTTTATTTCTTAAAAAAAAAATATGTTGGAATTTTTCGAAGAAAATTAATTGTCTGAACGACAATATTTTGTATCGAACGAACTAGTTTTAAAATCAATACTTTTACTTGTTCTCGAGATATTCGAGTCAAAAATCTGTATTTACCGATTCTTTGTAGTATTTTGTGTAGATTGTAATTATTACCAGATGTTAAAAACAATGTTAGATAAAATTATTTTGAAGCCAATATGTTTCATTATTTTCAAAATTTTGGAGTCGAAAATACATTTTTAGCAACTTTTAGTAGTATATGTTTAGGTATCTTATTTCTTTTAAAAAATTACCACTCTGATATTGCTGAAGGATTTAAAAGAGTTTTCTTTGTATGAATATAGAACATTTCTATAAATAAATATTCTAAGACCATAAAATGTAAACAGTCCTACTGTTTCTATGCCAAATTTGAACGGCTTATTTGAGAAAGCACTAGTCAATTCAGGATTTGTCAATTCCTCGCAAGAAGAAATACCTATGATACGAACTTTACGTGTCACAAGAATTGATTATACCCAAGGCATCTGATATGGCAATCCTACGCAATAACCATCACGTATATAAAAAGTTTTTCAATTGGTGCGGGTAGATTTTGGCGCCCCGTGGCGCCCATTTTGTTTTGGTGACATCTGTCAAATCTTCTGTTTATTATTCAGTTGTTTATGTCAAATCATCATGGCAAGTTACACGATTAAACAGCACGTTCAAATTATAAAACTTTATTATCACAATGGCGTGGCTTTATTTACGGTAGACGTGGTGGCCCTTCACAGTCGACTCTTCAGCGTTTGGTGGCCAAAATTGAGACGAACGGTTCAGTAAACAATCAGCCAACACTCGGACGTTCAAGGAACGCAAAATCGGCCGAAAACAATGCCGCGTTCCGTGAAAGCGTACAGAAGAAGCCAAGGCAGTCTATTCCTCGCTGCGTCGTGCATAAGAACTTGTCCTTTCGCAGACTTCCACGAATTTTGCGTCGTGACTTGGGCCGACATCCGTACAAGATCCAACTGACCCAGGAGTTCAAAGTTCATGACCGAATGACATTTTGGCCGAAAAATCATCTTTAGTGACGAGGCGCATTTTTGGATGAATGGATGTGTTAACAAGCAAAATTGCCGCCCACTTCAGGTTCACCAGGTGATAATGATAATAGTAATAATCCAAAAGTTGCCATTTGGTGTGGAGTTTGGGCCAGCGGCGTAATTGGTCCGTACTTTTTTGAAAACGGAGTTAGTGAGGCGGTCACCGTGAAGCAGGACGGCGCGCGCGGTGCTACGTGCCACACAGCAAATGCCACGATTAACATTTTGCATGAACGATTTGAGGGTAAGGTTATATCTCGCAGGGGTGATGTGAATTGGCCACCAAGGTCATGCGATTTGACCCCGCTAGACTTTTTTCTGTGGGGTTTTTTGAAGTCGCAGGTCTATGCAAATAAACCACAATCAACCGATACCCTAAAGGTAAACATAACACAGGACATTGCTCAAATTCAGCCGGATTTATACGGAAGAGTCATTGAAAATTGGACCACTCGGATCCGTGCCACCGTAAGAAGCCGAGGCGGGCATCCGCCTTTCATTTAAAAACCCTTTATAACGATTGCATGGTTTCTTTCAACAAACTTATCGTTGTTTTACACTGTTACAACTTTACACCATGACACTGTCTTTCCTTCCCACTGACACATTTGTACCCTGTTTTTTAATTGTTTATTTATTTCACTTAAAGTCTTACCATTTATGTATATCGTATGTAGTTTAATAAACTTGAAATCTATTACATTATTTTTCTTTTAATTTTTTAGTACGTGACATAGAGTTCTCAGTACCTACTTATTTATCAATTTTTTGTATACGTACTTATAAATATTTCAGTTCTTAGTACAATTAATTATTATTTACATTCATAGTGTTTTTAACTGTCCATATTTCCATTAGAATAGAATAACCCAGAAACAAAATCGTTCTTAACAAAGTTTGCCGACCGCTCAAAATGTTTCCTTACAAGGTTCAGGTGTTGTTTATTTAAGGATTCCAATCTTAGCAGAAAGATTGCAGCTCATCAGATTTTCCTTGAAGTTCTGTTTGAATATTCACAATTCTTGATCCACTTGCGTTGGTATCGTCAGCAAATGCTATGGAGTCATTGATTTCCCTCAATACGTCAGAAACATATAAACTAAACAAGTGAGGAGTCAAAACAGTGCCCTGTAGTGCTGCCAAGCAAGTAGCTGTACATCTCTTTGCGTTTAGATTCCAATTTGAAATGAGTTTTGTAACTGCATGCACTTCTGAGTGATTTCTCGTTAACCCCAGAATTGGTTTTGAGATATTAATTCTTTTTCTTCTGTCAAAAATCTTTCCGAGATTAGGCAGCGGACTTATTGGCCTTATTTGTACCCTTTTACACTAACGTCACAATCTTATTTAAACTTTAACAATATGTTAACAGTTTTACAATTACACACTTTTAAAACTACTAAACTGTTATACTTTTAATCTTTTTATCTGTCAAATAAAGGCTGTGACATGATGGTTAGTGGGTTGGATTGTCATGCCAGAGGTCTTGGGCTCAATCCCTGTTTGTGCTACGTATAGTTTTTTGTTCACGGGTACTGCCCCTTGCGAGAAGTTGACATGTCCTCAAAGAGTAGTTCTTGTCATGAAAAGTGCTTTCTCAAATTAGTTGGATTCGGACACGCCATAGTTTGATTTATACCTTCGGAAACTCTGTTGTCTTGAGAAGGATTGTATTTATAATGCAAATTGCATTTTTAAGCTTTTTTTTAATATTTAGTTTGTTTTAAGTTCTCTAACAAAGCAATTTCAAAAATTTCACTATATTTTTGTAACACAAATAATAATATTTATGTTCCTACTCTTCTCACAGACTCTCCATATTTAATCCGTATAGTTGTTCATTCTACTACATGAACATTTATTATTACCTTCGTTAAAGTTTTGTATGTTTTTTATGTTTTATCTTCTGTCAAACTTACCCCCGAAAATCTCAAATTTCAAACTTAAACTAATTTAACCTTTCATTAGCTTAAACAAACAAAATGCAAATCTAAAGTTTCAAAATCTAATGACTTACATTATGTACATATGTATGTACAATGTACATACACAACATATACAACAACAACAAATATGAATATGTATAAAATACGGCTAACATTGTGTGGAGCTATAAGGACGACAGGAACATATTTGAATGGCATGTGTTTCCGTTTTTGTAGACTTAGGACATGTCACTCTTGAAAGGATCAACGTTAGAACACTTACATCAAATTATAAGACACATACTTTAGAATAGACATATATGTATTTATGTATGCAGATATGTGTAGGTATTTTTGACATGACGACGGCACATAACGTTAAAACAACAAAGTTGACAAAGTCGACTTTTGTCGTTAAAAGTTTTGTATTTTTTTTCTTTTTTTTCGTCGGCAGGATGTAAATTAATATTTACTTTTGAGGTTGTAAGAGATAAACCTGTCGTCCTTGTTCAAGGGATGAGGTTTTTTGTCTCCTTATTATTTTTGTACTGGTGTTGAGAATGGGTGTGGATGTGTTGGTTTAGCTGACACAGGGACACACATATGCGGTCATTATGCGTATGGAAGTCAATTTGTTTAACATTAAAATACACTACCAATCATTAGGATGAGGCCATAAAATATTGGATATTATGCAGCCGGAAGCATTTACTTCCCTGTGGATAGGTACATATTTTCCCAAAAGGAATTTATGCGATCAGAAGGCTAATTGGGAACGGTCGTTAAAAGTTTTTCTAAACTCGTCAGGAACGGTATACAAAAATGTTGACTAAGATAAGACCAAATGCAAAACTTTAGAATAAAAGGAAAAAACATACGACATTTTGACATTTCTTGGTTTAAAAATAAACTTACAACTCTCAGGGATGGAGAGTTCTTATGCCAAATCCGAACGGCTAATTTGAGAAAGCACTTTTCACGGCAAGAGTTACTCTTGGAGGATTTGTCAGTTCCTCGCAGGAGTCAGTACTCATGAAAAAAAAACTTAAGCTAGCACTAGCCATCTTGAACTCAAGACCTCTGGCATGATAGTCCTACGCACTAATCATTACGCCACGGGTACTCCTGGTTTTCAATCTGGTAATATTTTTTTCAGAGTTGGTGTTTATGACAGCTGTCAGATTTGTTTTCATAATGAATAGGCTTACTCATGTACAACGTTTGTAAATCGTTCAAATATACGGGCTATCCATTTCGTGGTTGAAACGTAATTAAAACACTTCCTAAACATTTTCTTTCATGATATTTCTTTTTATTATAAAGATTGAAAGTTTACATTTTGCGTTAAATACGACATAATTTAAATGACCACCATGCGAATTGATGCAAGCATCGATTCCTGTGAGGTAATTTTCAACCACTTTTTTAAGACCTCAATAGTATAAGGTTAATCTTCATAAACACGGTCTTTCGCGTGGCCCCACATAAAAAAGTCCAGCGTTGTCAAATCGCATAATATTGGTGGCCAGTTGATATCGCCACGACGATAAATTACGCGGCCAGGAAATGTCTCTTGCAATAAAGCCATATTCGCTCGAGATGTGTATGTGTGGCATGTGGCACCGTTTTGTTGAAATCACATATTCTCCAAGTCGTATTCTTCAATAGCAAGCAAAATGAGTCGGTTATATGGCCATAACGCTCCGAATTGACAGTCGTTCCATCGTCGCTTTTGAAGAAGTAAGGTCCAATTATACCTCCGGACCAAAGAGCACACCAAACATTAACTTTTTGTCGATTTAATGGCCTCTCTTCGATTACTTGAAGATTCTCAGAATCCAAAATACGACAATTTTGGGTGTGAGAAATGTGCTTCGTCGCTGAAAAAAATTTAGTTTGAAAAATTGCCGTCCACCGCCAGTTGTTCAAGCACACATTCGACATATTTGCGATGTTTTGAATGGTTAGCTGGCTTCAGTTGTTGCGTGAGAGCTGGACTTTATATGGATGTAGACAGTCCTAATTCCTGAGAACGACGAATCGACACATTTGGGTCTTCGGCAACACTTTCACTTACAGCAGCGATATTTTCAGTAGTACGAGCGAAACGATTATGCATAGGCCTTACAAACCAATCTTGCATAGTTGGACGATTATGTAAACCATAGTCTCCCCTTAAAGCACGATATGTGGCTGTGGCATAATCACCATTTTTGTAGCAGGTTTAAACAATTTTTATGTTAAGCGATCCATTTTCGTAAATGTCAGACTTTCATTTAAAAAAAAATTATTTAACAACTCAGTTTGACAGATGTCGAATTCCAGCACAGTTTAGAATAGAATCAAACAGTTTTTTCTAAAGTTATTTTACATATGTAGTATAAGCATAGGGAACGTGATCCCAAGCAACAATGGAAGTGTAAATGAGGGCGATGTCCTGATGTTGGAAATAATGAGGCAGGATCCGAAATTGTTTTTCAGTTTTGGAAATTAGCGTTTCAATAAACATAAGTATTTTTTCCGTTCATGGTTGGGGACTAAATCTCCAACTAAATTGTGCAGTAACATAGCATGATAATTGAAGTCTAGCTTTAATGTCTTTCTGAAGGCATCTGATCCTTTCTAAGTTCATGGAAATAAATATTGTAATCATGGCGTTAAACTTTTTTTTCATCTGAAAAAACAACGCGTTTCCATTCCAAGTGACATGTTTCCTTGCTAAATTCATTCGATGCCCCTTGTGAACTTACCTTAAAACTGGTTCCTTTTTGAATATTCTTCACTGATGTTGTTGCGTCCGTTGTGTGGTATTTAAGATTTTTCACATTTTTTCCTGGATACGCAAGATAACTGTTGACATCAGTCTTATGAATGTCCAAGCCTAAGATGCCTAAATCTTTGAAAGCATCTATTTTTTTCTTTTTTATCGCTGTCAAAGGCTTTTCGGAACCTTAAAATTCATGAATTTTTCGAGACAGAAATTATCCAACATTTATAGAGAGTGAAAAACAAATAAAAAAACTTATAGCCTCATCCTAGTGATTGGCAGTGTAAAAGCAAGGATAAAATTTACTTTTCAAGCTTTTATGTTTGTGGGGATTATTCGAATGTAAAAAGTTAATGTTTTTGTATGTCATGTATTAATATTTCTATATGCCTTGGTCCTTGACAATAATTACAAATTAAAAACACAAAAATGTCTAAAAAAAATTAAGAAAGTTTCTTTGAATGTCTTCAAAGACATTTTGCATATTTGGAATTTATTTAAAATTAATTAAATTTTCAACCAAAGTTTTATGTTTTGAGAAAATGAAAACTGGGTTTTAAATGTTGATAATGGAATGTCAAAACAAATTTACTACACTACAAATTTTTTACACGTCTATCTAAAGCAATCAATGAAACATAAACTTATTAATGCATGTCATTAAAATTAGAACTTACGACGGCGATCTCGATTTGTTTATTAAACAAAGTTTTACCGAGTAAAGCCCCTTTCCAAAGGTATATCAAACAATAAATTAATTAAATTTGAATGACCGATGTTATTTTATTTACGAAATTATTGTCATATCTTATTATTATTGGTATGGTTCAATTATGTATGGAACTAAATATCGGCCAAATAGCCGAAAACGCTCGATTGCATTAGATCGATGTCACAAATTGTTGAGGGTGGGTTTTCTCTTAGTTAGTTAATAAACAACTAGGTATCGAGTTTCTGAATAATTTTGTTACAAATCGTGTTTATAAAAATAGAAGATGTCCAATTTGTGACTATTTTCGAAAATTGTATAGATTTAGTGAAACAGGTGTGCAATTATTGACATATGATTTTTTGGGCCCAACCCTGGAAACACGCGGTGGTGCCTGAGCAGTCAAAGCGAAACGCTTTGATTTTCCAAGTATGTCAATATCATGGGCGTACCCGAGTGATTGAATGAACCTTTGGAAGTTTGTGCTTCAATTGTTGACGATTGAGTTTTCCACAATTCTTTCCAGAACTATATTGAAGAATTCGCATGACAGTGCATCGCCTTGTCTCAAACCTTTGTTGCGGTAAAATTTACCACAACAAGTTTCACTGGCCTATCTCATATCCTTTTTCCTTTTTTGAACCTTCCTTTCGTCGTTGCGGCTCCAAAATATTTAAAAATTTCAGTTGAATCCTGCTTTCCATCAGTCAGGGGGTCTAACTGACTCCCGTGTAGATGTAGGGAAGCTATTGTATGCTTGTCTGCAATCTGGGATGAAGAAGTACTTACTTGCACCTCCCCGTGGTGACCCCTGGGCACAAGTAATGAGACTTCAGTGTAGTTTGTTGAAGAATGATACTGTTACAATTAATTATAATTGATAAAGGCACTCTGAGAACTACATTGACAAAGGTTTCTGCTTGTGAGCGAACGCAAGAAGTTATTGTTTTCTCTCATCTTGAGATTGAAAATCTTAAGATCGGCGGAACGAGGGACCGTCGTCCTGCCTCAAATGTTCTGAGGCTGACTTACTGATAAAATTTATAAAAAGATCATAAAAATCAGTAAATATACAAATCGACCTCTTCTATTTGTAAAGTCGGTATTTAAATAAAGATTAAACTCGGAGTGGCTCCAGTAAAAATCATTCTATAAAAGAATGATGTTCATGAAAAGATAAAGCTGGTGGATTGAGGTCCCAATCATGACGCCGAGCGGCCACACCTAGGGTTATCTTCCCTAGATTCCTCTTCCTATCAAAGAACGAAAGTTAGTTGACCAATGCTTAATGTGGTGCCACGGGGTATGGTGCAGCCCCACGATGTTTACACCGTGACCATACATGGGACGGCCCTTCGGGAGTTTCGTGGTGGCTGTGGTTATCCTATAAGCATAGGGTATTGGTTTTAGGATTGTTCACCCTGCCTAAACCAATACATAGATGGAAAAAACCATGACCAAAGGTTAACAAATGAGGAAGGCATTTGTTAGGTCTTGGAAGCTTAGAAAGAGGAACTCACTCGAAGGAATTTGGAATAGAGAAAGGGTAACTCTTACGAAATCACTTTAAGTGTTTTTCAAAAACTAAGCGTCAAAGCAATGTCAAGGGACAGCAAGTTTATGAAAAGTAAGCTTGCCAGCAAATAAGGGCTAACCGCTAGGCGTTGCTGTTGCGGGCTCACCTATCTTTCCATCAGTCAGTGTACTGCTCTTATTTTATTTTGGAAAAGCAAACAAAATATGTAGGTCTTTGATTGGTAATGCCGAGTTGTGTGACAGATAAGGTCCACATTCTAAGTTACTTTTAAAATTTGTGACGGGCGGTCACAAAATGCATAATTGTGTGACGGATGAGTCACGAAGATGGCCTTATTGAGAGTTGCGACAGGTGGCCCACAAAAGGAGAAAAACATGAAGAGTTCACCCATGTTCAACGAATAGTGTGCATCCTTTCTCTAATTTGCACAACACCTTAAAATTAGTATGGCTTAATGCCCATCCTAAAGTGTCGGAATACTAAGGAAGGTCACCTTGCGATGTGTTTTCCCTTCCCCTAAATTGGTCTGCACGGAAGTCTAAGGGTTTAGAGTCTAAATCGTGAACTATCGGACCCTGCCTCTCAATCTTGGTTGAGAAATGCCAAGGTTCCTAATTACAAGAACGCTTTCCTCAAGTTATTAAACTGGGCCGGTTTGGGCTGGGGGATTTTATTCGCGAACTCTTAATAATTTTTCGTTTACTTTTTTAGACCAACTGGATTCGACGGATAAGAACTGAACTCGTCCATTAAGCCAAGGTTGGTGTTTAAATCACCAAGGTGAAAGAGACCACAAAGGTTTGGCTGGTTTTTGAAATCGGCATGCACCCCAGCGAAAAAGCCGGGTGTCGCAGTTAGACCGAAAGAGAAAACCAGATTATAACAAAAGGTCAGAGTAGGATGGAATACTTTTCGTGGCCTCTTGGATGAGGGAAGTTCGCCATGAAGATGGCACTTTTTAGAGAAGCGAAGGAAAGTGAGGTCGTAAAAAAAAGTAAAATTAGTGAAAAATATTTGAAGAAAAAAAAAAAAGAAGAAAAATCGTGTTATTTTTTGTTGGGTGATAATTAAATTATCATCGACTTTTGTAACCAAAAAAAAAGCTAAGTATTTTTTTTTCCTTTTGCTGCTTTTGCTGTCGGTGGTAAAATTAACAAACAAACTCTTTTTGGAATTAGAAATTTGTAATTGTTTTCAATAAGAAGTAGGTATCCACTCGTGCGCGCCGGCTACCTATCAAGTATTATTTAAATCATTTCGTTTTCTTATTGTTTTCGTGTTTTGTTGAATTTGCGGATCATTGTTCCGCCAACCTATATCATAATTTAATAAATTCGCGTTTCGGTTTGTTAATTTTACAACACCTTTTTTGACATCAAATGCATCGGTTTACAATTAAATATGAATCATGCATTTTTGATGATTTCTTTTGTTTTTAATTACATTATTTGTATTGCAAGTAATTGACCCTTTTCAATTACATGTATATTTTCATGCATTAGTATTTGACAGATCACGCGGGATTTCAGACATGGTGTCAAAGAGAAAGATGCTCAGTATGCTTTGACATTTCATCATGAATAGACTTACTAACGAGCAACGCTTGCAAATCATTGAATTTTATTACCAAAATCAGTGTTCGGTTCGAAATGTTCGAAAATGACAAATTTTGTTCAGCGATGAGGCTCATTTCTGGTTGAATGGCTACGTTAATAAGCAAAATTGCCGCATTTGGAGTGAAGAGCAACCAGAAGCCGTTCAAGAACTGCCCATGCATCCCGAAAAATGCACTGTTTGGTGTGGTTTGTACGCTGGTGGAATCATTGGACCGTATTTTTTCAAAGATGCTGTTGGACGCAACGTTACGGTGAATGGCGATCGCTATCGTTCAATGCTAACAAACTTTTTGTTGCCAAAAATGGAAGAACTGAACTTGGTTGACATGTGGTTTCAACAAGATGGCGCTACATGCCACACAGCTCGCGATTCTATGGCCATTTTGAGGGAAAACTTCGGAGAACAATTCATCTCAAGGAATGGACCGGTAAGTTGGCCACCAAGATCATGCGATTTGACGCCTTTAGTTTTTTTTTTGTGGGGCTACGTCAAGTCTAAAGTCTACACAAATAAGCCAGCAACTATTCCAGCTTTGGAAGACAACATTTCCGAAGAAATTCGGGCTATTCCGGCCGAAATGCTCGAAAAAGTTACCCAAAATTGGACTTTCCGAATGGACCACCTGAGACGCAGCCGCGGTCAACATTTAAATGAAATTATCTTCAAAAAGTAAATATCATGGACCAATCTAACGTTTCAAATAAAGAATCGATGAGATTTTGCAAATTTTATGCGTTTTTTTTTTTAAAAAGTTCTCAAGCTCTTAAAAAATCACCCGATACATAATTGTCGATTGACATTTTTCAATTACATTTTAAAGTAATTGTATAAAAGTGTGTTGTGTATGGAGAATCTAACTACGAGTTATTGTAGTTGAATTTGTTTGTGTTATCATTTTTCCCAACTCTGCTATTGTTGCATTCTTTGAGAACTTCCCAATAATAAGGTCTCAACAACGAAAGACGCAAACCTCCCATTTTCCCTCTCCTTTAAATTATAAAAATGTGCTAAACTAATTGCCTATATAAATAATTGATATTACAAAATATAAACAAGCTATCTTAAGGAACCTACACAAATTGGTTCCCAATTTTCAAAAAGAAAAGGAACCAAAAAAGATTTGCTCTAATAAACAGCACATCTGACATTCCAGATCCGAAAACCATCAGCACTGACTCATTCAACTCATAAACATTGCGCTTATCTAGCTTTAGTTACTTTTTATCCTTATTTGTCTTGAATTTGGAAGGATGATGATGGCTTTGGTGCCATCATCTGCATACCTATAGTTCCATGGGTGTTTGGGTCTATCTCGCCATATACATCCGCATACCTACTCGCTCTCTATAACTAAACTATTTCCAACCGGTCTATGTCTGCAACATTACCCCATAAAGTTGAACTTGGTAATTAGCTAGGTCCGTAGTCGTCGTCGTATAGTTTCATCCTCATCTTCGCCTGCCGTCACCGTCATCGTCACCATTCGTCGTTCGTCGTGGAAGTCGACTTCCTTGTCGCTAAGCAAATTCATTTGAGGGGCTATAAGTTCCTATACTCTCCAACTCCATCGAAAATGTTTAGCTGCTTGAAGAGCATCCAATAAATAACCAAAAGTTTCTTCAGTTCTGTGTTTGGTAGTCAGCGATGGCAAATAGATACCACCGCACCGTGCCACACTCCGTTTTGTGTCTTCTTCATCGTGTCGCAGTCCTAGTCGTCGTCATCGTCGGCGTTGTCGGTGTCGTTGTCGTCATCGTCCTTCAAGAGTGTAATGGGAGCAGACATTAGCTAGCTGGGCTAGTGCGAACGAAATTTAAGTGTTTTAGTTTCCTTGAAAATTCATTTAATGCGAAATGGCTTTTTCTAGGACAAAGGGACAATTCTGTTTTACAGCAAGAGGAGGCTTCCAGGACAAGAGGAGTGATGACGATAGCGATGGGATACTCTGAACCAACTCAACCAGCCAGGACATAGAATAGATTTAAGGAAATGTAACATCAGAAAGGAACAAGAACACCAACAACTGACAGAGGAGTACTATCTTCCAGTACTTGGGATATTTTCAACAACAAAAATGGCAACTAAAATAAAATTAAAAAAAAAAAGAAAAATAAAAATAAAAATAAAAATAAAATAAATAAAGGACTTTCCTGGGTGTCTATGATGTTGGAAGGAAGCTTTGAATTTCTATGTTTTTTATTGTTGTTGTTTTTTCGATAAGCTGATGAGGAGGACGAGAGAAACGAAACGTACATTATATATAGCTTGTTCTTCTTCTCCCAGGAGTTAATGGCCGTATTTATTTATGTATGGCGAATATAAAGTGCTTGTCAAATGTGCTGACATTAAAATATTAAACGCTGTTTTGAATTATTAATGCGACATGGGTCGTTAACTTCTTTTTGCACAAATTTATTCCTCGCTATTTGCGCGTGTTTTATTAGCACAAGAGAAAGATACATCCATCCCAACCTTATAGAGTACTGAGTATAGTCGAGTATTATATTTATTTTGAGTTCTTGATGAGACATTATTAACTTCTTTCTGATGACTCAAAAAACAAAAATTTAAAATAAAGAATACGAAAAGCGAAAAAAATATACTGTACGAGTAACACTTTATCTGAGGAACTTGAGAGAGCAACGTTTAACAGAAAAACAAGCTTAAGAAGAATTTTTATTGCAGGTTATAATAATTTAAAAATTATATAGATACGAACTTTTTACTCTCTAAATATAATATATGAGCTAAATGGCAAGTATTGCATTCGTAAAAATGTTTGCACTCGAGATTTTAGTCAAACATGACATTGCGATGGTAGGGAATTCGTTAAAATGGGTGCGGTTTTATCCAGCTATATGTTTGTAGCTTTTTTGTCAGCAGTAGTCCAAATAAATATTTTTTGTCAGAATCGATATTTCGAATTTTCTCAAAAACGGCTCTATAGATTTTTATGAAAAACATTCAATATAAAGGTTAGAAAATATCTCCCTTCCGCTTTTATTCAATGCTTTATAAAAAGTGGTACAGTGATCGGATTCATTTCAAATTAGCGCCGTTTTGTTCGATAATCTTCATAATACTCCCCTCGTAGAAGCCCCCCTCCTTATTTGCGAAGAACTCGGACAACCACTTTTCACAAGCTCTTTTGAGTTCAATTTTATACCACCAAGGGCGTTCGCCATGAACAGAAACAGATGGTAATCACTTGGAGCTATGTCCGGGCTATATGGTGGATGCGATAAAACCTCCCATCCGAGCTCCCGCAGCTTCTGACGAGTCATCAACGAAGTATGTGGTCTGGCGTTGTCCTGGTGGAACACTATACACCCTTCCTGTTGCCCAATTCTGCACGCTTCTAGTCGATCGCCTGCTTCAAGCGGTCCAGTTGTTCGTAGTAGATGGTAGAATTAAGCGTGTGGCCATATGGGAGCAATGGTATAAAATACAATGTTATAAAATGTTTTGGTGACTAACTTCCTTCTCCTGGGCGATGTCACGAGATGCCACATGCCGGTCTAACTCGATATTTTCCATGCATAGCGTCGTTTCGTAGGTCAATAAAGTTTTTTTTGAGAAATTGAAATTCTTGAAGACAAACTTATTTTGCGTCAGGTTTATTTTTAAATCTTAAAGTATATTCACAAATTACTAATTCTCCAAGTTTGAATGTTTGATATTTTGTTTTGTTTATTCGACAAACTCTATATTTGTTCTAAGATTCAAGACTCATTCAGAACGATATCGGGTGTGCTTTATAATTTTGTTGATCTATCAAAAAATTTGCTATTATTAAGGTCTTGAATCTCTGTATGGCGTTCTTATGTTGAAATTGTGTAATGTACATGATTTCTCGTGGTCAACACTGGAGAACTTTAAGTTTTGTGACTTGTTTAGTTCTTCCGTTAGTTATCAGAAAATTTTCTTAATTTGTTTGCTGTAAAAATGGTTTAAAGTGCCTTTTATCGGGTCGAATTGAATACCGATGAATTTTAATATAAAGTGAAATTGTCTTTAAAAATGAAGCTGTCCAAATATGCACATTTCAATTTAACAAAGTCTATATATTTATAAATGCCAATTATAAAAAAATTACTTATGTACCTATTTAATGGCAATTCATATTCCAAGACTGTAATACAGGACAGTTTTGGGTTTCAACCAAAATGTTTCTCGAGATTCATGATTGAGCATGCCAACAATAATTTTAAGCTAGACTCCTCTGGTTTATTGAAATAGAAGTTTTTTTTCCGTACTTCCTTATGTTTGGGGTAACGGTACCTTATATCGTCGACAATATCTTAAGAAAAAGTTAAGGTATGGACTTAAAATACACTTTTATGCTGTTTGTTTGTTTTGACATCAGTCCAATATTCTCAAAATCGTTTATTGAAACTATAAGATATTTGAGATAAAACTTAGCAGTTGTAAACAAAGAATATAAGGTCATGTGGAGTGTTTAATAGAACAGCAACGTTCGAGCATTATGTAGAACATGTTTTGGATCACTATCATGTTGAAGATAATAATCAATGAAAATGCCCTAAATCTATACATTGCACCTGACATTACTTTTGAAAATATCAATGCACACATATCAATTCATAGTTCCTTCGAATATTCCCAGCTAAAAGACTCCCAACCCCACAGGTTCAGTAAAACACTCTTGGGTTATTATGAAGTTTTATCAATTGCGTTTCACTCAAAATTAACTACTTTTTCAATATTTTTGGGGCTACAGTTTCGTGAGATTTAATAAAAAAATGTTGTCTAACTTTTAAGCTCAAAAAATAAATATTAACATCACATTTGTATACTATGCGAAAGCTTTAATAGATAACATTCGAATATATGTAGATTCGTTTAAGTATTTTCAAAGTAAGCATTTCTTATTTATAAGTCGTGAGTAATAATGTATTTTTGTCATAGGTATATATCCAAGATAAAAGGAGTTGAAAAACAATTTTTAATATTACTAATTTCAATGTCGAGTATCACAGATTTCCCATACAAGTTTCTTTAAAATGTGTCACTCCATGTGATAAGCTCATCGTCACCTTTCATTCTGTACCGAGCTCAGTCGTGTAAACTTTTTGGAGTCACAAAGTGTATACAAGAGCTAGGTATTCTCGATCTTATTAAACCTTTTTACTTACTTAAGGTATCACTGCAGTCCTGTCTTGAACTAGGCCCTCACCCAAAAAAACTTGTCTTGGATCGTAGATCACGCGAAGAACTTTTCTCTTGAAACGACCCAAGGTGATTTCATCCGCTTTTGTCATATGCCATGCTTCTGCACCGTATAGCAGAACGGGGATGACGAGGGTCTTAGATAGTGTGACTTTGGTCTCTCGAAAGATGGTTTTACTACTCAATTGCTTTCTTAGCAATTTACTTTAGCGTAATGCCGTAATGTGAATATTTGATCGACTGTGGATTTTTCTGATCTAAAAGCACACTGATGTTCAAATGGTAGACATGTGCATTCAAGAGGACACAAGCGTCCACAGGTTTTTCTCAAAACCAACCTCTGTCTATCAACTCCTACTCTCACCTCCCCGTGGTGAACATCGGGTTCCTAGTACCTCAACTGGAGATTGGGTTCCAACCCCAGTGGAAAGTTGTTGGGGGCAGCAAACGAGAGAGGGGGGGGGAGAGGTGCGTCCACTAAGACACCTCTCCTTATCCAGACGGCAGCGGAGGAATTCCCGAGATGGAATCAACGGTGGCGTCTACAGTTCCAGTAAGGCTAAACTACTTAGTGAACACCTTATAGGGCTTCTACGACTTATTCGGAGCCCAGGCCTATAAGGAGCGGTTTATCCGGCTCCCCGTCCTTGGAGTTATACTAAGGATCTGGCCCCCCAGGTTGGGGGTTGTGCCGTCAGGGTGACTTCCTGACCACTTAAAAATCTTATAGTTGCGAAGCACCAACAAGCCTCGGATACGGACGGATTTACTGCTGACAACCAACGCAAACGAATTAAGAACAACGAACTTCGGATATGCACGTGGAATGTTAGGTCCCTTAACAGACCACGTGCAGCCGAAGAATTAGCGGAGGCCCTAGACTGCTATAAAGCAGACATCACTGCCATCCAGGAAATACGATGGGATGGGCCGGGCAAAAAGAGGATGAAAAACTGCGATATCTACTATGGTGACTGCTACCGAGAAAACCAACAGCGCTTATTTGGATAAGGCTTCGTCATTGGAGCCAGACTTAGGCAACAAGTCTTAAGCTATAGGTGCATCAACGAGCTCCTCATGACCATCCGCATCAAGGCTAAATTCGGCAATATTAGCCTGATATGCGCGCAAGCCCCCACAGATGAGAAGGATGACAACATCAAAGATATGTTCTTCGAGCTCTTAGACAAAACATACGAGCAGTGTCCTAGCTACGATATTAAAATTGTCCTGGCGATTTTAATGCCAAGCTAGGAAGGGAAGACATCTTTGGTGGAATAAGCGGGAAAAACAGCCTGCACGACAACACTTCCGACAACGGATTCAGGCTCATAGATTTTGCTGCGGGGCGAAACGTCATGGTAGCCAGTACGCGTTTTCCACACTTCAACATCCACAAAGGAACTTGGAGTTCTCCAGATCAATCTACCGTCAACCAGATTGACCATATTGCGATCGACGCCAGACACGCTTCCAGCATCATGGATGTCCGAACTTTCCGAGGAGCTAACATCGACTCGGACCCCTACCTTGTTGTAGCCAAGGTAGCACTTCGGGTTTCCAGGCTCAAGCCAAAACAGGGAGATGTTGGGAGAAGGTACAACGTCGAACGGCTACAATCGCAAGAGATCGCCAAATCCTTCTCCGACCGAGTTACAAGTAACCTCTCTCGAAGTTCTGTGCCGCCAACACAATGTATAGAAAACCAGTGGCAACATTGCCAAGACGCACTCAGAGAAGCCGCCTCTGACGTGCTGGGTTTCAAGCGACCACCAACAAGGAACCCCTGGTTTGATGAGGAATGTCGGCAGGCAAATGCAACAAATGCAAAACAACAGGCACGCAAAGCGGCGCTGCATAAAAGGACGAGAGCTGCTCATGAGCTCTATGAGCAGAAGAGGCGAGAGGAACACCGACTTCTCAGAAGGAAAAAGAGAGAGCATGAGAAGCATGCGGTCGAAGATGTTGAGAGGTTTAAAAGCAGGAATGAAGTTCGAAAGTTTTATGAACAGGTGAAACGAAATTCACAAGTACATAAACCTAGAACCGAAGGCTGCAAAGACGAAAGTGGAAACATCATAGTGGAACCGCAGTCAATGCTGAGGATATGGAAGGACCACTTCTGCAGACTGTATAACGGCGACGACGAACCGAATTCCGCTGTCAGGCAGAATGACCCATTCAACATAGACGATGAAAGCCAACAATCCCGTCCTCCCGACTTAGACGAAGTAAAGATTGACATATCTAAGCTGAAGTCTAATAAAGCCGCTGGAGCGGATGGCTTGAATGCCGAGCTCTTTAAAGCAGCTGGAGATAAGTTGGTAAGTAGCATGCACCAACTTATCTGTAAGATATGGTCGGAAGAAAGCATGCCCGATGAATGGAACCTCAGTATTGTTTGCCCGATCCTGAAAAAAGGAGACCCTCTAAACTGCACCAATTATAGAGGAATCAGTCTACTTAACATCGCTTATAAAATCTTCTCTGCCGTAATATGTGAACGTCTAAAGCCCATCGTCAACAACCTGATAGGTCCTTATCAGTGTGGTTTTAGACCAGGAAAGTCCACAGTCGATCAAATATTCACATTACGGCAGATCCTGGAAAAAACCCAAGAACACCAAATCGACACCCACCATCTTTTCATCGATTTCAAGGCCGCATATGACAGTATCTACAGGGACGAACTGTATAGAGCCATGTCTAGTTTTGGCATCCCTGCCAAACTCGTCCGTTTGTGCAGGATGACCATGGAGAATTCACGCTGCTCCGTAAAGGTTGGAAACAACTTAACTGAACCTTTCGATGTCAAAAAAGGTTTTAGACAAGGAGATGCGCTGTCATGTGATTTTTTTTAACATCGTACTTGAAAGAATAGTGCAAAGCTCACACGTCAACACCAGAGGCACTATCTTTCAAAAGTCTGTCCAATTACTAGCATATGCTGATGACATTGACATAATCGGAAGAACTCAGCGTGATGTCAATGGGGCTTTTGTGAGTATTGAGGCAGAGGCGGCAAAAATGGGTTTAACGGTTAATGAGGGCAAAACAAAGTACATGCTGTCATCAAGAAAGGACCTACAACACCGACGTCTTGGTCAAAACGTCACCATCGACAGACGTAACTTTGAGGTAGTCAAGGACTTCGTCTACCTAGGCTCCGCTGTAAACGCAGAAAACAACACCAGCGCTGAGATCAAACGAAGAATAACTCTTTCTAACCGCTGTTTCTTTGGGTTAAGAAAACAAATGAGTGGAAAAATTCTCTCTCGAAGGACCAAAGTGTCGCTATATAAGACCTGTAGATGCGTATGTACGAAGCCTAGACCGTTCTCCTTAACATCTACTTTTATTCTGATTTATTCTTCTTATATCTAACAATTCATTTTAAGTTTGAATGACATTTAGTATACATAAATGAACAGAATGAATACATGATTGATAATTTAGGTATAGGGTGTAGGTACATGATTAAATAGTAAATAAATCAGATGGGTTGACTCGACCTGAGTCCCCACAGTACTCCCCCGGTGGTAAAGATTCCATATACTAGTGATATTTGGATGGAATAATGACTTTTCGGCCTGATCGAGTTGTTGTTTGAACCAGTGTAGCAGGTGTCTGATTAGGTTTCGATGTCTTGGGTGGTGGATTCCTCGTATTCGTTTGTTCGTTATTAGTTTTTGGCTCATCCGTTTCCTCAACATTGATAAAAGCTACTTTTAACCTGTCGATAGAAATGTTTTTTATTTTGTTTTTTACTTTAATAGAAAAATATTTAGGAAATTTTTTAAGAATAACATAAGGTCCTTCGTATGGTGGTTGAAGTGAAGATCTAACACTGTTAGTTCTTATGAAAACATGAGTACATTTTTCTAAGGACTTCTGTACGAAAAATTTGGGTCTTGCATGGTGGTTGGTTTTTGTTGGTCGTAAGGTGAACATGATTTTTCGCAATTCTTTTACAAAGTCTTCTGAAGTTGAGAAGTTAATTGTCGGTTCAGAAACATATTCGCCTGGTAACCGAATTGTTTCCCCATAAAGAAGTTCTGGGGGTGGCATCCATGTCTTTTTTGAAGGACGTCTTCAAACCAAGCAAGACGAGAGGCAAAACTTGGAACCAGTCGGCAGTTCCATGGCACATTATGGCAGCCTTAAGGGTGCGGTGCCAGCGCTCGATGATCCCGTTGGATTGCGGATGATAAGATGTTGTTCTGCAGTGTTTTATTCCTAAAGTTTTGTTCAGCTCGCAAAACAGTGTTGACTCGTATTGTCGTCCCAAATCAGTGGTTATTTGTAATGGAATTCCATATCGCGATATCCAACCATGGAGTAGGTTTTGGGCTACTGTCTCTGCCCTGATATCTTCCATAGGGTACGCTTCTGGCCATCAGGTGTATCGATCTATGATCGTTAATAGATACCTATAACCGTGTGATGTAGGCAAAGGGCCAACTATGTCCATGTTGATATGGGTAAAACGCTGGGATGTCAGACTGAATGGGGCGATTGGTGCTTTGTTGTGTCGACTGATTTTTTATTTCTGGCATTGTATGCAGTTCTTTACGAATTTTGTGCAATCTGCTCTCATTTTGGGCCAAACGAATCGCTCTTGAACGAGTTTAAGAGTAGCTCTAACGCCAGGATGAGAAAGACTGTGCAGGTTTCTGAGAACTGTGTTTCTGCTGCTTTCGGGGACAAACGGTCGGATCCTTGGAGTCGATGTGTCACAAAAAAGTTTATATTTTGTTGTTCCTGGAAATGACAGAAGCAACGTAATGAAGTTGAGTTACCTTCTTCAAGTAAGGACTTCAGTTCGGCATCGTCAATCTGTGTGCAATCACTTCTAAGTCGATTGGATGAGAAAGGTAAACTGCGTTTATCCTCGATAAGAAATCCGCTACTTCGTTTTGATTTCCAGGAACGTGCAAAATTGATGTTGTGAACTGGCTGATGAAGTCGAGTTGCCGAATACGTCTTGGTGATGCCTTATTCAGGTTTTGCTGGAACGCATAAATTAGCGGCTTGTGGTCGGTTTAGATGGAGAATGATCTTCCTTCCAATAGGTGTCGAAAATGATTCACGCCCTCGTACATGGCCAAGAGTTCACGGTCGTATGTGCTCCGTGTCTTCTGGTATTCAGTGAGTTTTTTCGAAAAAAATCCTAATGGTTGGGAAGTGTTGTTCGTTACTTGGTTTACCACAGCCCCAATTGCACTATCCGATGCGTCAGTAAACAGATAAAGCGTTGCGTTTGGAATGGGATATGTAAGCACAGTAGCGTTGGCCAAATCGGACTTGCACTTTTCAAAGGCGACGCGCTCTCTGGTGTCCACTTGATTGGTGTGTTATCATTCTGCTTATTACCTTGAACGAGGTTAAAAAGAGGAATTTGACTAACAATGGCATTGGGAATAAATTTCCTGTAAAAATTGATCATGGCCAGAAATTTTTTTAAATCTTTGGCGACAGTAGGTTTTTTAAACTCTACAATGTTTTGAAACTTCTCTGGCAAGGGTTTGATGCCATGTTGATCAACGGAGTATCCCAAAAATTTTACATTCGATTTTCCAAAATGGCATTTTAAAGGATTTATTTTAAGGTTATATTCACGAAGTCGAACAAAAACTTCTTCAAGATGTTTTGAATGCTCAATTTCATCTTCTGACGCAACCAGTATGTCGTCAATGTACGGGAATACATAGTTCAAACCGTTTAGAGCTTCGTGTATGTAGCGTTGCATGGTTTGTGCTGAATTTCTCATGCCATAAGGCATAAACAGGTATTCTATGAGACCAAACGGTGTCGTGATGGCGGTCTTTGGTATGTCTTCCGTTCGGACCGGGATCTGATGGAACGCACGCTGCAGATCGATCGTTGAAAAAATCTTCTTTCCGTTTAAAATGTTAACAAAGTCCATGACGTATGGAAGCGGATATCGGTCAGGCAACGTGTTTGCATTGAGAGCGCGAAAGTCACCGCATGGTCGCCAGTCTCCATTTGACTTCTTAACCATGTGGAGTGGACTCGCCCAATGACTTTTTGATGGCCTACATATGCCCTTTTCCATAAGATATGCGAATTCCGCTTTGGCGGCTGCAAGCTTTTCTGGTGATAATCGTCTAGGTTGAGCAAAAACGGTTGGTCCTGAAGTGACAATACAGTGTTCCGTGAGGGATTTCCTTTGAATTCCAGCGGTGTTGAGCGAAGCGAGATCTTTGAATTTTGTGAGCAAATCTGCAAACGGGTGTTTAGTATCAAAAGTTTTAATTTCGCATTTACCTGAGGTTGACTTCCCAGTCGTAGACAACTTGGTGGTTTCATCAATGAGACGATTATTCTTGACATCAACAAGAAGGCCGTAATGTTGTAAGAAATCGGATCCTATAATGGGTTGTGCCACGTCTGCGATGTAGAATGTCCAGATGAATACCCTGCGTAATCCAAGATTAACTTGACAGCGTTGGCTTCTGAAGGTTTTTATTTTTGTTCCGTTAGCAGCAAAGAGTGTGGTGTTGCAATGAAGAGACTTCTAATGTTTTTTGGGGGGCAAGACAGACACGTCAGCACCGGTGTCAATTAAATATTTCTTGTGTGTTGTCTTATCCGAAACATACAAACGTTGAATATGTTTGACAACTGTTACTGTTGTCACCGAGGATGGTGACAACTCTAATCGTTTTTTGAACCGGTTGAATTTTTATAACTGCATGGTTGCTTGCAATGAATTGCATTGTCTTTGTACCTGTAATGGTACCAACATATATCGTAACGTTTACCGTTTGATTGTGTTGGGTCTCGGTGGTGTGATGGTGTTGAGCTTCGATGGCGTGAGCGAGATGGTGTTTTGTTGCGATGGCGGTGATATGAGTTTTCAAACTTGTCGATTCGGCGGCTGAGTGCTTCGATTTTATGTATGAGACTTTCTTCATGAAGAGAAGTGGCATCACGATGGTCAATTCTGGATATATGGCTTCCATTTGATGTGGTTTCAAGAATCGTGTCAGCTACTTGTACGAGTTTTTTTACGTCTTCACTTTTGAAGGCAGCTAAAATGGCTTGTACTTCTGTGGGTAGACGTTGAACCCATATGCTTTTTAGGAATTCTTATCCGACTGAATTTCCAGCTAGAACCTTAAGGTCGTTGAAGAGTTGGGATGGCTTTTTATCACCTAAGTCAACATCCGATAAAAGTTTCCTCATCTTTTTGTGCTCGGAGTCCGAAAAGCAATCGATTAGAGCTTTTTTTAGATTTTCATATTTTCCAGCTGCAGGTGGTTGTAACACAGCGTCTCTCACTTGTGCGAGGACTTTTCCGTCCATCGAACCAACAACGGCATTAAATCGAGAAAAATCTGAGGTTATTCGACACGTTTCGAATTGTGCCTCCATGCTGGCAAACCAGATTTCGGACATTTCAGTCCAGAAAGGGGAAACCTTCATCGAAACCCGCAATACTTCGTTCTCGTTGCCGAAAATTAGACCTGAACTGCTAGTGCCACCGGTTGTTCCATCTGTATGGCTTCCATTGCTATCGCCCCCTTCGTAATTTGTACTATTGTTACCTTCAGCGTGAAGTGGACTACTTCCTTCCTTCATAGTTGGGTTTACTTCGTTAATTTGTTACGACTTCTAATGAATGTGATAAATAACGTTAAATTAAAACGAATAAAACTGTTTTTTATTTTAAAGGTATGGAAAATTTCCACGCGGTAGGTACTTGTTTCTAACGGGGTCACCAGATTGTAGATGCGTATGTACAAAGCCTAGACCATTCTCCTTAACATCTACTTTTATTCTGATTTATTCTTCTTATATCTAACAATTCATTTTAGGTTTGAATGACATTTAGTATACATAAATGAACAGAATGAATACATGATTGATAATTTAGGTATAGGGTGTACATGATTAAATATTAAATAAATCAGGTGGGTTGACTCGACCTGAGTCCCCACAGACCCTTATCATCCCCGTCCTGCTATACGGTGCTAGGTCACGTAGAGCGCATGGAAACCAATGCTCCGGGCCGGAAAGTCTTCGAATCCACACCCACAGGACAGTGCAGTAGAGGAAGACCGCGAATCAGGTGGCGCGCACAAGTGGAAGGTGACCTCACCCAACTCGGAGCGCGAAACTGGAGACATCTAGCTAGGGACCGAGCTAGATGGAGAAGTTTGTTGGGTGAGGCCTTAGTTCACACAGGACTGTAGCGCCACCTTAAGTAAGTAAGAAGTAAGTAAAACCACACTGAAAAAGACCTATCAGGTTGTTGACGATGGGCCTTAGACGTTCACATATTGAGAGGCACGCAGAGAAGATTTTGTAAGCAATGTTAAGTAGACTGATGCCTCTATAGTTGGTGCAGTTAAGAGGGTCTCCATTTTCAGAATCGGTCAAACAATAGTAAGATTCCATTCATCGGGCATGCTTTCTTCCGACCCTATCTCACAGATAAGTTGGTGCATGCTCCTTACCTAAGCTCGGTTTTTATGCCATCTGCTCCAGCGACTTTATTAGACTTCAGCTTAGATACAGTAACTTTTACTTTGTTTTACTAATTTTATATTTACTAAGATTCCTATCAAGCTCTTTAAGAGTAACTTCTGTAATCGTTAATTTTTTTGTGTTAAGGGCTGATAGAAAGATTCTCAGAATTTTATTTTATAAATGATTAAAATTGTTTTTTTTTTATTTTAAGATTTGAAAAATGAATATAATGTCTTTGTTTATTTTGGGACTTTCCATATTAGTTGTTAGGAAATGATTAACTAAATTTTTAAAATTTTTATAACTTATTTTTTGAATAACTTTAATGAAATAGATATTTTTATTTCTTTCAAAAAATGCTTTTAAACGAAAGAAATTGCCATAAAAGAACTTCTGTTCATCTGCTCACTTCTAATTTTCGAATTTTGCCACCAACTTAGTCTTCATTGGGTTTTATACTTATGCACTTTGTGAAAAAAAAAAAAACAAAATAAGAAACAATATAAAAACAAAAAGCCATCTTCAAAATATTTGTGTTAAAAATAAACCTTTTATACAAAGTCCAACTTCACCCCTATTTTAACAACATAATCAAACAAACAAAAATAGATCCTTATTTTTATAATTCCCATAAAAAAAAGCATAAAATTGCTTAAAGAATACAAAAAAAGGTTATAAAGAAGAAACTTCGGCCTTTATACCTTCTATATCTCACTCTGTGTAGCCTGCACACTGAAGACTGTACGTTGTACTACAATGTACAAACTGAGTAGATAAAATGATGCTCTATTGAACCTACTACATCTGTATGACAACATTGGGAGCAAAGGTTATCAGCGATAAGTCGCAAAGAACAAGCAGTCAACTTGTGCTGCAACTAGGTATAGGTCGTTCGTAGGTACCTACCCTAGGTAGATGTCTTTACAGGTATGGAAAACGTTTCTTGTTCGGAAGTTATTATCCCTGAAAAACCAAAAGTTAAACGTTGTTGAGTATCATGCATATACCATCGTTTCACATATAGAGATAGACATGAAAGACCCTGTGTGTACTCCTCATCCCAACTCCCAAGTCCCAACTTTCATTCCCGTTGCCGCGCGTTTCCATCCAGAGTTTCCTCATGAAAATTCTTTTTTAACACTTTTTTTCGTGTACATAGTCAAAATGCAAATTTATATTGTTTCAGTGCTTATTCGGTTGAAAATTTCATGAGATTGCTGTATTCCAAAAACAACAACAACAAAAACAACAACAATAACAAACTCGATACTGCATATGTTAAAAAAAGGAAACCAAACCGAAATTCATTCCCAGTTTTTAGCTGGAAGCTGATGGTGGGTTTGGTATTGTCGTTTATTTGTCTCTCTGTTTTTGTTTTGTTTTTCTTGACTCGTTTGGGACGTTTCTTTTTTATGTTTTCGTCCACCCCAAAAACAAAAACAGTTATCGGTTTGAAATGAAAATTTCTAGGTGCACAAGGACAGAGGACAGGACAGGATAACATACATAGGTACCCCCTGAAGAAGGACTAGGCGAACGAAAACGGGACTCAGTCTGCGAACAAAAAGCCAAAAAAAAAAAAACAAAAATAATACAGAAGCGATATTAAAATTGTAAGCTCCATATCTTTTCTGGCCCCACGCCCCCCCACTGCCCACTCCCCGTTCGCATCCATTGGGTTTCTTATGCAGGGGTGTGATAAAAATAAAAATAATAAACTTTGGCAATAAAATGGAGATAATGGTCGACCAATGAGTCGTAAAACGGTTCGCTTGAATACAGCACGAGTGTCGCCAAGGTTTTTTCAACCGAAATGGTTGTGAGAAAATATTTATAACAACAACAAAAACTCACTGCCATGATGGGGTCAATGTACAATTTTTCTGTCACTGCTTGAAATTATGGCAAAATTGTTAAATGAAAAAAGCTTTTGAACAAATTAAACGAGTGGTGTGGGAAATAAAAACGAACAACAATTAATAAAAAGTATAAACGGGTCATTATACAAAAAGATCACACAAATAAATAAAAACCCACACACACACACCAAATGAAAAGACTGTCTCAATTATATGAAATGGGGAATATTAATTAGGTAAGGTGTTTCATCAAATTCAATGAGAACGGAAATTTAAGTTCCGTTTGTTTATTGATGGTCAAGTCGATATTTAATTATACATTCAGTTCAATTTAGAGTGAAAACAAAGCAATAAGGATTTTACTGTGAATTATTTTGTATTTATTTTTATTTTTATTTTTATTTTTGTTGCACGATAAGAGGATTTATTTAGGAATAAAAAGCTGAGATACGATCCATACTGACCATAAAAGCTTACATCTGATATTTTGTATTTTCTACAAAAATATTCAAAGTTATATAATAAGGTTTAAAAATAACCTAGGATATAAAGTAATACAGATTTTAAAAAACAAAGGTTACAAAATTAACCCACATTATACAAATAAAGCAGTGTAAAATGTAACCCGCAGTAATACCCTTGGCATGATGGTTAGTGTTTTGGGCTGTCATGCCAAATGTCATGGGTTCAATCGCTGTTTGTGCCATCTTAAGTTTTTTTCACGGGTACTGTCTCTTGCGAGGAATTGACAAATTCTCCAAGAGTAATTCTTGTCATGTGTAGAGACTCTTATTTGCTGCCGTTCACGTTGCTGGTTAACTTTCAAGTGTCCCTCTTTTCCTTTGTTCCTTCCTTCTTTTTATTCTTTAATATTCCTTTTCTTTATTAGGTCGGTATTGCCAGGGTCACCAATTTAGACTTAAAGTGCTGCCAGATACTACATTTACTTTCTATCTTTTATGTATTTTTTTTTTAATTTTATTTTAAAGTAATTTATAAATATTTTTTTTTTAATTAAGTTTGCTGAAAAACATAACTACTATCTAATAACATTTGTTGTAAATATAAAATGTTACTGGGTATAATCCTGGAGTTTGGCTGGTGCTCTTCTCTTGCGAGGCGGTAAGTCATCCGAGTTTGCTCTCTTGCTGGTTGTTGGTCCCTGGTAGCTTAAGTCCATTTGATCTGTGCTTTGTTTCAGTCCTTCATCATTTTCCTCTTCATTTTGTACTGGCACACGTATGACATGCGAAACATTTCGTCAATAACGTACTCCTGTTTCAAGATTTTCCACGACAATCTCTGAACCACTGCGTTCAATTACTTTGAAATCAGTTGGTTCGAACGTTACTGACAGCTTGTTTGTATTGACCAAATTCTTTAACCACACTAAATCTCCGACTGCTATCATATTATCTTTAGCACCACGTTTTTCATCCGCATAAAGTTTCTCATGGTCTTTCTTTGTTTTGTCACGATCATGTAATTCTTCGTCATATACAAAAGGCTGATTGATGTGTGGTAATTTGTCTCTAATTGTTCTGCCAAACATTAACTCCGACGGTGATTTTAATGTGGTAGAGTGTGGCGTAGAACGATACATTAACAAATAGTCCTGCAACTCTTTTTGCCAATCGTGATGTAAATTCTGACTTATTTTAAGGCGCTTTAAAATAGATCGATTTTGGCGCTCCACTTCCCCGTTCTGCTGTGGCCAAAATGGTGTAGAGTGAATTACTTGTATATTATTTTCATTGCAATATTCTTTGAACTCGGTCAGCTGTTATAAAATTAGGTCGACCAAAACGTGCGAAAATAACTCTAAGTCTTTTGATTGTTTCGAGTGTTGTAATCTTTGTCATAATTTCCACCTCAATAAACCGACTAAAGTAGTCGACAACAACAAGGAGGTAATGACTTGAAGGTAGCGGGCCCATGAAATCAATGGCTAGGTGAGACCATGGTTCAGAAGGAAGCTCTTTGCGCTTCAATGGCTCGGGTGGTGGGGGTGCCGAAACCATTGTGCAACCATGACACTTTTTTACAAAGCTTTCCGCTTCAATATCTATTTTTGGCCACCAAACTTTCGATCTTAATCGACGTTTCATTACCGTGATTCCCGGGTGTCCCTCGTGTGCTAATTGGATTGTACGAATTCGCAGACTTTCTGGCATAACAATGCGGTTGCTTCGAAGTAAAATACTTCCAGCAAAACAAAGCTCGGTTTCAAATATTTTAAATGGCCTAGCTCTGTCAGACCAAATGCTTCCTGTGAGTCCAGTTTTAACATCGTTTATAGTCATGTCTTTTTTAGAAGCCTCTTTGATTTCATCCAGTTTCAAAGCGACTGGTACGGCATTTGCTATCACATAATTGATGTATTCTTCAGTGTCCAAATCATCATGCCACGGCTCTGCTTTGCTCGTAACAACTAATCGAGATAATGGATCTGCAATATTATTCTTTCCAGGTTTATACACAACCTTAAATTTATAGGATTGCAAACGAAGAACCCAGCGTTCTATCCTTACACAAGGTCGACTGGTTGGAGAAAATATTGTTTCCAATGCTTTGTGGTCGGTGACGAGTTCAAATGTTCGGCCGAATAAATAAAAATTAAACCTCTCAACTGACCATACCAAAGCCAAAGCTTCCTTTTCTGTTTGGCAATAGCGTTTTTCGGTATCGCTCAAACTTTTACTGGCGTATGTGATCACTCTCGGGCCCTTTTCATTGATTTGAATCAAAACAGCACCTAGAGCAATTGGGCTGGCATCAGCATACACTTGAGTGCGATTCTTTACATCGTAATAACCCACTACTAAATCGTTTGTAAGACTTTTTTTTTAAGACTTTCAAACGCAATGCCTTGTTCGGTTTTCCACTCAAATGTTGCATTCTTCTTTGTTAAAACTCGAAGTGGTTCGGTCAGATCGGCTAAGTTTGGAATAAATTTTCCAACGAAATTAACAAGGCCAAGAAAACTACGCACTTCCGCTACACATGACGGGCGACGAAAATTTTGTACAGCCTCAACTTTACTTTGTGTAGGAGTGATGCCGGATGCCGATAACTTGTGGCCCAAAAACTCCAGCTCTCGTACACCAAAAATACACTTCGCCTGATTTAACATGACGTTAAAATTTTTAAGAGTTTTCAAAACTCTTTCTACTCGCTTATTCAGTTCCTCCATTGTCTCCCCGTATATAATTATATCGTCCATGTAATTCAGGCACCCTTCACAACCAACCAAAATTTGTTCCATAATTTTTTCGAATAATTCCGGTGCGCAAGCTATTCCAAACATGAGTCTGGTGTAACGGAATAAACCCTTCCTGGTAATAAAGGTTGTAATCGGTTTAGACTCTTTTGAAATTTCCACCTGAAAACACAAAATTTTCCATTTAAACTTTTTTTTTTTTAAAAGAAAACTGAATCGCATACAATCAATCTATGACAATCAATTAACTAAATGAAAAGCTCAACAGCCATAATACAGACATTAGCTTTCCTAAACTTTTCGGTACCGTTGTTAGATATATTTTTCAAGGAAAAGTAAAAATTGTTTTTTTTTTTTTGTATATTATATTAATTATTAAAATTTGCCCATTTCAACGGTAAACGATTCAAGTGCATTCCAATCTTTGAATACTTTTGTTGTTTTTCATGTTTACAAAAAAACAAAAAAACGTTTCATAACAAAATTTAAATAGACTAATTCTGAAACTTAGAATTGTGAAACTCTCCTTTTAAATTTCGTGAACGAAAAAGTAACATAACTCTGTGATACCTGAATTTATTATTTATTTCGGAACAAGAATATACATATGTATATATTCAACTTTAAAGTAAAGAAAAATATAATAAGTTAAGTTAAATTGGAGAAAACGAAAAAAATATAATATATTTGATTTCATAGTTTTGTTATTTCATAGTATACTTAGTATAAGTAGAAATTTTTTGTTTTAATTTACACCTGGTGGAAAGCATTTTTCACGTCCAACTTGGTAAAGAACTGCCCTTTTCCGATGTGGGGAAGAAAATCTTCCATGGTTGGAAGTGGGTGGTTCTCTCTTTGTACAGCCTCGTTGGCCCGACGCATATCGATGCAGACTCGAACATCATCACCTTTTGGAACTGGTACTACAGGCGAAATCCATTGAGAAGGCTCATTTACTTTTTCTATGATACCCTGTTCAAGTAGCTCATCAATTTTTTTGTCAACGGCTTCTTCTAGTGGCACTGGTACTCGGCGATATGGTTGTGCTACTGGTTTGACGTTTTCCTTTAAAGGTATGTCAACAACAAACCCTTTTATTTTGCTCATGCTACTCTGTTGTTCGACTTGATTGATATTTTCCCCGATTTTCATAACACCTAGTGGAATACCAGTCTCATAGCCAATCAAAGCTTTTCCATAGTCTTTAACAACATAAAAATCAGCCACACAGCTCTTGGATGTAGTCTCAACCGTTGCTTCAAACATTCCAATGGTAGTTAATGGATGTCCACCGTACGCTTTAAACTCAAGACCATCAGCATCCTTCCGTTGCTTGGAGACTTTAACTTTGTTCGCCTTAAGAAAATCCCAGTTGCTGCCGTCAATTATATTGTATTTTGAACCTGAATCCACAACTACTGTGATTGTCACTCCACCAATTTTGCAACTAATTTCATTGGCCTTACTGTCACCAATGCAGAAAATGTATTCATCGAGTTTTGTTGTGCTGTCAAGCAGTTTAATAGTTTCGGATTCAGTTGCTTTGATTTTTGTTTGGCAGTCTTCAGATTCACGCTTCATTCTTTGTTTGAAATCTGGTTCTCTTGTAGTTGCAGTGTTATATGAATGGATTCGCTTTTTGCTGCGACACTTCCTAATAAAATGATCCTTGCCACCGCATTTGTTGCAAAGCTTGCCTCTTGCTGGGCATTTTTCGTCGAAAGCCCTATGCCCAGCATATCCACATCGGGTGCACTCGATTTTGTTGTCATTGGCCCTATTCGTTTTGAAGATAGCTTTGGAGTCGATTGTATTGACGTTTTCTGATAGTTGGTTGTTTGTGTTTACACTTGAGTCGAAAGTCTTACATTGTTCCTCAATTGCTTCGAATACTTTTGCCGATCTCAAAATGTTGTCCAGCTTGCAGTCACCCAACTTAAGCAGCTCCCGCCGAAGTTTCGCCGAAAAACATTTTTCGATAATTTGATCCTTGACATTATCTTCGGCGGCCTCGCCAAAATCGCATTTTTCAGATTGTATGCGAAGTCTCATGACAAATATACCGAATTGTTCGCTTTTTTCTTGTTTAATGAGACGAAAAACGTGTCGTTCGTATGTGGCATTTCTTTTCGGTTCAAAAAATTCGTTTAACTTGCATAACGCGATGCCATAATCTGTTGGATGTGGGCTACACCCGATGACAAGTGGTCCACGAGCAACTTCAGCAAGACTTGCTGGTGTTGGTAGAGCTTCATACAACTCCTGAACCTTACGCCCAGCCAAGTGTAGCAGTTTTACGAACTTTTCACAATCGTCTTCGATGTGAGTTGCTTTAAGGTACCACTCGAATGAACGGAGCCAATTTCTCCACTCTAAACCACAATTTTCTTCATATAGAGTGTAGTCGAACGGCGGCGGTAGTTCTAAATATTTTGATGCAAAGTTATCTAGAGAAAAAACGACAACAAATAAAACAGACAAATAAGTATTTTTTCCTATACGGAGAAATATTGTTTGTGCTAAAAGTGTTGTCTCTTCATGAAAAATGCAATTATATGCACTTAAACACAATATTAAAGTACTATTATGAAGGAATATATATATTTCCCCTCCCCCCAGACTTGCACACCAGTTATATATTGCCCGTCTAAGTTTTCCTAACCACAATATTCAATGGCGGATAGACTAGATCATTGAAGTCTCACCACAAGATATTTGCCCATCATTTAAGTAGCATTCTCTTTCTTGCAATCATTAAAGTCGCACTATTCTTCTCTTTTTTTTTTGGCTGTTGGCAATCATTTAAGTTGCTCACTGGCAAACATTTAAGTTGCTCTCTCTTTTACCTTTGCCGATTTGCAAACATTTAAGTTGCACCCAAAGCATTGAAAGAAGCGAGACAAAATAAAAACATGACAGGTAAAAGAACCGAATATTCTTACTCCGAATCGCTACAACTGTAAATTTACTTTTTTTCCTTTGTCGCCGTATACTCAAGCCTGATAAAAACGAATCAACCTACTTTATTTTCCTTTTTCACTTATGTATAGACTTCTTGATTCAACCAGTTTTACAAAATAATTGCCCATTAGTGTGCCAACCCTATTTCAAATAGACAATAATATTAAAATAAAGTATTTCTACTTACCAGACATTGCGCGTTAGTTTATTATATATATTTTTTTTTTTTTTTTTTTATCCTCGTCGCCAATGTAGAGACTCTTATTTGCTGCCGTTCACGTTGCTGGTTAACTTTCAAGTGTCCCTCTTTTCCTTTGTTCCTTCCTTCTTTTTATTCTTTAATATTCCTTTTCTTTATTAGGTCGGTATTGCCAGGGTCACCAATTTAGACTTAAAGTGCTGCCAGATACTACATCATGAAAATTGCTTTCTCAAATTAGCACTTCGGATTCGGTTTTAAACTGTAGGCCCTCCATCCCTGGCAACAGTACTCGAACAGGAATGGTTGTAAGTTGTCACTAGGCCCTAGTTCTCAAAGGACTGTTGCGCCAGCTAATTTATATTTTTGTGGTTTTTTAACATAGCAATTTAAACAAAAAAGATAAAATTTTGGTTAACTCAAAATATCTCACGAACCAGTAAAGCTAGCGACTTGAGTTAAATTTTATATTATGAATTGTAACTTGATACCAAACAAGTATATTTTTGGAAAAAAATCTAATTAATGGTTTTAAAAAACTGAGAAAAAATAATTGACAACAGGAATATTTTTCAAACAAAAAATGATTTTATCTCTAAAACAATTTCATGCACTGAAGAATAACGTTTTTAACATCTGCTAAAATTTTGAGAAAAATCGAATTGACAGTTTTTTTTTTAAACAATAAAAAACCTAAAAAAAATATTAGTCAAAATAAAAACCTAAACAAAATTAATAAAAGTCGTTAAAAATTGATTTTCGACTCAAATATCTTTTCAAAAATTTGAGATTATGGCTTCAAACTAATTTTATTGTATAAGAAATATTGTTCTTCAACATTCGATTGAATTATGAGAAAACAACTAACTAACAATCTCGTTAACAAAAATAGATTTTGAAATAAAACTGTTTCATTATATGCAAAATATTGTTGGTAATTTAAAATTTTGTAAGAATAATTCAACTGACAACTTTTTTTAACAAAACACGTAGACCTGTAAACCTTTTAAGCAAGACAAATCGGCAGACGGGAGGTCGCATCCCAGCCTCTTTTTAAATGTAGAATCTTTAAGAATGAACTGATGAAAATAAATAATTATATAATATTAAAAAATCGTGCTAAAAAAAAAAAAAACCGATTTAAGATCTCACTTAGATTTCATGAATGAGTTCATTTTTTGACATTTCATAGACCATATACATGTTCATATGTCAAGGATTTAGAAATCTTATTCTACATTCATGGATTTTATTAATAAATAAATAAATAGAAATAAACAGAAATCTTTTTGGAAAAAAAGGTTAATCAAAAATGCTTTAGTGTTAATAAAGTAAGGTAGTTAAGTTAATAGAATCTTGATATTATTAGTTCAATATCTAAACACATAGGCGCAAAATTTTAAACAACCTATTATTAAGGCCTTAGCACAATACTAGTTAACAATTTACTATATATGTACATAGTAATCTACTAACTTTTCACTAATTTTAAACACGTTTTATTGTTAAGCTAACTAGTATCATGCTAAACCCATTTTATTAAAAAAAAAAACATGAACACATCTAAATATTGACAGATTGTGGAGCAAACAAAACAAACATACCTTAATATCATACTAAAAATGATTTAACATCATACTAAATCGTCTACAATTTTGCGCCTTTTGTCACATTTGAGAAAAATGACATATGTCAAACAGATTTAGTACGATACTAAAAAGATAAAGTAGCCATTTGGTGATTTTAACTTTAGTAAAATGTTAAGAAGATAGTACGATACTAAACTCGTTTAAAATTATCAAAACCCTTTTTTTAACCTAGTATCATACTAAAAATGATTTAACATCGTACTAAATCGTCTAAAATTTTGCGCCATAGTATTTTAGTTTTAGATGGTTGTAGCCAAAATTCAGCTAAACTGTGTTTAAATTATCACATTACCCCATTTTTTTATTTATATTTTTGTTATATAAAATGGGTTAAGCCTAGTACGCTGCTGATTCGAATCGAAATTTCCCATACAAAAATGACATGACGAAATCATAAACGAAAAATTTCGCTGTGCTTTTCGTTTTCCAGTACGCTGCTGAACGACGAAATGTGTCATTTTAGTGGATAGCTGTACAAGATTTCTTAGTACAATTCTCCACTCTTCACTCGTTCTCAATTTAATTGCCCGGTATATTAATTGCTTGCAAAATTGTTTACTCGTGACTTTCGGTGTTTTGATTTGGATTTATCTTTGATTGAAAATTTAAAATAAAATGGATTTTTCTAATGTGTTCCAATATTGCATTTCTGAATCGGAAACTCAGGATGTTATTGGTGATGTGCAAGAAGTGATGAAGACAAGCAGTGAACTTCAACTTCCAGACAGAACTCTCCACAAATATTTTTCCGCTGTGGTTTTCGTTTTCATTTCGCTCTGGACTTGGAGACCGCCGAAAAAATTCGTTTCACTTCAGCTGCGTACTAGGCTTTAAGAATATTAATTTAAAAAAAAAAACGCTTCCAGGGTTCGGACAATTATTTTTCTCTGTATATTTTCTTTGTATGTATAATTCACTATAATATGAAGTTATATCGGTGTCAACATTTTTTTTATGTTTTAGGAACTAAGGAAGATCGCCCCTTAATTGGGGTATGCTCTAAATAGTATCATTACAATTTTAAAAACTCATTATAAAAACTATTGTAAAATGATAACATTTCTAAATATTAACGGTATCTATCTTAAAAAAATTTGTAACCAACATGTTTATGTTCAAATTTTTCCAATATAATTAAAAGATTTTAAGGTGTGAAACAAAAAAAAATGCAGCGATTTTCAGCTTCATAGTTTATTTAAAAAAGTGTTTTTTATGAAAGCTATTCCAAACAAATTTTTCGAAATTCTATAGTTAAATGCAATTTTTTATAAAATTAAAATAGAATTGTATCAAACCATTACGAAAATTAAGGATGCGTGTTTAAAAAAAGTTAAGGCAAATTTTATACATTTTGTTGTTTGGAATAAATCTATTCCACTATGATTTTCTTCAAATATTAACTTTAAATTTATCATCAAATATCTTGTATATGAAACACGATTTTTTGTGAGCTGCAAAATAAACTCATCATTTCATTCCTTATATGTTAGAACTGTCGCTGGTATGTATTGTTATATTTAAGAGTTTGAAGAAAAAATGTTGGTGTTTTTTCTTATCTAAGCTTATTTTAGAAAATTTCTTGTCTTCCCATTGAGAGTTATTGAAATCGGTCCGATTTAAACATTTCTTGACGTTTCAAGGTTCTTAGAATATAGAAGGCGAACAATTTTGTCCATCAACGTAGAGTATGAACTGTTAAAACTAAAAGTATATAATGTTGTAAGAAATATCAAAACAATGAAAGCAGTCGAGAACAAACAAAATCTAAGCCTGAAGTTGCAAGGGCTCTTTTTCTTGAGTACTTTTTGTCTGAACAAATTTTCAAAAATGGTGCTATTTCCATTAAACTGGTATGGGGCTCCTACGTCCTTCCGTTCAAGATACTTCTTTTTTGTCGGCCATGTCTAAAAAAAACAGAAAATTAACTTTGAAATAGATGCAGCGTGTTATTTTATTTTTAGTAAATATCAATTTGCAAAACACTTAAAATTTTGATTGACCCTATCTCACGAACCAATAAAGTTATCGTCTTCAATCAAATTTTAAAAATCTAGAAAATATAATACTTAAATTTGTCAAAAAATCGACAGACATTGATTTCAAATTATTCTATCTTACAAAAATCATAGTCAAACAAATTAGAATTTCGTTCTTGAAATTGTTTAAAATACTTTGTTTCAAATTTCGCAGCTCATGTTCAAGGTTTAAATATATGATGTTCAATCATTTAATTATAAAGACAATATTAAAAATTAAAATTGTTAAATAAAAGTTACAAGTTGCCTATAGCCGAATTAAAGCAGACATTCTCTTTCAAATATTAACTCAAAATATTTACATTATGCAAATCTCAAGCAGATGGTATGAAACTGTAGTTTTGATTGAAACTTCATAAATACATTGTAGATATGCATCTGAATTCCAATATTTGAGATTCTTTGAAAATTTACAATGTTCATAAATGTATCTACATATATTCAAAGCCCACCTGTTTAGATCGAATCCCTCAAGCAGTGTGTGTTATGTACATATGTATGTATGTATATTTGTTCTTTAACTTTCTCTTATCAACATTTAATACCTATAGTAAACTATGATACGTTTGCATGAAAGTCCTTTTGCATAATGCACAAGGCACAATGCACACAATAAAGTTTCACTGAGATTGAGATATAAATCCGAGTACTGAGTGAACTTTAACCGGACAATAGTGGAAATAGGTACATAGGTTCTCTATAAGGTAGGTAATAACTAGGATAGTGTCCCAAGTGATGTTAAAAACTTTCTAATAGAGGTACATGACCATAATCCACTTATTATATTATTAGGAATTTTCATGAATATTATCAGCAAATCAGAACTTATCTCTATTGTCGTAGTCGTTCGTATTCGTAAACTCGAGTCCTTTTTCTATCTTTTGTGATGGTGGTATCTGGTATGGTCCTCCTATGTGAAACTGAATGTGTTCTTTTTTGAACTTTGACAAGGATCGTCCTCGTCCTTGCCCACCTTGCTTCTGGCTGTGTATGGTATGGTTGTCAGATTCCATCAGGAAATTTCACGTGTAATTTTACTCCCAGTAAAGTATGCAATGTTTTTTGTGTGGTGTTTTGTACTTTTTTTCTATCAAGGACAGATAGAACTTTGGGTATATCCTTAGAGGTGGTCTGATAAGGGGATGGGGTGCAAGCAATATGCATTCGGGTGACCCCGGGATAACGAACTGGAATTAAGTTTCCCGTTATAAAACATTCTGGTTCTTTAGCATTCTGCTCTTGCTGGGGCTAGATGATGGGAAACTTTTTTGCTTGTTGTATGTAGATACAAGAAGTGTATCTCCTTCCTAAGTTAGGTTTTTAACCATATTTTTTTACTTTAGAAGTACTACAATCAAACGCACATAATGTTTGTCAGTAATCTTAGGGTAATTTAGAGGATCGTAAGAGAAAGAAAATACACTCCAATACAATTTTCTATTCATAGCTAAGGTGAGGTCATTGACTTTGTTTTCAAGTTCGCTAGCGTTAAAGGAGAGACTAAATAGTCCAGGTTTTAGTAAACTTTGTAATAAGGTTATGTATTTAGCCCAGTCAGTTTTCCGATAATTTCGAAAAGTCAATGGACTAGGTTTTTAATCCACATTGATATTGAACTGGATATATCTATGATCAGGGAACGAGTGTTCTTTGGATACTTTCCAGTCCAAGATCATATGGTGAATAGAATGGGAGACAAGAGTAATGTCTAGGACTTCTTGTCGAGTTTTAGTAATAAAGGTTGGTTCATTTCCAACATTACTTACTAAGAAGTTAGTACCAAGGATATATTTAAAAATAGACTCACCTCTGTCGTTAATATCTGTACTCCACTATACAGTGTGATGAGCGTTAACATCGCTCCCAATAATTAGGCCGATCTTCTGCCGTTCCGCTTCTGTGATGATTCTCTCAAGGGTCTCACCAGGGAGAGGGCCAAGGTGGTCATAGCCAAGATACGCCGACACTAGCCAGTATTTTCCGTTTGTTGTTTCCAGCCTAGCTACGGTGGTATCTCTATCACTGAAATTATGGAGTAAAAGTGCTACTTTTCACTAATATGCAAGATCTAGGTTCACCTGAGACAGATCTCATACAGTGTGTAGTACCCAGGAGTCTTGAGTCCTCGAACAACGGATCTCACAATCCATGGCTCTTGGATCAGGACAATTTCTTCCCCGTTTCTGGCCAGACGAAGAAGATGTGAGGCCGAGGCCTTTATGGAGTGTTGGATATTAATAAATCAATTAATATGTATGGTTAATTTTATTTATGACATAATCGAATGTTCATTTTTTAATAAAAAGAAATAAACAATTTAATAATAAGAAAAAAGTCGACATATAGGAACTACATACATACATATGTATGTATAGTATATGGCAAGTTTTGATTTTGTAAAAAATTTCGAACTCGAGATTTTAATCAAACATGACATTACGATGGCAGAGAAGTCGAAAAAACGTGGGTCCTCCGATTCCGCCTGTCTCTCTGTCTTGGCCGCTACTGCCCGAAGCATTGTGTCGATTGACTTCGAATTTGGAAATTAAGGTTTTAAGCCGATTCGCGTTAGGCGTTCCTTTTCATTTTTGTTAAGGCTTAAAATAACAGTAGACCCGATACAAATTTGGTGGTCAAAAATCGAAAATGCGAATTTGCTCAAAAATAAACCGATAGATTTTTTTTTATTTTTCACGTAAAATGTTTGTTCTTAATTTAGCTTCTTTCAATATTAAAACAGAAGGGTACCCTCCATAGAACAGTTATTTTTGTTTTTAAGTTTTCTCAAAAACTAATCAACCGATTTCAATAATTATTTTTCTGCTCAAAATATTATAATGTCTCAATAATATTTAATGAGCAAAAATGTCATTGTTTTTATTTTTAATTTAAAAAAAAATATTATTTTTTTTTTTTTTTGAAATTCGATGTCTTGAAAATGGGTCATCATTTTCTTGCGAAATTGAAATGTAAAATGTATATCAATAAGCTCTAAATAACTGCATACCAAAAATATTTTTAAACTAAAATTGAAAAGTCTTATACATACATATATAAAAAACCCGCTTAAACGATTATCAAATAAAAATTTTGAAAAATTAAGGTTTTTTTAAAAATCCAATAGGGTCTACATTTTTGAAAAAAAATACTCTTTTTGTAGGTACATTTTTAAATTTTAAAATACAGGAAATATTTTTAAATAGACTGCTTGGATAATTGAGCAAGGCCGTACGACCCAGTGCAAATTTGTTCAAAAGTTGGTATTAAGTCAAATGCTTAACCCTTACAAACTTTTCTTTTAATTTTTCACCTTTTTCTTGAATTCGTTACTTTATACTTATTTGCCTTTAAAAAGTCGTAAGTCAGAAAATATGTAAACAATTTTAATATTAAATGATTACGCCATCAAAATACTGAAGAGCAACAAAGCAGTAAAAGCGTGATGGTATTACTGCAGAGCTCCTACGAGAAGCCCTAACAAAATCAAGCGAGCTATTGCACTCTCTTAATATGATAATTTGGGGAACAGAGAGCTTTCCTGAAGAGTGAAAATGAGTTCTCACGCAGGGCGATAATTGTAGAAGACTATGAGTTCCTATGTAGTACCCGTGGCATGATGGTTAGTGCGTTGGACTGTCATGCCAGAGGTCTTGGGTTTGATCCCTGCCTATGCCATCTAAAGTTTTTTCACGGGTACTGCCTCTTGCGAGGAATTGACAAATTCTCCAAGAGTAATTCTTGTTATGAAAAGTGCTTTCTCAAATTCGCCGTTCGGATTCGGCTTAAAACTGTAGGTCCTCTCCATCCCTGACAGCATTACTCGCACACAGGAATGGTTGAGAATTGTAAGTCACTAGGCCCTAGTTCACAACGGACTGTTGCGCCACCCAATCTATTATTCATTTATTATGAGTTCTTCCTGAAAAAGCCAAGATAATACCAACTAGAGTATTGGAACGAATAAAAGACCAGCTCGAAGACACACGCTAAACAATCAGGATTCCTGTGTGGACTACAATAACACCTTGCGGACTATCAAAGAGCAGTTTCTTAAATTTCGATCACCACTTTACCTGTTGTTCTATTTCGAGGAGGCGTTGTTATGTCAACAGCATTCCGGATAAATTGATTTCTATTATCAAGTCTAACATACGATGGATCCAAATGTCACGTTTTGCATAAAGGAACCTTGTCAGAGGAATTTAAAACTCAAATTGTAGTTAGGCAAGGCAGCATACTCTCACCAATGCTGTTTTTGTTAGTGACGTACTGCAAGCTTTGTCGAATAAAAATGGGAGAAATTCAATGAAATCTTGCCTCAACCATCTGGACTACGGGGACGATGGATGCATCAATATTTTTGGAAATCCGCTACAGATGGTAGACGGTTTTCAATCTCTTGGCAGTATTGTTCTAGTATTTTGGCGTAACTGAATTTTTGAGTTCGGAATGCTGTCAAAAACACAGAGAAAGAATTCTTTGAGCTTACGACAAAGCTATGACTGTTCCGCTCCAATGTTGAATACGTGTACTTTACGGAAGTCACAAACCCTGTTAGAAGAAAAATGTAATCGTTCGTTAATAGATGTCTTCTCAACATCTTGAGGATTTTCTAAAACAAACGTATCTCCAATGCTAAGTTTTTTTATTCGAGAACTGGTCAAGAGCAGGTAGTCGAAAGAAGCAGTGGATTGGCAATGCGTTGTGGGCCGACCTAGAAGTACTTGGCTAAGAACGGTCGAACATGAATCAGCACTACTTTGAAAAAGTTGAAGAGAGCTGCATTATATCTCCAGAAATCCTACACGATAGCGTGAAGGAGTAGTTTATATCCCTTGCCCAGCAAGACTTACATCACGGACGTAATAGGTCTTGGGACCTAAGAAAGTAAGTATAAAGTAAATAATTATTTTAATATTTAAAACAAGGAAAAATAATACTGTGTGTTCAAGTTGAGCTTGTAAAACTTTTTTTATGTTATTATTGAATTATATTATATGCATATAACTACAATTTCTTACAGTAATGTTCTATCTTAAAGAATTTCCTGTAACAATTGATGATAATCTCGAAATTTGATCGAACTTCAGAGTTTAACGCAAGTTATAAGTTTGGAGACTAATTACTTAAAAATAACTGTCGGGAAATTAAAAGCGAGTAAGTTATTAAATAGAAGACTTTTTAATTCGTGTTATAATTTAATATTAATTAAGAAAAACATTATAAAAAAAACATAGAAAACATAGAATTGCAGAATTAAATTGCCACAGCTACCTAAAGGCATATTTTTGTGTTTTCTATTTTTTCAATGGTTGAATTTTTGTTGGCTTAGTTTACACTTTAGGATTCTATCCAACTTTCGTTATTTTTTCTTCGGAAAGTCATACAACAGGTTCTTTCGACGCTGTTGGTTGTCTTAAACTTTTTTATGTTTCAAATGAAGCTATGTATTGCTTTGTCCTGAAGTGACGTTTACGTTATACCTACTGTTGGCTGTTTTCATGGACATAACCAAGTAACTTTATCTTATAACTGAGAAGATGAAAGGGAAACAAGACACAAAGTCCACAGAGCATGGTTTCGTTAATCACACATGCATTGCTTTGCTTTTCTATCTATAACATCAGTATTTTCGAGATGAAACATTTAAATAAATGATGCAAAGTAGATATGTTATTTATGTTTAGATACATAATCCTCATAGATACAGAGAATGGTTTTTAGCAAGGACATTCAGGGAGTTTCGAAAGGATTTTTTCTTTATACATGTATACATAATGTAGGTATACCGTATAGATACTTATTTTTTATTTAACTTAACCAAATTTGTTGAGGATTTTTTTAGTTTTTGATACTGAACTTCACCATTTGCTGTGGAATATATCGAAGACGGAATAACAGAGTCGTGCATGGTTGCACTTTGGTTTTAATTTTCATTTTGGTTACTTTTTGAGGCTTGGCTTTTTGGACATGTGAAAATGATATAAATTTGGTTGGTTTTATATGAGAACATGAGATACTTAAAAATAAGAATTCGTTCAAAAAATAATGTATTCTTTAACAAGTTAAATACATAAGTCAGTCAACTGTATCCACTCAAATCAGTAATATGAGAGAAGGTTCAGGATATACTCGTTTGTGGTTTTAGTTAAAGTCAAACCGGAAATAAATTTAAATGTATGTAATTTTAATATTCTTTGTGATCAATGATAATTTCCTCATTTATATTTTATAAAACGGAGTACACATTGGATTAGTATTTTCTTTCGCTTGTAGAGGAATTTTAGTTCCCTTTCAGTTGTCTTAGTTCAATTTAAAATTTTTAGAGAAATCGAATTTACAATTTGTTTTCTAAAAAATATAAACCTAAAAGAAACATTCTTATATATTATAAGAAATATTGTTTTCAACATTCGGAAAAATTTTGAGAAAAATCGAATTGACAGTTTTTTTTTTAACAAAAAATAAAAACCTAAAAAAAAATTAATAAAAGTATGTAAAAATTGATTTTCGACTGAAATATCCTTTCAAAACTTTAAGATATAAGCTTTAAACTAATTGCATCTTTAAAAAAATATTGTTGTCAAAATTCAGTAACATTTTGAGAAAAGTCAAATTCACAGTTTTTTTACAAAAAATAAAAACCTGAAACAAAATTAACAAAAGTTGGTAAAAATTAATTTTCGACTCAAATATCTTTTCAAAACTTTGATATATTAACTTTAAATTAATTTTATCTTTTAAACAATATTGTTGTCAACATTCAGTAACATTTTGAGAATAATCAAATTAACATTTTTCTTATAAAAAATAAAAACCTAAAAAAAATACTAAAACTTGGTAAAAATTTAATTTCGACTTAAATATCTTTTCAAAAATTAAATATATTGGCTTCAAACTTATTTTATCTCACAGAAAATATTGTTTTCGACATTCGGTAATTTTTTTATAAAAATCCAACAGACAATTTTTTCATAAAAAAAAAGAAAATCTACAAAAAATAGTACGCAAAGTTGGTAAAAATTGATGTTCGGTCTCGATATCTCGTGAACAATAGAAAATTTTGACTTAAATTAATTTCATTCCTCAAATTTGTATTTGTTTATATAAGAAATAAAAACTTTTAAGAAATGCTACTAAAATTGATAAAAATTGGTTTTCGACTAGAAATCTCGTTAACAAAAATAGTTTTGAAATCAAACTATTTCATCAAATGCAAAATATTGTTGGTAATTTTTAAATCTTTTGGAGTAATTCAACTGACAACTTTTTTAACAAAACACGAAAACCTACAAAATTTATAGCAAGACAAATCGACAGATGGGATGGGAAGTTATTAGTGGCATCCCAGCCTCTTTTTTCACATGGTTTCGGAAACAATTATGGGAATATTGACAATGTTTTAAATGGAACTCGCACTTTTAACCAGTTTATATATGTATCGATATCTTGGGATCTTGGGACGTCCGCGTTCATGCTGACCTTTTTACAGTGTATCGATGTCTGTACTTGTGTCTTCATTTCCAACTTCGTTCTATACTTTAGCTTCTTTTTCTTCTTCAATTGAGCTGTTGCTCCTCATCGGTTGGCTATCCGCTACGCTATCAGAGATAGGACCAGTTGTCCCTAAAATTGGAAAGACGAACATTTTGTGTTAGCTTGAGATCTGTTTTTATCTAAAGATTATTTGTGCATCAACCGATCTTTCTTAAGCGATCACAACACAGACCTATGTTGATAACTTTGGATTGATCTCTGAACGGGGCCATTGATGGCTTTTTTTCCATCCTGGTTACTTTTCTTACACAACAGTCTTTGAACCAAATGTCTTAAAATCGAAAATGTTTGGTTTCACACCTAATCACCATTTAATTGGCGTAGGTTTAATAAACTTTTATATAGCGATCTTTTACGAAAAAAGCTGCAGTTTTTATAGCTTCGGGTGTATTCATAAACGTCAGCCTAAATAAGAACTGCGTTATCTGCATTCATAAAGTCAGATATTCGATCGAACTAACCTAGTCGAACTGCAGTACCTACCGCTCATAAACGTCAGACTGTGTCGTCAGCGTCGGGCAGATTGTGCAGCTGAATTTGTTTGGCTGCAGAAAGAGCGGGAATTATTAAAACAATTTTTACAACAACAAGAAGGACGAAGCGGCATGCCCTGACTCGTAAAGAATGTAAGTAATGGCAAATATTTTGCTACTTTTTAATTTTAATTTTCTTTCTATTTTTCTTTGCAAGATATTTGTGCCAATTATAATTTTTTATTTCTTTTTCGGTAAGCAAATCAAAAATCAAGTTCAACAAAATTTGTTTGGCAGCCATTTTTCTCTGACGTTTATGAACTCTTTTTACATACAAATCGGACTAAGACAGACCTTTTTGTTTACTACAGACATTCTGCATTGGGAGTGCGTTCACAAATGCATCAGAAAAGAAATGCGATTGTACGATTGTACGATTGGGAGGCTGGAATCTAAAAGTGAGCACCCATCCATTTCAACTAAGGTTCGGTTAGCTCTTTCCGTGGCTCTGTTTTGCTGCGGAGTTTACTCAATCGTTGGTTGTCTCTTGATACCACAGCTACTCATAAAATTATGATGAGATTTATTGAAAAACTCTCTTCCGTTATCGCTTCGCAATGCTTTTGTTTTGCAACCTGTCTCTAACTCGACTCCCGACTTAAGGTGCTTAAGAGAATTAAAGATTTCCCTCTTCGTCTTAAGAAAATAAACATTTGTATATCGGAACTTGTCATAAATAAATGTTGCAAAATAATGAGCTCCAGTGCTGATTGAACTCGTTGAGCCTGATAATTTCCAACAATGGCCATATTTTTAACAAAATCAACAGTAAACTTGTGTTGAGTTATCCGATTAGAAATTACCTCTAAGCTCAGAAACGAATAAGACGTTTTTCAGTAAAATTTTTTCTGAACCTATTCAGAAACCATTCAGAAAAAATTAGACTGATTGTTCTTTCGATTATGACAATCTGATGCGAAATGGTTCTCTTATACATTTTCCCTTGAATTTGTGTTCTTAGGTGGAACGGAACCTTCTTCAGATGAAGTCTGGTTCAGAAAATTTGTTGATTTTCTGCGCCAGAAGTTTGATCCTTATCTACTCTTGGTTACTTCTTCTCAAAAAGTGTAATTTTGGGACTTTCAAGCGTGGGCAAATGTTACACGACTTTCAAAAGCAATTATGAAATTTTCTTAACAATCTGGGAGACTAAATAATCAAAAATTCATCTTTTATTGTGAGATCGATTTCATTCAACTTCTCTGGTATTTTCGTGAACACTTTTGGACATAAGATGCAATGGAATGACCATCTTGCATTTCTGTCGGTATGAGTTTCTTAAAGAGACCTACCATACGTGCAGGATCCTTCGGATGATGCATTTCTAGCAGTTTTAACATGCTTCTTGCACAAATACACTTTTCATTTGTATCGTCCAAGAGCTATAATTTTTCCCATTAAATTTTTAACTTCCCATAGGAAGTTATTGTAATCGATCCGATTTGTCGAAAGTACGTTCGGGAAGTTTTTTTCGTCGTCCATAGCTCAAGAACCAGTAGAGATATTCTTCAAATAAATTTTGTTATAGAGATAATGATGCAGAAAAGAATTTTAAGCTAATCCCAAAGTCTAACGAACTAATAACGCCAGCGACTATTATATATTGTGACGTGATACCAAACTGAAGTAATTCAAATAGCTTTTTTTTATTGACCAAAGAAACTGAAACAAAATAATTGTAACCCCGAATATTTTACGAACAACAAATGATTTTATCTTCAACGAAGAATAACGTTTTTGGCACCAGTCTGGTAAAAATTAAATTTAATTGACAGTTTTTTTTTAAAAATTAAAATCCTAAAAAAAACATTACAACAGACCTCCGTCTGTTCATTTTCAGACATAAGATAGTCTTAAACTTTGTAAGGAGCACACGAGCTTATAAAATTAAGGTACATCATTTTTTACCAGACCAGTCCCATTTTTTGACATTCGTTGGCTTTTGAAAATTAAGTTTTCAGGCTACTTACATTCCACATAATTAGGTCCCAGAATCCAGGGGTTCCTGCTCAAGGCATTTTCTACCATAGATCTGTGATATATGCTCGTGTAATTTTAATAAATGGTTTTAGTTTGTGTTAATAGAAGTCTAATTGCGAAACAAATCTTAAAATTACTTTGAAGTTTCCTGTTTCATGAACGAAATCGAGAATGATGTTATTTTCCATTTCACTCCAGTTTTTCACAGGATTTTCACTCTGGCCGCGATCCTTTTTTTTCAATCAACTTATTCACTTCCCATAGGAAGTTATTGTAATCCGTCCGATTTGTCGAATTGAAAATTTTGACATTTCTTAACGTTTCAAGGCCTCTAGAGTCGAAATAAAAGATTTTTAAAGCGATGTCTGTGCGTGCGTGTGTACGTATTCGCGACGTTTTTTTTCGTCCTCCATAGTTCAAGAACCAGTAGAGATATCGACTTCAAATAAATTTTGTTATACAGATAATAATGTAGAGAGATGCAGAAAGGACTTTTAAAAAAATTGCGTGGGTGGTTTTTTTTACCATAGCAATTTAAAAAAGGGTCAAAATTTTGGTTTACCCAAAATATCTCACGAAACAATAACGCTAGCGCGTTGAATTAAATTTTGTATTATATATTATGACGTGATACCAAACTAGTATATTTTTGAAAAAAATTCCAACTAACGTTTTTTTTATAAATCAAAAAAACTAAAAAAAATATTTGTCACCTCGAATATTTTACGAACAAAAAATTGTTTTATCTCCAAAATAATTTTGTGCAATAAAGAATAACGTTTTTGATATCTGGTAAAATTTTGAGCGAAACCGAATTGACAATTTTTTTTATAAAAAATAAAAACCAAAAAAAACATTACTAAAAGTTGTTAAAAATTGATTTTCGACTGAAATATCTTTTCAAAAATTTGAGAATATGGCTTCAAACTAATTTTGTCTTATAAGAAATATTGTTTTTAACATTTGATAAAATTTTGAGAAAAATCGAATTAATAGTTTTTTTTAACAAAAAATAAAAACTTAAGAAAAATCACTAAAAGTTGGTTAAAAATTGATTTTCGACTGAAATATCTTTTCAAAACTTTAAAAATATGGCTTCAATTTAATTTTGTCTTGTAAGAAATATTGTTTTCAACATTCGGTAAAATTTTGAGAAAAATCAAATTGACAGTTTTTTTTATAAAAAATAAAAACCTAAAAAAGGATTACTAAAAGTTGGTAAAAATTGATTTTCGGCTCAAATATCTTTTCAAAAATTTGAGATTATGGATTTCATTCAGTAAACCGTTACCATATGTCAAAAACGTTATAATAATATGTTTTTTTTTTTCCTTTTTTTTTATTTATAGAAAAACTTTTAATTGATTTTTTTTCCAAAAACATATTTGTTTGTATCAGGTTCCAATATAGTATAACATAAAATGTTATTCAAGTCGCTAGCTTTATTGATTAGTGAGATATTTTGTATTAACCATAATTTTTTTGAGAGTCCCTTCTGCATTAATATCCGTATATCAACATTTATTTGAAGTCAGTATCTTTACTGGTTCTTGAGCTATTGACGACGAAAAAAGCTTCCCGAACGTACGGTAGTACGAACGTACGTACAGAAATGTCGAAAAATGTCAAAATTTTCAATTCGATAAATCGGACCGATTACAATAACTTCCTATGGGAATATAATCAATAATAATTGTGTGCACCCAAGAATAACGTTTTTGAAACCTCGTAAAATTTTTAGAAAGATCGAAGGGACATTTTGTTACAATATATAATAAAAGTTAATAGTAATTGCTCTTCGCTTTGCATATCTGGGCAACAATTACAAATATTGGCTTCAAATTAATTTTATTTTATTAATAACATTGCTTTCAAAATGTTTGGTTTCGACTCAAATAATATGAGAACAAAGAAAGATATTGACTTCGAACTTTTTTATCTTATACAAAATGTTATTAATATTTTTTTAAACTTGTAGAAATATCGACAAACTTGAACGAATGAGAAGTTATCAGTGTGGGTTGCATCCAGCCTCTTTTTATTTTTAGTTTAAGAGCAGTCGTAAAATGGGTATAAACCGTTTCAAGATTATCCATTCTTTACTCCCAGGACAGCCTGTATAATTGTCACATCGTTTCTATTAATTACTATTGTAAATGAATCGAATTGTTTATTATAACTCTATGGTTACTTTACCATGAGGTTTAATTATACAACTGAATTGCTTAAGAAAATAGCTATCTTCTTTCAAGAATAATTTAAACTTATTTTATTTAATGAAAAAATTGGTAAAACAGCATTTGTTGCATAATGGTAATTTTGTTCATATTAACAGAGATTCAAGAGGTTAGCCCATCAGTAACTTTAATTCTTATTTACTAGTTCTTCAAGAGCCAAATGAAGTGCATTTAGACATAATTTATATTCCTTTCAGATAATATGACAAAAAGAATGTTTTTTTAATAAAAACAATTTAATGTAGGTTTTCACTGAAGTTAAAACAGAATTCTTGTATGAATTGAATTTAAATCCTTGGCTTCGCTGTTAGGGATATAAACAAATATACAATCAAATATATACCCAGTTAGTAAAACAACTTCAGTACTTTACAAATAAACCTAGTTCCCCATAAACAACCCTAACAAACTCTTTAAGCCTTTCAACAAGATAGATTTTTTTTAATATTCATATACATAGAAGTGTATAGATACAGTTAGATATGTTTTATTTGCACATAAAATAGTAGTATTAAAATAGCTAACTATAGATATACAACATCCACACCCATATATATTTACATATAGCTAATCTGGCCTTTCTAAACCTGCATAGGTACTAAAAAATAAAAAAAGTTTAAAACAAATATTATTATATCGGTGTGACTTTTTCAACTTTGCCATAGCTTATCACTTTTTGCTTTCTGTTTTCTATAGAGGAGCTTCATGTGGCTCTGACTCTGTATGGCTGGATATGGATAGGAGAATCAGGGCAGAATTTTCTTTTTTTATTGCTTACCTTTCCATCCTGAAAACCTGGATGAGTTTTTCTAAAATAAAATAATACACTTATTTTTTTTAAATTTCTCTTCCAGAGGAAAAATTCAATTAACAGTGTGAAAAGCTCACAGGAGTTCGTTCGCTTTTTATTTACGAAACCTAAATAAAAAAATAATGGGTAACTTCTGCAGTGGGGTTTGTGTCTGCAGGTATTATGACCTATATGCTATTTTTTTTAAACTTTCCTATATGCTAGGCAAAGTGAATTATAATAAAGTTGTTTAAGTTCGAGATTTAATTCTTTTATTATGATGCATAAGGTATAAATGACAGTTTTCATTGTATAGTAAATAATATTAAAATTGGTACTGAGATAATTAATTACCTCGTACAATTTTAAAGGGTATTGAATGTATTCATTTTTGTTTCTGTTAGAACAGATTGTGTTCATGAGTTTTAGTTTCTTGTTATGATTGTGGGATTGTTATGGGAGTAGACTTAAAATAAGTTCATTTTAGTTTAATTTATTTCATCAAACAAAGTTACACCAAAAGGTTACTTAAAAAAAGAGGCTGGGATGCGACCCACACTGATAACTTCCCATCCCGTCTGTCGATTTGTCTTGCTTAAAAGTTTGTATATATGTATCAATTTTTACCAAATTTGCGTACTATTTTTTGTAGATTTTATTTTTTTTATGAAAAAACGGACTGTTGGATTTTTATAAAAAAAATTACTGAATATCGAAAACAATATTTTCTGTGAAATAAAATAAGTTTGAAGCCAATATTTGTAATTTTTGAAAAGCTATTTGAGTCGTAAGTACATTTTTACCAAGTTTTAGTATTGTTTTTTTTTTTAGGTTTTTATTTTTTGTAAAAAAAACTGTCAATTCGATTTTTCTCAAAATTTGATAGAATGTTGAAAACAATATTTCTTAAAAGATAAAATTAGTTTCAAGCCAATGTCTCAAATTTTTGAAAAGATATTTACGTCGAAAAACAATTTTTACCAACTTTTATAATTTTTTTTAGGTTTTTATTTTTTGTAAAAAAACTGTTTATTCGATTTTTTTCAAAATGTTTCCTTTTGTTGAAAACAATATTTCTTATAAGTTAAAATTAGTTAGAAGCCATTATCTCAAATTTTTGAAAAGATATTTGAGTCGAAAATCAATTTTTACCAATTTTTGTTAGTTTGTTTTTATTTTTTGTAAAAAAAATTGTCAATTCGATTTTTCTCAACATTTTTCAGAATGTTGAAAACCATATTTCTTATAAGATAAAATAAGTTTAAAGGCTTAATTTGAAAAAGATATTTGAGTCGAAAATCAATTTTTACCAACTTTGAGTAATGTTTTTTTAGGTTTTTATTTTTTATAAAAAAAACTGTCAATTAGATTTTTCTCAAAATTTTATCAGATGTCAAAAACATTATTCTTCGTTGCATAAAATTGTTTTGGATATGAAATCATATTTTAGTCGTAAAATTTTCGAGGTCACAAATTTTTTTTTTTCAGTTTTTTTGATTTATAAAAAAAACCGTTAATTGGATTTTTTTCCAAAAATATACTTCCTTTGTATCACGTTACAATATAAATATAAAATTTAATTCAAGTCTCTAGCGTCATTGGTTAATGAGATATTTAGGGTTAACCAAAATTTTCACCTTTTTTTTAAACTGCTATGGTAAAAAAACAACCCACGCAATTTTCTTGACAGCCCTTTCTGTATAACAAAATTTATTTGAAGTCGATATCTCTTCTGGTTCTTGAGCTATGGACGACGAAAAAAAAGTCGCGAACGTACATACGTACACACGCACGCACAGACATCTTTCTAAAAATCATTTTCATTTGAAACGTCGAGAAATGTCAACATTTTCAATTTGACAAATCGGAGCCATTACAATAACTTCCTATGGGAAGTTAATAAAAATTGTATCAAGTTTAATTTTCAAATTGTATTCAATAAAAAATTCAATTTAACTTCTAAGTCATGGAATTGCATAATTCTATGACCAGCTAATCTTGATCTTGGTCTAACAACAGAAACTTTTATTTTGATTGGAATTAAAATGGAATCTCCAATACTTGTCATGCAAAGACCATAATTGAAAAATTATTAGACAAACCATTTTCAACAATATCGTTTTCGGAGAAGCTAATAATGGGCGTCCTACAGATTTAAAATGAACACACAAGTATAGAAACAGAGAGTATACTCGAACCCTTAGCGAAAATCACATTCAATATATAATATTACCAATAGCTATTTGGTAGCGAGAATAACAGAAAATTATTTTGTTGATCTTGTTTGCTTTTTTCCGGTATCTCTTTCGCATGAAGTTCCTAGGAGGTGGACAATATGAACACTCTAACCATACTCCAGAGAAAACACAAGCTAAGTGCCTCCCATTTGCAATATGTAATTAATTTAGCTACCTTTGATCAGACTAGGAAAGACGAAACTTTAAGTGTCCAACATAACACTCAAAAAAATCGTGCAGTGTTAAAACGTCAACAGTTTTTAAAGTTTTTCAATTGCTATCCAGAATGATTTAATCAAAACTGTTGCTGACGTTTTAGACGATCACATTTCTGATAGAATCCGACAGCCAGAGTTTATAGCTTTGTCAGACATTCATTTATTTTTTCTATATTTCTATTGTTATTACTTTAATAAAAAAAATCATGAAACATTTGCTGCATTTATCGATGTACTTTCAGGGCGGACTGCAGAAAAATTTGAATAAAATGAATCATTATTCTTGAAAACGTATCTTCAACTTCTAGAAGAAAGTAGCTAAACCTGAGATCATGAGCAGGATTCATTCGCCACTGATTCGAAAGTGAACCGATAAGCTTTTGAAGCTGTCTCCAGAAGCTAAAAAACGTAGCGTGACTGCCAATTTTTCATTTGCTGAGATAACTTGGCCCATGTTGGTGTTATTTTTTTTTTATTTGTGGAGAAACTAATTTAAGCAGATTATTAAAAGTGGCTTCATTCATTCGCAAGAAATTTTTCAATAAAAATTTCTGATTTTCGATTTCTCGGAACTCCGCCAAAGTTTTTACACAAGCGCCATCAGTACTCCTTCTCAGGAGCCAATCCCGCACCCAAACACTTGGCTTCCGTGCCTTTCTTCTTTTTTTTTTTTGTTTTTCAATTAAATATATGTACACAAATGCACATTATGGCAGCTATTTTCTTTTTTTTCCGTATGGACATCATTTTAAATTTATTTTATTTTGTATTTTTTTAATTAAATTCAATTATTATATATTATCAAACATATAAACAATTAATCAGCTGTTTATTTTTGCTGTTGAAAATAATGCCAGATCGTGTGACAGGGTTGTACAGATATCGGTCATATTCTTGCAGTGCACAAATAAGCGCAGAAAATATTTGGCTAAAATACACCAATCGTGTGAACACCTAAAAATATTTTCGGTACACATAATTTCTGTCACCAAATGTGCACAGAAAAATTTCGGCCGAAATCGGTACATTTGACCAATCGTGTGATCTCAGCTTAAAGCCCATCGTCAACAACCTGTTAGGTCCTTCAGGGGCGTCTTTAGAATTTTGGGGGCCTTGGGCCCAATAGGATTTGGGGGCCAAAAAAGTAGGTATAATGTACTTTTTTTAATTCTTTAGGTTAAAAAAATCATTTTAAAATTAATTTGTGTTTTTTTTTAAATATTTTTACTTTTAAAAAAGAACTAAAAAAATACAGATATTTTTTTATACTTTTATAATTTGTTTTATTTATCTTCAATAGTTGAACATTTTTCTTTATAGTTGATTTTTGATAATTTGTATTGTTTTTTTGGTTGATTTCTAATGTTTTTATATTTTTTTTTAATTTAATGTAAGTTTATTTCTTTATATTTGTTTCAATTTGGTTCAAGTATACAATAAAATATTATTGCAAAATCATGAACTAAGTCATCAAATTCAATTTCCTGCAGTAATTCATTTTCAATTGACAAGCTGTTTAGTCTATTTTGTAGCATTGTGCTTCGAAGTTCATTTTTTATCCGGTTCAATTTCGAAAATGAACGCTCTCCACTGCAGTTTGAAACCATCAAAGATAAAAAAATGTGTTCACAATTTCATCCACTGTAATTAGACTGCACAATTTTGATATTGTAATATGATCTTCATTTACATCTTTATTGAATTCTTTTAAATACTGTACGAGGTGCAAGCATTCTACCTCAAGTTCTTCTGCATTAACATCTCTATGGTTTTTTGAAAACTGTTCGCAAGAATTTTGCAACTCCACTGAAGTCAAATATTGCAATCGACAAAAAAGCCAAACAATGCATTAATTTCTTGATAGCAATTGGATCGTATTTTAAATTGCAAAGTAATAGTGTCAATAATTGGAAAAAAAGTTGATATTTTAAACTTTTCTTTCCCAATTATCTGGACGGATGGTGCAGGACCATCAAAATATTAGGCACGCGGAAATCGTACTATTTTTTATTTTTCGTTGCAAAAAGTCTTTATGATTAGCATCCGGATTCTGAATTTTGGCACACGCTTCAAATTTATCAAAATTCTCCCTTATTTATCATTTATGAAAGAACATAGTCAACAAAGCAAATTGACAGCAACGTCAATCGTTATTGTTTCTTTTTGAAGGCTCTTGCTGGTTTTATGAATTCTTTCTAATATTGTGCTCCAAATTTCTGTTAAAATGAGGAACTTCAGCGCTTCGCTTTTTGTGTCTGGACCTTGCTCTGGATCTCTAGAGATAGATGTCAAGGCTTCAGTAATTTACTTATAACCATGATGGAGCGCGTTAACTGCATCAGCTCGTGCAGACCATCTTGTTTCAAAAAGGCTTTTAAGAACTCTATGTGAACCTAAACATTCATTCAATTTATTCCAGCGATGGGTAGAAGCAGAAAAAAAGTTGTATATTTTTTGAAGCACTTGAAAAAAACTTGTTGCCTCCTGCACACAACCAGCCGCATGAAAGCCTACTAAGTTCAGAGAATGTGCTGCACAAGGTACAAAGGTAGCAAATTCGCACTTCTCCTTTAATCTTGCTTGCAAACCAGAATATTTTCCCGACATATTAGACGAACTATCATAGCTTTGTCCTCTACAATCCTCTATTGAAATATCATGATTTTCCAGATGTCAAAATTGTGTCAGCCAAATATTCAGATGTATGCTCTTGAATAGGTATAAATTTTAAGAACCTTTCGATGGGAACACAATTTTTAACATACCGAATTACAAAAGTCAACTGATCGATATGAGAAAGGTCGGGTGTATTGTCAACACTTAGGGAAAAATATTTTGCCGATCTAATTTCACCTAAAATTTTCATTAGGACTTGTTTTCCCATTATATCAATGAATTCGGTGCAAATATTTGCTGATAAATGGGAAGTGTATCCCTTTCCTGAGTTCCCACATTTTTTTAAATGATCTGCGATGAATGAATCATCATGGGACAACTTTGTGTTTGTTTATGGAGTGAGTTAAAAAGCCAACATGTGTGCAGAACTGTAGAGTAGAACGAAATCAGAGTTGTTAAAATAATGTTGACAGCGTGTGCAGGTGTATGATTAAAGATTCATGTTGCCAGAAGTTGAGGAGGAGAATTTCAACGGAACGGAGAGTAAAATGAAACTTGTTTTTCTGTTACTGTCTATTAACTTTATTTCATTTTCTATATAACTGAGTTGGTGGATTTGGGGGTCAAATAATTTCGGGGCCCTGGCCCACCGGGTCCATGCCTAAAGACGCCACTGAGGTCCTTAGCAGTGTGGTTTTAGACCAGGAAAAACCACAATCCACAGTCGATCAAATATTCACATTACGGCAGATCCTGGAAAAGAAGAAAAGAACATTGAATCGACACCCACCATCTTTTTATCGATTTCAAAGCAGCATATAACAACATCTACGGGGATAAGCTGTATATAACCAAATCTGCTTTTGGCATCCCTGCTAAACTCGTCCGTTTGTGCAGGATGACCATGGAGAATTCGTGCTGCTCCATAAAGTTTCGAACCACGAAACCAACTTAACCGAGCCTTTTGATGTCAAAAAGGATTTAGACAAGGTGATGCGCTGTCAAGTAATCTCTTTAAAATCGTCCTTGAATGAATAGTTCAGAGCTCCCACGTCAACCTTATCAAAATGGGTTTAAGGGATAATGAGGGCAAAACAAAGTACATGCTGTCATAAAGAAAGGACCTACAACACCTACGTCTCGGTCAAAAAATCACCATCGACAGACGTAACTTTGAGGTAGGTAAGGACTTTGTTCACCAGCCCTGAAATCAAACGAAGAATTACTCTTAATAACCGCTGTTTCTTTGGGCAAACGCAATTGAGTAGTGAAGCCCTCTATCGAGCAACCAAAGTCTCGCTTTATAAAGGGTGTCCCAAAATTAACGCAAGATTTGAATTTGCCGCCATTTGTGCAGTGAAGTGTTGGCAACCCTGACAAAAAAGCAATTTGACAGCTAACAGTATAGGGTTATTAAAAATGGAGCGTTACACGATAGAACAACGTGTCTTCATTATTAAAGAATATTTCAAAAATAGTGAAAGCTTAACGGCTGTAGTTCGAAAATTTCATACAAAATATGGTCGGAATAGTGTTTTAACTTCGTCAACTGTGGAGAGATTAATTGAAAAATTCATGGAGACTGGATCCGTTGGAGACGCCAAACACACTGGTCGTCCAAAAACAAGCCGTTCAAATGTGAATGTCGAAGCAGTGCGTGAGAGTGTTGCTGACAATCCAGGAACCTCAATTCGACGTCGTGAACAAGAATTGCAAATTTCAAGAACCTCTCTACAGCGTATACTCACCAAAGATCTGTGTCTTCATGCTTACAAAATTCAATTAACACAACAATTGAAGCCTAATGACCATGGACAGAGAAGAGAGTTCGTTGAATGGATTATTGAACATCAACAAATGGACCCTGATTTTTCGAGCAAAATCATCCTAAGCGATGAAGCACATTTTCATCTTGATGGCTTTGTCAATCGCCAAAATTGCCGCATTTGGGGTTCGGAGAACCCACATGTGATTGTCGAAAAACAAATGCATCCACAACGCGACTGTATGGTGTGGATTTTGGGCTGGAGGCATAATTGGGCCATATTTTTTTGAAAATGATGCTGGTCAAGCAGTGACTGTTACTGGTGCACGATATCGCAACATGATTACACAGTTCTTTCTGCCAAAATTGGATGATATTGATGTGTCCAATATGTGGTTTCAACAAGACGGTGCCACATGTCATACAGCCCGTGAAACAATTCAAATACTGCATGAGACATTTCCAGGTCGTGTACTCTCTCGTTTCGGTGATCAAAATTGGCCTCCTAGATCGTGTGATTTAACACCATTAGACTTCTTTTTATGGGGTTATTTGAAATCACAAGTCTATGTCAACAAGCCCACAACCACCCGTGCATTAAAGGAGGAGATTCAACGCTGCATCAACGAAATTCAGCCACATTTAAGCAGAATGGTCATGGAAAATTTCAACAAAAGAGTGCGCATGTGCATGCAAAGCCGTGGAGGCCATTTGTCCGATGTGTTATTCCATACATAACCCTATCCTATGTACTTTACGAGTCAATAAAAATATAACTATCAAAAGACTAAAAACGGCGTTTTCTATTTAATTCAAATCTTGCGTTAATTTTGGGACACCCTTTATGACCCTCATGGCCTCATCATCCTCGCCTGCTATAAGGTTCAATAGCATGGACTATGACAAAAACGGATGAAAGCACCTTGAGTCGTTTCGAGAGGAAAGTGTTGGAATCCGTGCCTACAGGCCAGCGCAGTAGAGGAAGATCGCGGATCAGGTGGCGCGCAAGTGGAAAGTGACCTCACCCAATTTAGAGTGCGCAACTGCAGAGATCTAGCTTGAGATCGAGCTTGAAAACTCGCGGAGTTTTCAAAAATTGCTTCCTCGTTATGTATCTTTTGTTTAAAGTTGGACTCTTCAGTCTTTCTTTAATTTGTAAAATTTTCCATGAAAATGTATTTAGTTTTTTCGTGTCATATGAATTTTTATATTTGATTTGCGCTTTTAGCAATATTTGTTTTTCAATTTGTCGTTGAACTTTACGTTGAAAAATTAACTGCGATATTAGAAAAATCTAACAAGCCTGCGACATGTAAATTTCATTTTTAAAGCTTCAACAAATATTATCAAATATAATTGTTGGAATTTTCTTACTTACTTGTGTTGATTTGGCCATTTTAAGTTATGATTTGTTTATTGCTTCGTTAACTTGATATAAACTTAGTGAAGATACCCAAGGATATCCTATAAATTAGTTGTGAGTTATTTGTGTCAATTTTGAATTCATTCAGCTAGCTTGGTGTCAGTTTAAAGGAAAAATCCTCATAAAACGTATTCAAGTCTTATATTTTTAAGATTTTTGTTTGCATTTTTATTTTTGAGAAAGTAAACAAAACTTCAAAACAAAAAAAAAGACAAAATAGAACATCTCGTAAAACGTATGCACTAACATGATGATAGTCAATGTTTCCGCTTCCGTCCTTTATTTCCAAAGAAAAGATGTTTTCCAAAAATATGCATAAACCTACAACGACATCACCCAATACTTTGTCGAAAAACACTATTAGTTTATTTATCTGAAAGACTCGTTTTCGCCTAAGAACTAAGGACATACGCGACTATAAGAAGCTCACATCAGGAACAAGAGCAAACAAAATAAACGTACCACGTTAAATTTTGGCAAAGTGCCGAGATTTTAGTTTTCGCATTTATATACTCCTAGATATGTTTCTACCTCTATTTGTGCAGCAGCGTTAAGGAGCAAGAGAAAGGGAAGAGAGATGAATATGGGAATTCATTGAAAAGACGATTTAGTTTTACGAGGATATTCCCTTTTAAACATGCATGTTTGTTACTTTCTTCTTATAGTCCTTTACCTATACGAAAGGAAATCAAATGCTCTTCGTATAAGAAGTTAGTTGGATGTGGATGCATGGTATATGTTGTTGAAATGAAATCATTTCCTTGAGGTGGATCCGCCGCAGGACGAATATCTTTAAGAGCCCAGCAGGGATTTAGAATTTACCTCTTCCTTAAAATGAGAAAAAAAAAGTAAATGTAGTATAGAGGCAGAGGGCTTTTAAGTGGATTCACCGACCGTGGCCATGCACGATGCTGAGACTGAAGACCAAACTATATTTTCTTTCAAATGGTTAGCAACGAATGGACCTAGACCAGGAACATGTAAGGGATAATGGAATGCAATGTATTGCATTATTAATAAGAAGCGCATATTATTGCTACTCTAACATTGAAAAAATATCTAAGTTTATTTCATGACTCTATTTATTTTTGCTCTTAGCATTAGAACTATTTTTGTTTTAACTTTACTTTCCACAAAAGCAAATAATAGCAAATTTATTATGAAACATTACCTTTAAATTAAATGCAATTGCCTGTTTTTTAACAATGCTCCATGAACTTCGTGAACAGATCAAAGTAAGTTTCCAAAATTTGAAAGCCAAACCTTACTGAACAGAAATGTCAATTCTCAACTGTCAAACAATACACAATAACTAACGATACTCATGCAGCTAATAAAACACCCTTTACGAAAATTTATTAAATCCGTCAAACGCAGAATTTGAAAAATAAAAAAAAAAACTTTTTTAAGAAAGGGTAGTTATCTTTACATCAGAATGTAGGTAACTCAAAATAATAATGACAGCTGTCAAAGGATGTTAAGTTAATTAAGAGTATTACAGGAAATACTAGAGAACAAAGTCTTTTCACTGTTGAACAATATTTCAAAAATAGTAAATCTTTGTTGACCACACTTCGATGAAGGGTCTTACATTTAGGTCTTATTTAACAATGTGGAAATTTAGAAACACTAATACTTTTCACTAGTAGTACCCGTGGCATGATGGTTAGTGCGTTGGACTGTCATGCGAGAGGTCTTGGGTTCAATCCCTGCCTGTGCCACCTTAATTAAAATAAAGAGTTTTCACGGGTACTGCCTCTTGCGAGGAATTGACAAATTCTCCAAGAGTAATTCGTGTCATGAAAAAGTGCTTTCTCAAAATTAGCCGTTCGGATTCGGCATATAAATTGTAGGTCCCCTCCATCCCTGACAACATTACTCGCACACAGGAATGGTTGAGAGTTGTAAGTCACTAGGCCCTGGTTCTCTGCGGACTGTTGCGCCACCTAATTTATTTATTTATTTAATACTTTTCACTGTGACTTGTAGGCTAGAATTTGGCCTATTGACATGAGAGCCAATATGTATACCTGAAACTAATTCCTGGTATTAAAAATACCGTGGTTTGCTTTCGAAATTATTTATGGTCCCAATTTTCGGATGCCGATATGCCATCTTAAATTTGAAGTACCTATAAAACCGTTAAAATGTTTCCCACGGCTTCACCGGGTTTAGCGTTTGAAACGTACATATAGATATCTATGGCAAATCATAATGAATTTAAATGGGTTATGTCGGTTGAGGGGCAAGGTTTTTATTTTGAAAACCGCTATTTGGACAGATTCTACTTTACTACTACTGTCCGATGACTAAAAATAGAACTACAAAAGCTTGAAACCACAAAAGCTTCAACAATCTTTTAAATCCACTAAAAAGTGGTGAACATTTTACAGTCACAGTTCATAAACCAAGGCACTTTAGGGTCGCTGTTAAGCCCTGCTCGGCCGGCAATAGTGACACTAGTGGAAAAAGCTTAAGCTTTTGATATAAGTTAGTAATGAGAAAAGTCAAAAGCTGCTTTAACTCGTAGTTTTAATAAAAGATAGTTTCATCGATCCCTTGAACTAAACATTCTACCAATTACATAACACAATATTTTGTAGGAAGACTTACATGTTAAGGCTTTTAAAGTAAAATTAACATAACAACTCAAGCCGGTCAATCACACCGGCGCGGCGGCGCGTGCGGCGTCTTATGAAATCTTCAGTGGTGAGAACCATTTTGACCTCCTAGACTAATTAATTCGTAAGTAGAATAGTTGCATTTGGGACACGAAAAATCTAATAATGATTGTTGAACATCCTGTCCAAAGTGTTGTTTTGGCTTTACTTAAGGCCTGGTCAAACAAACCGAGGTCCGTCGGAACGGAAAACAATTTTGGCCGACGCGTTCTCGCGGTCTTTTATTAAACTATATGTACGTTGTTGTTTAAACAGAACGCATTCATTGATTAAAGTTGTAGATTTTTAAAAAAGAACGTCAAAACAGAAAGAAACAAAAAACAAACAAAGTTAGTTATTGGATGTCAACTGCTACTGCTCATTTTGTTGCTGCTCACTGTTCATGAAAAACTTAAATTCTTCACAAAAATTTATAACTTTTGCTGTTCAGAAAGGACACTGGAATTTTTTGAATTCGATTGGTGAATAATTTTTTGTCCCAGTAAATTACAAACACTAAAAAAAAGGTTTGCCTTGACTTTTAGAACTCAACGTCAAAAGCTGACTGCGTTATATTTGAAATTTCAGAACGTTTTGACTTTTCTGCCGGGCCGTCCCGTCCACAAAACCGGGCACTTAAAAATTCATTGGATTCTAACCTCAAATGTCAAACATCGCAATTGTGATGTTTTGCTCGTTGCTAGATGGAAATTTCCATTCCAAGTCTGTGTTGCCAGAAACACCGATTTATCGTAATTCTCCCGATTTTTAGACCTATTTACCGATACACCGATTTTTGATCTAATTATGACACTTTTCCCCGATTTTCGATGATTTATATAAAAAAGTATTTTAATGTATTTTCATCTCTGAAATTTACATAATTTATAATTGTACTAAAAATTTGAGTACTTTTTAATTAATTTATTAATTATCAACTGACTTATCAGCAACAAAAATCTTAAGCACGGTGGTAAGAATATGTATTAATTTTGAGATTTATGATTTTTGTTTTGATCTCTCGAGAGTTATTGCTGCGGATGCAAAAACATTGCATTCGACAATTATAACCAACTTTATTGAAAAGAATATTGATTATAAAAAACAATTAATTGGGTTTGCGGCGGATGGAGCAAATAATATGACTCGCAGTAAAAATTCGGTTGCTTCTTTGCTAAAGGGTGACTGCCCAAATCTAGTAGTTTTTAAATGTGTCTGCCATTCATTTGCCCTCTGTGCATCTTACGCCTGCTTAAAACTTCCTCCAATTGTTGAAACAATGTGTCGGGATATTTACAACTATATTCAAAATAGTCCAAAAAGGGTGGCAAAATATCAAAATATTCTAAAATTATTGGAATACAAGCCAAATTAACTTCTCCATCCGTCGCAGACTCGTTGGTTATCATTGGAATGCGTTGTTTCCAGAATATTATAATTGTATGAACCCCTTAATATATACGAGTACTTCACCTTTGAAGCGAATATAGATAATCTCGAAAGTGGTAATATAATTTTAATGTATCTACAAGATCCTTTGAATGAATTGTATCTAAAATTCTTAAGCTTTGCTCTTCCTCAAGTTAATAAATTGAACCGACTTTTTCAAAGCGAAGAGCCACAGATTCACAAGCTATACAGTGAAATTAAGACTTTAGCACTAACAATTTTAGATTGTTTCATTAAGCCGGCTTATCTAAGGGCAACGGCTATTGAAAATATTAACTTCAAATGTCCATACAATATATTAAGTAATAAAAAGAGGCTGGGCGACCCACACTGATAACTTCCCATCCCGTCTATCGATTTGTCTTGCTTAAAAGTTTGTCTAAATGTATCAATTCTTGCCAAATTTGCGTTCTATTTTTTGTAGTTTTTTTTTTATGAAAAAACGGACTGTTGGATTTTTATAAAAAAATTACTGAATATAAAAAACAATATTTTCTGTGAAATAAAATAAGTTTGAAGCCAATATTTTTAATTTTTGAAAAGCTATTTGAGCCGAAAATCAATTTTTACCAACTTTTATTAATTTTTTTGTTTAGGTTTTTATTTTTTGTAAAAAAACTGTCAATTCGATTTTTCTCAAAATTTTTCCTAATGTTGAAAACAATATTTCTTATAAGTTAAAATTAGTTAGAAGCCATAATCTCAAATTTTTGAAAAGATATTTAAGTCGAAAATCAATTTTTACCAACTTTTGTTAAATTTTTTTTTCGGTTTTTAATTTTTTGTAAAAAAACTGTCAGTTCTATTTTTTTCAAAATTTTACTGAATGTTGAAAACAACATTTTTTTGAAAGATAAAAGTAGTTTAAAGCCAATATCTCAAAGTCTTGAAAAGATATTTGAGTTAAAACTCAATTTTTACCAACTTTTTTTTATTTTTTTTAGGTTATTATTTTTTGTAAAAAAAACTGTCAATTCGATTTTTCTCAAAATTTTATCAGATGTCAAAAACATTATTCTTCGTTGCACAAAATTGTTTTGGAGATGAAATCATATTTTAGTCGTAAAATTTTCGAAGTGACAATTTTTTTTTTCAGTTTTTTTGATTTATAAAAAAAACCGTTAATTGAATTTTTTTCCAAAAATATAATTGTTTTGTATCACGTTACAATATATAATATAAAATTTAATTCAAGTCTCTAGCGTCATTGGTTCATGAGATATTTAGGGTTAACCAAAATTTTCACCTTTTTTTTTAAACTGCTATGGTAAAAAAACCACCCACGCAATTTTTTTGAGAGCCCTTTCTGCATCTTTCTGCCTTATTATCTGTATAACAAAATTTATTTGAAGTCGATATCTCTTCTGGTTCTTGAGCTATGGACGACGAAAAAACGTCGCGAACGTACGGACGTACGGACGTACGTACACACGCACGCACAGACATCTTTCTAAAAATCTTTTATTTCGACTCTAGGGACCTTGAAACGTCGAGAAATGTCAAAATTTTCAGTTTGACAAATCGGACTCATTACAATAACTTCCTATGGGAAGTTAATAATTTATATCTCGGTAGCGACGTTAATTTACAATTGGAAAAAAATCTTATTGCAAGTTGTGAAGTCGAACGATTTAAAAATAAACTGTATAAGTTTCTACGTCGAACTATGCGAACAAATATTCAAAAGATTTGATTTTAAAAATAAATTGTTTAAAGCTTTGAACTTATTGGAACCTAAAAAGACCATAAATAAACAAATTGATTCATTAAGTAATCTTTTTATCTATGAGGGAATTGAAAATACTAAAATAGAAATATTTTGGAAGATTGTGTGCTCAATCAAAAAGTGCAATCAAAGTTTAGCTTTTCAATTGATGGCTCGATTTATTTCATCGGTATTATCGTTACAGAATTCATCCGCTAACGTGGAGAGAACTTTTTCGCAAATAAATTTGAATAAGACGAAAATAAGAAATAGACTAGATGTTGATACTTTACAAGGAATATTACTTTCTAAGGATTACCTGAAGTTCAAAGATTGCAATTGTTTAAACTTAAAAGTGTCTGATGATTTGTTAAAAAAATTCAAGCAAAATAAATACATACATTTAAAAATAATACAAATTAAGATACTTATGTACCTAAGCCGTTGGTTTATAAGAAACTTGAATCCTTGGAGTATTTGTTAGCTTACATGTATGTACATGTACATATTACTTTTTTCATTTCTAAGATAGCTACATAGGTGCTATAAGCACTAAATAATTAAGTTTCTTGTAAGCCAATGCCCCATAAAAGACTGTAAATTTAATATAACAAGGGAAATATTTATTATTTATTATTAAGTTTGACGTTTTGTGTTCAAATTATTTTAATTAAAAAGCATAATAAAACAAAAAATATCAATTGTTACTTATTAAATAACGTATTCAGTACCTCCGAAATAAAAATATTTAATTTTAATGTATAACCAAGCAATATTACTTATTATAATTAATTTAAATGAAATAAAATAAGTCATGATACAAATGAAACAAAAAGTTTTTTTATTTTTTGTAATAGGAAATCTGAATTTATTTTCATAGTTAATGAAAAACACATTCTAAAAAAAGAACATTCAGAAAAAATTGACAGAAAGCTTATCTTTGTCATGAGTTGTAGGGTTAAACAAATTGCCCCGATCTACACCGATTTCTAATGTGGAAATCTCCCGATTTCAGTAAATATTTTCTGGCAACACTGTTCCAAGTTGCGGTTCGTGTCTCATGTGCAAAACACTTGCCAGACAATCCACTCAAGAAGACCTTGAAAATGGGACTCGTGAAATTATCGTGAACCTTCAGCTGCAAATTGGTCATACAAATTTTCATTTAAAGGATATGGTGCTGCAACGTAGCTTTTCCATTGTTGATGGTATAGAAATAAACCCCTTATTGAACACTGAATGAGACTATCCATAAAAGACAGCCAATTTGATAGATGTATTTCCTAAAAATATGGCCGCTATCAACTGTAAAAGTTTTTAACTTTATATTGAAAGATTTCTTACATTTTTACTTTTGTTTGTGTAAGCAAGACGGCAAACAGATAATCAAATCGTTGGTTTTAAGGACTAATAACATGAGAACGACCATGTAAATAAATAAATAATATTTTTAGTCAAAAACCAATTTTTACCAATTTTAGTAGAATTTCTTAAAAGTTTTTATTTCTTATAATATAAACAAATACAAATTGGATGAATGAAAATAATTTGAAGTCAATATCTTCTATTAGTCACGAGATATCGAGAACCGAATATCAATTTTTACCAGTTTTGCGTACTATTTTCTTATAAAAATCCTTCTGTCAGTTTTTTCGTAAAAATTAAAATCTACAAAAAATAGTACGCAATATTTTTAAAAATTGATGTTCTATTCTCGATATCTCTTATATAAATGAAGGTATTGACTTCAAAATCATTTTTCATTTTGTGCTTAATTTTCTTCGAAAAATCCAATCTCTACTTGTTTATATAAGAAATACAAACTTTTAAGAAATGCTACTAAAATTGGTAAAAATTAGTTTTGACTAAGAATCTCGTTAACAAAAATAGATCTTGAAATAAAACTATTTCATTATATGCAAAATATTGTTGGTCATTTTAAGTTAATCTTTTAGAAAAAATCAACTGACAACTTGTATAAAAAACACGAAAACCTACAACAAGAACAAAAAAAAACTGATAAGACATGGTTTTCGACTCAAGTATTAAAAAAACAAAAAAAGATATTGAGTTTAGATTATTACATAAAATATTGCTATGAATATTTTGTTAAATTTTAAGCAAGATAAATCGACAGACGGGATGGAAAGTTATCACTATCAGTGTCGGTCGCGCTCAAGCCTTTTTTTTTTAGAGATATTTATCTTTGCAATTTAAAAGACAATTTCTGAGAAAAACCATATCAATATTTTATGCTCTTAACTGAAAAAAAAATAAATTAACTTATACAGAGTATAACGTCCCGATTCCGTAATCCAAACTTATAATAAAGTATATACTTTTAAAAGCCGATAATTTTTTTAAATAAATACATACTAACAAAATTTCACTACCTATTCATAATTATATGTTTTTTGTATATCACAATATCAATCGACATCAAACAATTTCATTGTAAATAAAATTCTCATCAACCATCATTTATAAAAAACTTCTTATATTACGGTCAATGCGATACGAGTACTTTAAATTTCAATAAAAATGTTAATAACTCAACGCAATTACTTTTTTACTCATTACGTATTCATAAAATTTTTATATATACAACTTCGATTCAGTAGGCTGAATTAATTTTCCCCAAAACTCTTTGGGGATACAAAAACACAGAAAAAACTGAAAAAAGCCCAACGTAGCCACAATTAACGCCACAATCATTAATGTTAGCACTTCAATTATTTCAAAATTTAAATAATTATTCTGCTCGTATTGCTGCCGGATGGTAAGTAGGAGACCCGCCCCAGAGCCATAGCTACAATAAAATTTATATATGTGGTAAGAGGAAAACTTTTCCACAAAATTTCCATCTAAATCGACAATTTTGTTTTTATACATTTTTTAATTTAATAGGCAAGGTGGATGGGTATTATTTTATATGCAGGACAGATATAATAAATAATTGACAACTGCTAATTGCGTGAAATGAAATTAATAACAAAAAAGGGATTGTATGCTTTTAAATTGTATTACAAACCTACATACAAAATACAAATATATATTTATATCGTCCAATTCAATATTCAATAATGTGTACATATGCATTTGAAATCGAAACAATTTGTTGATATTATTTTTTAAAAATATACCTATGCACATTCACATAAAAACAGTCCATATAAAACAAACATAGAGGTTTCTACTTTTAATCAGTTTACAGAATTTAAGGAACTAAGGTTTAAGGTCTTACATAGTATATTTTTTTTTCTATTCACTCAAAAATATCCTTAAAATGTTTAAAGTTTAAACATAGTGCGAGCTTTAGAAAAAATAGGGAAAGATTAAACAGGAGAGCTTCTAAAGTTGTCTAACCTTAACAGAGTTGTGTAAACCATTCCACATTCTGATGAAATATTTTGAACTGTAAGACCACTCATTTCCAGGAGTTGGACATATTTATCCTGACAGAGACAGGGATTTTGGAAGAAGAAAAGAGGCTGAGATGCGACCCACACTGATAACTTCCCATCGCGTCTATCGATTTGTCTTGCTTAAAAGTTTGTAGGTTTTCCTAATGCGTTAAAAAAGTTGTTAGTTGAATTATTCTTAAAAATTGTAAAATTACCAACAATATTTTTCATATAAAAAATAGTTTAGTTTGAAAATCTAGTTTTGTTAAATAGATTTTTAGTCAAAAACAAATTTTTACCAATTTAAGTAGAATTTCTTAAATTTTTACAAGTTGGATGAATGAAATTAATTTGAGAGATATCAAGAACCGAACATCAATTTTTACCAAATTTGCGTACTATTTCTTGTAGATTTTATTTTTTTATGAAAAAAACGGACTGTTTGATTTTTATAAAAAAAACTACTGAATATCGAAAGCAATATTTTCTGTGAAATAAAAAAAGTTTTTAAATTTTTACCAAGTTTTAATATTGTTTTTTGTTAGGTTTTTATTTTTTATACAAAAACTGTCAATTCGATTTTTCTCAAAATTTTAATGAATGTTGACAACAATATTTTTTGAAAGATAAAAGTAGTTTAAAGCCAATATCTCAAAGTTTTGAAAAGATATTTGAGTCGAAAATCAATTTTTACTAATTTTTATTAATTTTCTTGTTTAGGTTTTTATTTTTTGTAAAAAAAAACTGTCAATTCGATTTTTCTCAAAATTTTTCCAAATATTGAAAACGAGATTTTTTAAAAGATAAAAGTAGTAGTTGAAAGCCATAATCTCAAATTTTTGAAAAGATATTTGAGTCGAAATTCAATTTTTACCAACTTTGAGTAATGTTTTTTTAGGTTTTTATTTTTTATAAAAAAAACTGTCAATTCGATTTTTCTCAAAATCTTACCAGATGTCAAAAACGTTATTTTTCGTTGCACAAAATTGTTTTGGAGATAAAATCATTTTGTATTTGTAAAACTTTCGAGGTGACAAATTTTTTTTTCAGTTTTTTTCAATTATAAAAAAAACCGTTAATTGGATTTTTTTTCAAAAAATATACTTGTTTGGTATCACGTTAGAATATATTATATAAAATTCAATTCAAGTCTCTAGCGTTTTTGGTTCATGAGATATTTAAAGTTAATCAAAATTTTCACCTTTTTTTCAACTGCTATGGTAAAAAAACCACTCACCCAATTTTCTTGAGAGCCCTTTCTGCATCTTTCTGCCTTATTATCTGTATAACAAAATTTATTTGAAGTCGATATCTCTTCTGGTTCTTGAGCTATGGACGACGAAAAAAACGTCGCGAACGTACGGACATACGGACGTACGAACTTACATACGTACACACGCACACACAGACATCTTTCTAAAAATCGTTTATTTCGACTCTAGGGACATTGAAACGTCGAGAAATGTCAAAATTTTAATTTGACAAATCGGACCCATTACAATTACTTCCTATGGGAAGTTAAAAATAAAAAAATAAAAAAAATAAAAATTGTGTTGAATTTTTTAAATTAAATACTATGCCATTTTACATTAAATAAAATAATTACTTAGTTTTAAACATTATATCCGTTAAATATTGTCCTCTATTATTAATACATTTACGAAGCCTTTCCCGGAAGTTTTCCATTGCTCGGCGAGTCATTTGTGGTGTAATGGCTGCCACTTCCTGTGTGATTGCCTGCTTAAGTGCTTCCAAAGATGGTGGGCGATGAGTGTAGACTTGGGCCTTTAAATATCTCCAAGGAAAAAAATCACAAGGTGATAAATTGGGGGACCTTGGTGGCCAGGTAATGTCTCCTTGTAAAGAAAGAAGATGCCCTGGAAACATCTCTCTCAAAATGGTTAGTGAACGCCGTGAAGTGTGTGCTGTGGCTCCATCTTGTTGGATCCGGTGTTGTTGCGGTTAAAGGTCTGCCAGACGATTTTCTCTTTAGCGCAGAACCCGTTGCTCTAAAGTTTGATAACCAAACTTGAATTGTTTTCCTATCCGGAACAGGATCATGTCGTCCAAGTTGAAATCGAATGCGAAATGCTCGCTGAGTAGTAATCGCACAACCACCATTACGGATATACTCCTCTACGACAAATGCGCGATGTTCACCGTGCCACGCCATTATGATTACTAAAAACGGCACGTAGACCTCTATCTATCTATACCCGAAATACCATTTTATCTATAAATAGCTTTAAATATAAACGTCTAAAAATACGGGAGGTTTTTTTGCCGGACCCTGTATAAAACCTTTAACATTGCTAAGCAATATCGACAAATAATGAAATGTTACTAAAACACCTTAAATGAAAAAATCAATTTCCGTGATAAATGGCTTCGAATAGACAAAGATTGATCCCAATTTCTATAATATATATAAAGAATGCTTTATTTAATGAAGGATTTGAAAGGAGATGTCGGTGGACATTCCTGAATATTGCAATGACTGGGAAAGACAGAGTATGGTAAGGCATTCCACATTCGCGTAGAACGCCTAAAGAACGAAACTCTGTATTTGACAGTACGACGAAGTTAAGCTCGTTTTGCTTTTCGTTTAATACTGTCCAAGAAGCTTAAGTAAGTTTAATGTGCACCAGCCCACATATGGGAGACATACTTAAGCTTTGGACGTACATACATAAGTCCTGTAGATAACAGCCAGATCAGAGGAGGAGAAAAACTTCTTGCATTACCATAAGAAACCCAAACATCTTGACGCATTTTTGGTGACATCGCTATACAAGACACAAGATAGCATTGGGTTTTCGAAGCATTAAATTCCGTACGATTTTTTATTCCCCATTGTACAATGGTGTTTAGGTTGGAATTTATTGAACTTATCATACTTCTAATCCAACGAAGTAGGGTTTCCTATAAACCAAAGGCACGCATTTACGATAAGAAACCCTGATTCCTAACCCTATCAAATGTTCTTTAAATGTTAAGCGCAATCATCTTACTTTCTACAAAACTATATGTAAAGATTTGCTTTACTGTTCGGTGAGATGAACCATGTGACTACCAGTGGACCTATTGCACAGAAAGTCATATTGCCGGTCATTAAGAATCTTTCGATCTTCGAGATATTTCTTAAGCAGATAAATATTAATCAGAGTTTCCATGACCTTGGAAAGACTGGACGTAAGTGCAATCGGTCGATAATTAGAGGGTGAGGGGGATTAGTCTTTTTCGTGAATAGACTGGACAAATATACTCGGAACGAAACCTGAGGAGTAGAACAGATGAAAAAACTTAAGCAGTGGTTTTGCCAGCGTTAAAGAATACCTTTTTAAAACGAATAGTGGGGATACTGTCCGGGCCAGTGGATTTATGTATATTGATCTCTTAGGACTTTTGTCACAGTATGACTGCGAAAAAAGATTGGCCTAATAGAATCACTAGCGCTCTCAAGGACGGGCGGAGTCATAATACACATTGGCATTGAATTGGAACTGCCTAGCAAAGAGATTAGCCTTCTCTAGAGAGCTAACAAATGGAGTGTCGTTCACAACGAGCGTAGGAACCGAGGAAGAGCAAAAATTCCTCATGTTTTTTACGAAAGACCAAACATTTTAACTGCCTTTAGAATATATAGCAGTATTTTTTTCTGTAATTTTTTGTCGTGTGAGACCCTGTGCGGAGAGAATTAAGAACAGTTAAAAATCCTGAATTAATAACTCAGCAGTTATTGAAGGTGCTACCGCGCGCCGCCGCGCCGCCGGCTTCGTTTAGCAATGGGGTGGTAAGATTTTTTTTAATACGTTTATTGATCGAGCGCCGAATTTGAAAGTACGGTGTTGTACTATTACTAATGATAGGCGCCAGGAATTGGTTTGTTTTTTGTACTTAGTGTAAGCTTACCAAAACCTAAATCAATCAAAATATCAGTTGGTTACACTTATAATTAGATGTTATATATAGGGTGTCCCAAAATTAACGCAAGATTTCTTGCGTTAATTTTGGGTGTCCCAAAATTAACGCAAGAAATCTTGCGTTAATTTCAAACAAGTTGATATACATATTTATTTAGAAACGAAATCTCATCAAATGGTAACCTTTTTGGATTGATTAAGTGTTTAAAAAAATACTTGTCTTTATAAAGGGTGTCCCAAAATTAACGCAAGAAATCTTGCCTTAATTTTGGGACACCCTATAAAATATTTTTTGTAGAAAAATAATTAGTTTCATATCATTAGGTGCTTCCTGCTTTTGGCCGTATTACCTATCATTAGGCGTTTCTTTTTTTATTTGTTGGATTGGGTACAGACTACCTCTCTTCCGAATTTGCTATTAAAAACAGGAAATAGGCGGTTAAAACCTAATATCGAGGGCATCACTCAATACCGTATGATTTTTGCAATTAAGTACAGAGTAATTCTGAACTTGCTACAAGTTTTTACGCCGTTTTACAGAATAACATACATGACGATCAATTTCTTTGTCAAAAGGCGATTCTAGCATTAAGATACGATGTTGTTTTGAAAATAAATGATAACGTATTTGATGAAGTACGAGACGATATGAGGTAGTATTTGTCAACAGACAGAGTCATGGACTCAGAACAGAAGGCTTTATAACCAGTAGATTTGTTTAACTCACTTGAGCTGTCCGTAGTTTCATCACATAACCTCCAATTCATCCAATGTCAGTAATTCTTATGCGAAATTAAGATGCCCCTTTATTATGTAACGGTACAAGACTTCGTGTCACACAGCTTGGGTGTAACCATTGAATAATTACAATTCAATGGTGTAACATTATTTGTGATAATATCTTAACCGGTTTTGTAAAGCTTGAATATGTAATTATTCTTAGACTCATTTTTCGAATTCATATGGCTTTAAATTATCTACTAAAGTTAGTTTCGCTATATAACAATTAATTAGGCGAAAGAGCAAATCCTAAAAGAAGCGGGGTTGAACTTAGAAAACACGTTGCTTCTCCCATTGACAGCTAAATGTTGCGTGATAGCAGGTCCAATGTCCAATGCCCAGAATCTGTTCATTCTTTGACCTAATAAAAAACATTTACGTGAGCATAGCTACGCGTAACAGCTTTTATGTTTACATAAGTGCCTTTTCTTAGCTTTGTTTATTTAATTTATAATTTATAATTTGAATTGTTTTATTTTTGTTCCTATACTTTTGTGTGACGGTCCATAAGAGACAGCATACGCGTCTAAACATTTCCTCCAAGTCTTAACTCAGACAATAACTATTTCGTAAGCCAAAAGAGCCCATAAAATCTTCGAATTTCTTTACGATTATGTTTGTTTGTCGATATAGAAAAGAAAAGTAAACGATTTAAAATTTGGATGACTATACTTTACTCTTCGATGGTTGGAATTCGAATGAATCTTGAATTTCATTCTATTGTTCATTTAACTTCTGGGTAACATTATTTTACATATGTTTTACTGTTAATATTTACCTAGAGAGAGCAATCATTGGGCAGGTTCAGACAACATAAGGGACTTCATTTGCAGTCAAATTCATTCTTTGAACGTGAATTTTGACCAAGGCAACTAGTTAGTTTTTAAAATGTCATGAGTTTCAAATTCAGAACTTTACTTCACAAACCTCTACTTTAAGTTCATAGTACAAAAACTAACAAAAGCATTATTGTCTAAAAAACATTCATAAGGCAAGTCCATCACGATTTGTATTTTGTATTGAAAAGTAATATTATTTATTTGTTTTCCAAATTGACAAGGAACCTTTTTACACAAAAAAAATGAAGCTGTGCAGAAAATAAATAAATCATAGCGTAACAAAGTTCAGCTTTTAGTTGAATGAAAAAACATTATCAACTATCATTTTGACAGAAGAAGACATGACTTGAGAGTTAGGGAGATTTTTCTTGACTAACTTTCCAGTCAACTTTCCAATGAAGTTGCCTCAATTGGAAGGCAAATTTTTGACAGCTGGCCAATCAGATACTAGAAACTTGCCTTACTTTCAAGTCCCTTATGTCGCCTGAACCTGCCCATTCTTATATAATGCAAATTTCAAAACTGTTATAATTATTTTCTTGTAGTTTTTTCGTTAAGTCACAATGAGTCAATGAATTATTTATACAATGCATAACAAATCTTTTTAATATTAATAGTTTAATTAATTTTTATTTTAATAATTTAAGTATATAATGATAATGTAATTATTCAATAGTTCAAAAATATTTATAGTTATTTTAATTTAAAAAAGTAAAGAGAATTTGGTGTGTTACAATAGGAAGTTATTACCTTTTGACGTTAGCACACCACAATATAATGTCATCTGTCAAAATTGTATATCTGTTCAAAAAGGGTTAAATTCAATCCAATTTAAATACGACTCAAAACAAATATGCAACGAGTATAAATACGAATCCTGAAAACGTATTCATAAATACATACATATATGTACATATTTGAGAAAGGATTTATAAAGTACAATTTTTGTAACGTATAAGTCCCGAAAAATATGATTGCAGACACAATTGAAACGTGAATTTATAAGAGTGTTTTGTATTTGAAAAATAATTCATTTCTTGTAAACGCTCTTTTCTGATGGAAAGTATTTATATTTTCAAAGAAAAATGCATAACCTATATTGCCGTGAAGACATTGTCAAGAATCAACTCGATTACATGCCTATGTTGTATATTTTCTTTATTTGCATAAAAATTAAATTCAATAAGATAGAAAAAAGGAATTTCTCCTTCTGCTTCTTCTTTTTGAGATAAACGCTGCCGCCGTCGTAGCAATAACTTCAAAAGGTATTCATTTATCACTTCATAACTTAGTCTAGCTAGGAAAACCAGGCTGTTTCTGGAAAAAAGAAGAAAACTCCAAGAAAAACAATTTACACCCTATACCAATATACCGTCAGCACCACATAATTCCAATAAGCAAACAACAACAACAAAAACTTTCTTATGCTCCCGAACTCGAATATTCGTATATTGCTTTTCATTTTCCAGGCCGCAACAATTTACGTATCTCAGCAAAACGCAACCAAGTAGAAATAGAATTCCTCCGTTTTAATTTTTTACTTCTGACGTTTTTATGCTGGAATTTTGTATTTTTTAAAAAATACATATGTCCCGAAAATTGAATTGTGCAAACAATACTCCAACTCAAGGCACAGCCCACACAAAGCACAGATGCGAAAAGGATATAAATTGAATTATAAATTCACAATAAGTCAGAGGCACATTTTGATTATACCATTTCTCGAATGGGGATGTAATAGAACTCGAATGGTGTGAAATTGGTTCCCGGGGAAGGTTTTTATTATTATTGTTATTGCTTTAGTCCCGACTCAACATTCTACTCCCAATCCCAATTCCAGAGTTTCCGACGATCTCGATCCCATCCCAACCTACGAATGAATAAGAAACCAACGACAAATAAAGCGGGGGTGTTGGGGGTATTTCAGAGTTTTTGGGGTGTTTTGGGAAGAGAAGAAATAAAAATATTGGTAGTATAGCACAATTTGGTGGTTATGAATATTTTCTGAATTTTCGAATCAAATAGAGAGGAGAGGCAAAAAGCAAATACCTCTCTATTCGTATAAAATATGTTTTCAAAAATAAAGTCACTTTGGAATATTAATGGAAACAGATGTTTATTTTTTCCTTTCACGGGTTAACCACCAATCTAATTAACTTACAGGAAATAATAATGAAATGGCGCGATTGGGTTTGAGTATTTCCGTTTAATGCTTCCTCTTACTCTTGCTTAGTGAGAAACGAGAAGTTTTGAATAAGGGTATTGTTTTTATTGCTAATTAACAGGTGTTTATATCGAAAGTGTATTCTTGAGCACGTTCATTAAAAATATTTTTCTGAAAATGTTAACCTTTTGTAATTTTATTGTTATTGAAATGTAACCCACTCTATATTTTATAGATTTGAGGAGCGGAACTTCTTAATAACCCAACAAATAAGAGGGACAAAATAATAATAATTTTTAGAACCTTCCTACGTTAAACTTTGTTTTACACTTCCTTACCTTTGTCAATATTAATTATACAATTACTACTTGTGGAGGATTTTGCAAGACGAATTCATAGAGAACGACTTGTTTCACTTGAATGATATTTATTTAATGATTTGACAAAGCTGTACATCGATAATGAGAACTAAAAATAATAACTTTCGGTTGGATCATTCGATCATAAGGCCCAATCATAATTTTGAACAACGATTTCTATGTACATTGACACAAGTAAATAACGATTACTTGCAGTTAGGCATAGTGCGATACAAAAGTTTACTGACTAATTTGGAATAAAGTATGCTACAGCTCGGCCAGCCTGATCGAGTAATCGCCCCGATTACATTTTTCAAAATAACTGAAGATTCTTAATTTAGCGATAATATTTGTTTCATTTTAATAGATAATAAACATTTAGTATTTTGTAAAGTTAATAATGTTAATAAAATAAATTGTCTATTGATGAACATCGAACAATTACAATTTTGAAAAGTAATACAATTAAATGATGTTTTTGTTTTATAGAATTTTCATTCTTTTAAAATAATACGAAAGTTTGCATGCAATTAATTTAAAATATCGTGAGAATGTGCATGCAATTATTCATATAATGGATAATACATTAAAATATACATACATACATATGATTATATATTTGTACGAAATTACATTATAAAACATTAATACAGATATATTATATGGATTATTTATTTATAAATCGAGATCTGAAGAAAATTGTTTGGTGTTTTTATCTTTCGTTTTTTTTTCTTTGTATTTGGTAGTAGTAAAATTGTTTTTTTTTTTTTTAATTTATTAAAATCATTGATATCATGATCTCCAACGTCAAGCGCGTCTTCGTCATGTTCCAAGATATATTTAGTCAAAAATGGCCTCATATTAGAAGGTGATGAGACTCCCCTATATGGTAAACGGGTTAATTGTAGACCATCAATATCTTTTATTAGGTACCTATCGTTAGGCATTACTTTCTCTATTTCGTATGGACCCCTAAATTTTGCAAATAGTTTCTTATTAATGCCAGGAGTGTTTATAATATTTTTTACCATTATGTAGTCTCCATTTTAAGAAAAACTCAAATAAAACTTAATAAGTTATTTAAATAATAATTTAACTTCACTTTTTATTGACTTCATTTATATTGCTGTTATTATTAACATTAAAAAACTTAAATTAATTGGACGGAAAAAAGTTATAAAAAAAAAAGGCTTAAGATGACCGGGATTGGACGCATGGTCGGGTAAATCCGGTCACCCATTCTGGTAATGGCGGTCATCTCTTCTATAGGCACAAATCGCATTATGTATCCAGATGGACTGTCTGCACAGCGTGTTCACCTATGCCAAAGTTCGTTGTTGCGCCCAAATTCTCCACAAATAAAGCATTTGTTGCTATTGCTACCATCTACTATGGAGTCATCAGAGTTATCATCGACAATCCCTTCAGCAGTTTTATCAGACTCGGATGTGGATTCTTGAAGAATCTTTTTTGTCACCTTGCGAATCGCTTTTCTCTTGTTCTCCGGTACTTGCAACACCTTGTTTTCCTTTTTTTTTTGTTGGCTGCTCTTTTTAGTTTTTTTTCTTCCAAATTTTGTTTCATAGGTGTTGATGTTAGCAGAGTAGCATGTTGTTTATCCCTACACTTCCTTTTACGATTAACGACAGCTTTTTTTGGCACTGGGAGAAGGGTTTTTATACTTTCGTTCAATACAGCAGATGAAGTCGAAGGGGCCGATGTGGGCAAATTTTCCGTGGCTTGCAAAACAGGGTTTGGAGTTTGTTCTCTTACTGATTCGACTTATTCTGTAACTTCTTCTGTTTGGCCAAGAAGCGCTTCAGATGGAAGGAAGTCTTGGTCACAAAAGACTCCCGGATTAATCGGGAAAATTCCAGTTGCCCTAAACCCAGATTCTCCTTTGGCAACAGACGCAACGCTAGCAAAAGCTTTTCGAAAAAGGTGAACGAAATCCTGCGGTGTTATCTTTTGCCCAAGATAAGACTTCATGTGCAAATTGCATTCGTGTCTATACGCTGCTTTTAGTGGACCATAAAAAACCACGTCCAGTAGCTGCATCCTATGGGAGCTATGTGGTGGGATTGAGAGCATAACAATATTGTTTTTGCGACAATATTCGTATGCTTGAAGTGTTATGTGACTAGAATGATTGTCCAGGATAAGCAGAACTTTTTCTTCGTTCGTTGGCTTGGCATGGATGATGAAGTGCTCTAGCCAATCTGCAAAAAGATCTTCTGTTATCCATCCATTTTTGGAGCATTTGTAGAGAGCCCCAGGTGGCCCACCATGTTCAAGACTAGGAGAGTGTCTTGCACGAGGAAAAATGAACATTGATGGAATGAAACTACCGGCAGCGCTCATAGCACATAATGCCGTTATATTGCGCTTTCTCTCCCAGCTGGTTATAGATCCCAATCTTTTTTGACCAGTTTCTGCTAGAACTTTTCCAGGATCCTGGATGGTGGAAAACCCAGTTTCATCCGCATTGTAAATGTTTCTCGGTTGAAATTTATATTTCTCCATCACATCTCCCAGCAATTGGTAAAATAAATCTACCTCTTTTCGATTAAATGCTGTTGCTCTGCTCAGGCTAGTTCCTTCGGCTTTCCGGACAGATATTTTGTTTCTTTTTTTGAACCCTTCAAGCCATTCCTTTCCGGCAGTTTTGAAGGTCTTATTAAAGCTGTTGGCTATGCCATTTTTTTCAGCGTATTCGAAAGCTATTTGCCTCACCTGTAACGATGTGCACCCATACAAAATTTTGGCGAGATGTTTGATCTGTGTTGCGATTTCACATTCTTGATCTTTGGTAAAAATCGCCCCAGAGACGGTTCACAAAATTTGTTTTTTTTAAGGCGTTCTTGCAGTGTTGAAAATGGTATTTGCACAGACTTGGCTGCGGCGCAAATTGACATACCTTTTTCGATCAATTTTTTGGCGTTGTTAATAGCCACCTGCGACCACGTACCTCTGGAAGTGGTTCTTGGCTTAGGCTTGCCCATCTGCATACAACAAAAAAGAAAAAAGAGAAAACAACTGTCAATTTTGTATGAACAGGGAAATACCGGTCAACTGACCGGTATTACCCATATGGGAGCGACCGTAAAAAAATATTTATAGTGACATATTAGGTTGAGCAAAACAAAGTAAAATCAATTTATATAAGTAATAAGACACAAGATAAAATATGGAAAATATCACTGTATTGATAACAAATAAGGAAAAGTACTTAGTCTCTATTTTCTGATCACTTTTTCTTATAATAAATTGACCGAAAATACTAAAAGGTCTGTCACTTCCAAAAGACACAAATAAACTAGTTCACCAACTGTCTGATATGAAAACTATCATCGGGAGAACTAACATATAAAAGTTAGCACTATTGAGAAAACAGTTACTAGAGGCACACCACCGGGAGGAGTCATCTCACCCCTGCTCTGGATCCTCGTAGTCAACAAAATTCTCACAAAGTTCAAAGATCAGGGCATTAAAATAGTAGCATATGCAGATGACATAGTGGTTTTGGTATCAGGCAAGTTTCTTACCATCATCGAAAACATTATGGAAAATGCATTAAAGGATTTATCTTCTTGGGCAACTAAGAACGGTCTCGGGGTCAACCCCACCAAGACAGAGCTAGTTTTGTTCACGAAGAAAAGGAAACTGGAGGGCTTCAACCCTCCCAAACTAAATGGCATTCCTCTAAAACCTTCTAAGGAAGCTAAATTTCTAGGAGTAATCCAAGCTTACATGGAAGCGTAATACTGAGGAAAGAATGAAAAAAGCACTATGTGCATTCTACACATGCAAAAAGACCTTCGGTATACGTTGGGGTATGCGACCGCAAGTCATCCAATGGATGTAAACAGCGATTGTCAGACCCATTCTTACCTATGGCTCTATTGTATGGTGGAAGGCGGTGGAAAAATCAAGCTATCTCAAGAACCTGGATAAGGTACAGAGACTAGCCTGTGTAGGAATAACAGGGCTCAAAGATCCACACCACAAGCTGGATTGGAAATGATCTTGGACCTCCCGGCTCTGGATGAGTTCATAAAGTGCACGGCAGCCAAAACTGCAATTCGTTTAAGAGAACTGAGTTTTTGGAGGCACAGCACTTATGGCCACGGGTCAATCTTACAAAGATATGACACGATTCCAGGACTGAGGGTGACCACCGATTACATCCCCCCTTTACTAGATTTCTATAGGAAATTTTCTATTTTCATACCAGAAGGACAGGGTTGGGACCCAATTCACTTATAAGTAAACAGGGTATCCCTTTCTACACTGACGATTCAAAAATGGAATCAGGAACAGGTGCTGGAGTGTTTTGCCAATCTCTCAACATCAGAGCGTCATATACACTCCCGGCTGACTGTAGTGTCTTTCAGGCCGAGATTTTTGCCATTGGAAAAGCAGCTGAATTGGCACATCACGAAAAGCTTAGCTCTTCGGAGATTACTTTTTTCGTGGACAGCCAAGCTGCTATCAAAGCCTTAGCCAGTGAGACCATAAGATCAAAAGCAGTTTTAAACTGTAGGAAGGAATTAAACAAAATCTGCCACACTAACCAGGTAAAGCTCTGCTGGGTTCCCGGACATAGAAGTATAGAAGCAAATGATATAGTAGATGAACTAGCCAGGAAAGGGTCAGAAGCAGACACAAGTAGTAGCGACCATTCAGTTAGGGGACCACTCGTCCCGATTGGGGTACTCAAGAGGAAGATAGACCTTAAACTAAAAGAGAAAATCAATATCTCCTGGAAATCCAGGGACGATTGTGTAATCTCTAGAAGTTTATGGCCTAACACAAATGAAAAGGAAACTCGGTATATTCTATCGCTGAGTAAAAAGAACATTAAAATCTTGATAGGTGTATTAATAGGTCATTGCGCCATTGGCACAATGGCTAATAGAATAGGGGCATTTGCACCCGATTTTTGTAGGAGCTGTGAGGATGAGGAGGAAATGGAAACCATTAAACACCTGCTCTGCGACTGTCCGAACCTCCAAACCAGCCGACTCCGTCATTTCGGAAACAGGTTTGTTGGAGAACTGGATGATCTAGCACAGGTCTCAATGGCAAGCATGAGGAAATTTATAGATAGCACAGGCTGGTTCGTTAACGAGCCAGTCTACGCTAATCGACAGAATTGAGGAGCATCGATGCTAAATTTTTACTCTTACAGGGGATCACAATGGACCAGTAGGCCCCCGTGTACGCAACAGCTTCATGCTGTGCACATTCCTTACAACCTAACCTAACATATAAAAAGAGTTGGTGAGTGGACGTTCTCGTTCTCGAGAAAAAAGGGTGACCGGTATTACCGACTGACCGGCATCACCCTACACATATGTTTCTTATGGCGCTTATCATAATAAATCTTGTTTAAGTTTTGTTTTTTTTTCTATATTTTCACTAGCTTTATTTCTCATGTCTTCGAATCTTACTCTTTTGGAATCCAATTTAACATTTAAAAACTCTTTGACGCTATCACAAAAATGGCCCTTCTGGTTCGTTCCGAACAAGAGTGTACTAGGTGAAAAACCTGTGCTACGATTCAACGTATTATTAAGAGCGAATTAAATTTTTGCAATATTCTTATCCCACCCACTAGTAGTACTAGGATCACATTCTTTGGCCAACATGGGAATAAGAATTCGATTTATTCTCTCTATTTGGCCATTAGATTGAGGAGAATGTGTTGCAACTTTTATATGATAAAAATGTTGTTTGCACTCATAAAATCTGAAAATTCCTTTGACGTAAAACAACTCCCACGATCGGATATAATCCGATTTGGCCTTGAATAGTTTTCAAAATATGACTTTAAACAGATGATGGCTTCTTTAGTTTGGGTAGTTTTAACTGGATAAAGCTTTAAAAATTTTGTAAAACCATCTATTACGCAGAGAAGGTGTTTTTTGTTTTCAGTTGATAATGGACCAAGGTGGTCAATATGCAATGTGTCAAGGGGCATATTTCCCTTAGGTATTGAATGCAAAATTCCTTGAGTTTTTCCAGAATCAGGAGAAAAACAAATACATTTAAGACAGATTTTAATATAATTTCTGATTTTATCCTTCATTTTTGGAAACCAGTAGGTTGTGGATAGGTGTTCGAAACACTTGTCAACCCCTAAATGGCACATTGCTTCATGATGAGTTCGAATTACCTGGTATTCCAAATTTAGAGGAACATAAAAAAGAAATTTTTCTTCAGTTTTTCGGTATATTAGACCACCTATCATCTGATAAATTGGGCTTTCAGATTTTTCTAACTCTTTGATGATTAATAATATCTTAGGATCACTGCTGCTAAAACAAACTCAAAGGATTCATCTTCAACGTGGAGTATATTAAATGATCTACTAAGAGCATCAACGTGATTCATCATGTTCCCTTTACTGTGCTCTACCTTGTAGTCAAAACTTTGTAGCTCTAAGGCCCAACGAGAAATGCGCGGATTAATTGACTTTTTCTTTAGAGTCAGTGTCAGTGCTTGACAGTCTGTGACTATTTTAAAAGGTATTTCAATGAGATATATTTTAAACCGTCTTAAGGCATAAATAATTGACAAAGTTTCGAGCTCGTAACTAGGGTATCTACTTTCAACTTCTGTGGCTCGCTTCGAAAAATAAAAAATCGGATGGAATTTGTTATCGTGTTGTTTTTGGAGTAAAACGGCACCGAAGCCTACACTACTCGCATCACAATGCAACTCCGCTACGTTATGAGGACTATAGATTGAGAGAACTGGAGATTGTAAAAGCTTGGTTTTTAGTAAATTAAAAGATTCTATTTCATTAACACCAAAAACAAATGGTAAGTTTTTCTTCAAAAGGTCGTACAATGGTTTAGCTAAATTTGAGAAATTTTGTATAAATTTTCGAAAATATGAACAAAGCCCCACGTAACTGTAAACCTCTCTTGTACTCTTGGGAATTGGAAAATTCCTTATGGCGTTGGTATTGGTATCATTTGGCTTTATACCATCTTTATTTATTTTATATCCCAGGTATTGGATTTCGGTTTGTAAAAAAGAAAACTTGTCTAATCTAAGATCGAAACCATTTTGAATTAAAACCTGAATGACTTCTTTTAAAATATTTAAATTCTCTTCTACAGTGTCTGTAGCAATTAAAAAATCGTCCAAATATGTCAGAATCTTACCTTTCGCAATCAAATCTTTAAATACTCGCTTAATAAACCGTTCGAACACAGATGGACCATTTTTAAGGCCAAATGGCATCTTTACATATTCAAATTGGCCTAAAGGCGTCGTGAAAGACGTGTATTTAATTGAGTCTTCCGCCATATTAACGTGGTGGAAACCATCTTTTAGATCGAGAGTTGTGAAAAACGTTTTGTTCTTAAGACGATCAATGTGATCCTCTATTAACGGTAAGGGATAATTGTCTCTTAAAGTTATCTTATTCAATTCGCGGTAATCAAAGCCTAAGCTCCCCACTCTTCTTCTTAACCAGAACTATGGGTGATGAAAATTAGGAAGTCGACTCGCGGATAATGCCTTTTTTCATTAAATTTTCTAAGATCTCTTGAAGTTTTATTTTATGCACATACGGAAATCTCCTTGGTGGACAATGAAATGGAGTTTGGACAAAACTATTTGCATTTTTAAAAAATCATTTGATAGCTTATTAGCTTTCGAAATAGAGAAAGCTAGTGTAACGATCCTAATAACGTTTTCTTTTATAACCTCAGGTAAATGTTCATTAATATTAAGATCTAATTTACTCACATTGCAATTCAGGTCAATATTCATAACCTTAAAAACAAAGTTGACATCATCACCTGCACTTATCAGCTCATTATTTTGACTTGTTGCTGGAACATCACGAACGCCAGATGACACTTGGAGATCTCGATCAATTTCATTTACATAATTCTTCTTTTGTTGTTGTAGAACCAAACTATTTTTGCCCATGAAATCTCTACCTAAATTTACAGGATAAGAAATTGAATTATTCTTAACAACTAACATTTGTAAATTTATAAATGAATTTTCAAAAGATTTGATACAACTTATACTTCCTAGTACATCCAGCGGGCTGTTGTTTACTCCAACATATTTATGGCTTCTCAGGTCTAATGTATAAGGTATATACTTAGCTTGAACAAAACTGATTGGGGACCCTGAATCCAAAAGAGTCAAGAGTGTTGCTAATGAGTCCATTTGATCACTGACAAAATTAAAGCTGATGTTTTTCTCGAATTCATTGCTTAATGATTCGCTCTCTTCACATGTGTTCACGTTGGCTGGCAAATCAAATTTTATTTTTTCTTCGGCTCGATCTTTCGTATTCACAATCATGTCTGATTTCTTCGCAGAGCAGTGCTTTGAAATGTGTCCCTGCTTCCCACACTTAAAACACGAAACTTCTCTCTTATCAGTTGTTGTATGAGTGCTGATACGATTAAAACCTTGATTTGTGAGATTTGATCGTTTACAGTCAAATATTTCTTTTTCAAAGAAGCCTATTGCACGGCAATAAAACATAGCTACAATTTATCTTCTCTGAAGACTTGTAGCAACCATATAATTCGCAGTTGCTTTTTGTAGCTCGAATTATATGGTATCTCGATTAATTCGGGAAATATGCGTCATATATACTATTTTTTGTTGTCAGCCCACTCGAAATACTGTTCTAATCTCAAAATGTAGGCTACTTTTAATGGAGTCTTAAAAGATGTAAAAAGTGAAGTTCCTTATGATATTCAGCTTTTTCGAAATTTTTTCAAAGTAAATATCTTACATTTGTGGACAAAAAGTGAAGAAGTGTATTACAAAAATAATATCGGGTATTCTTTGAAGGTATAGAACGTCTTACAATTATTTTTGGCAATTGCCCTTCGCGACTGCAGTTCTACTTTTCATGTCTTATTTCGAAAATAGTTTGTCGAATGACTTATAAAAGTTCAACCGATGATGAAAAATCCAAACATTAGAACTTTTTAAACCTTTTTATTCCAAATATCTTTTAAGATCATTAATAGATAGCATAAGGGTAGGAGGGGTATATCGGATACATCTCTTACATGGAAGTAGGTTTTCGGAGAAGTTTTAAGTCCAAAGTAGAGTGAGACAAGGTGGCATACTATCACCAATTCTTTTCATATTGGTGATAAATGTTGTTCTGCCGGTGGCCTTTTAAGCAGACGATGTATGCCCGCACGGTTTAATGGATCTCCATCAAATGGCATAAAGGGTGTAGAGAGAAGCAGAAATCGTGGGGCTAAAAATCAATAAGGGAAAAACTAAGACCACCCTCTCTGGTAAAAAATGCAAAGCAACCAGTAGAAAAATTAGAGAGTTTTCACTATCTTGAAAGTATGGTCTCTTCCGAAGGCGGAACCGAACAAGATATCGCTAGCCGTATCAAGAAATCTAAGGCTGTGTTCGGGATGTATTAAAATGTTTAGGGGAAGAACTTTCTTAGCTTGAAGCCAAAGTTACGACTGTTCCGCTCAAATGTCGAATCAGGAATGTTAGCAACAGCAACGATTACCAGGAAACTGCAGATCATCATTAATAGGTGTCATCAAATCTTCTTAAGGATTTGGTGGCCCAATCTTATGTATATCCAACGAAGAACTATATGGGATAGCAGATCAGGAACCGATTGACACTATTATACGAAGGCTCAAGCGGCAGTGGATTGGACATACGCTTTGTAAAGGTAAAGACTACATTTCGGGATATTCAGTGAAGTGGGATCCACTCACTCAAGAAGGCTGAAGAGTCGGTAGACCGAGTAGCACGTAGGGAGGAATCGTTAAGATATAGGAAGAGCTGGAGGAAGCTCAAACACATCGCCGGAAACCACAGACAATGGTACGTAGAAGTAGTTGAGGCCATATGTCCCGCTAGGGAACACCCACGGACTTTATAGGTCTAAAGGACCTAAGTAAGTTAGTAAGTTTCATAAATAATATCAATATAAAGTCTTTAGTGTGCTGCTGGTGGGTTTTTCCGTATTCTAAACTGTACCAGAATTAGTTCCTTGACAGCTGCCCAGGTGTCGCTTTGGACATTCTACATTACAATACTTACATTAGCTTTTATAGAACAAATATTATTCTTACGAATAATAATTATTTGACATTTTATAATATAGTTATATTATATTGTACTTAGGCTAATCGGTGTCGATTTGTCGCTTATATAGCCTTGAGGCAAAAAATATAGCCATTAACAATGGAAAACGATGTTAGCCACATGGCCGCCACAGCCGTGGTTGCAGCACCATATCCTTTTCATGACATTTTACATGATAAATTCACAAATTAATCCTTTTATTTAAGAAAAGTATATTTAAATCTGTTAAATAACAAGATCTCGGTGGCAAATTGTGTTCACCCCTTCGGGATATAATTCGGTCAGAAAGCTCTGTGGCTTCAAAGTGTTCACCATTTTTTAATGATTTGTGGGTATACCTAATGTGTTGTTGAAGCGTATTTTCTTTCATTTTTAATTAATGGTCTAGTGTAGTATTTTCTTGTAAAATGTCACATGATAGCTTCAAAAGTGACAGCTATTCAAAAATGAAACCTCTTATTCATTTTCACTTCGTTAGCATCCTAAAAGTATGCAATTCTGTTAATTTAATTTCAAGATTTCACAAAACTTGTTTATAACACAAGAAATTGACAGTTAACACAGAACAATTTATGACTGGTGCTGTTTGTTCACTTGAAATCCTTTATAAGACTCAACATTTTGCGCTAAGTCAAGGAAATTATGTTATTTTATAAAAAATGTGTTCTTTTACACGTTGTTGTTTGTAGCTACTGATTTTGACATCTCATAAATGTGTCTCGTTCTTGAAATGTCAAAACGAAACAACTCAAAAGAGTGAAATGTGAACACCATCTTATAGGTAGTTAATATCTTCCATTTTGAAAATAAGTATCGAGTATTTGTTAAAAAAAGGCCTATAAACGTAGAACGAAAATATACTGAATCGATAAGAGTGTAAGGGAGAGAAAAAATAAACAAATTTGCTTAGAACAAAACAAATTGAAAGAAATACAAAAATTATAAGTGTTGAATAAAAAAGGTTTTATAGGTAGGTAATCAAACAATTAAAAAAAAAATAAGGTGTTGCAAATTCTTAGAACCTACCTATATAATATTAATTTAAAAGTGGGATAATATTAAGCTTACCTTGATTTCATAGGATTTTAAATTTTATTCAAACGAAAAATATAAAACCAGATATCCTAAAATACTTATAAAAACCTTGATTTGTTCTATTTTCTATGTTACATTTGAAGAATTGCAACATTGCAATAATTTTAGCTTTTAGTCCAAAATTGAAAATACAAAAATAAAGGAAAACATTCCATTCCAGTGACATCTGTCAAATCTTTTGTCTATTATTCAGTTGTGTATGCCAAATCATCATGGCAAGTTACACGATTGAACAGCACGTTCAAATGATAAAACTTTATTATCAAAATGAGTGTTCGTTAACGCAAACGCTGCGCGCATTACGCCCATTTTACGGTAGACGTGGTAGCCCTTCGCAATCTACTCTTCAACGTTTGGTGGCCAAATTTGAGACGACCGATTCAGTAAACAATCAGCCAACACCCGTACGTTCAAGAAACGCAAGATCGGCCGAGAACATCGCCGCAGTCCGTGAAAGTGTAAAGCAGAACCCGAGGCAGTCTATTCCTCGCCGTGCAGACGAACACGGCCTTTCGCAGACTTCAACTTGGTGAATTTTGCGTGGGGTTTGAGCCTACATCCATACAAGATCCAACTGACCCAGGAGCTCAAAGTTCATGACCATAGAAAACGCCGCACGTTTGTTCGCTGACTGGGCTTTGGATCGTTTGGAAGAGGACCCCAAAAATCATCCTTAGTGACGAGGCGCATTTTTGGATGAATGGCTGTGTTAACAAGCAAAGTTGCCATATATGAGGCGACACCAACCAACGCGAGGTTCACCAGGTGATAATGCATCCTCAAAAAGTTATCGTTTGGTGTGGATTTTGGGCGGGCAGCGGCGTAATTGGTCCGTAGTTTTTTGAAAACGACGTTATGAGGCGGTCACCATCAACAGCAAGCGCTACATAACGATGATAACTAATTTCTTATGGCCCAAATTGAGCCATATGGACCTAGACGACATGTGGTTGCAGCAGGACGGCGCGGCGGCCGGCGGCGCTACGTGTCACAGTGGTTCGGTTTGTATGGGAGAGCGGAAAAAAGTCTGTAAAATCTGAACGGTTCAACGGATTAAAATTAAATTTGGCAAACATGTTCAGATTAGTCTTTTACATATTTGGTCAAAATTTGGTTGAAAAATAAAATTACAAACAAAGTTTTTGACGTTTTTCTAAAATTTTTGATTTTTGTATGGGAGAGCGGAAAAAAATTTGTAAAATCTGAACTATTAAACGAATTTTAATGAAATTCGAAACACAAGTTAAGATTAGTCTTTTACATGCTTGGTCAAAATTTGGTCAAGAAAAAATTATTAAAAAAAAAGTTATTGAAATTTTTCTAAAATTTGAGGGTTTTTGATTTTTGTATGGGAGAGCAGAAAAAAGTCTGTAAAATCTGAACTATAAAACGAATTTGAAACACATGTTAAGATTAGAAAAAATTATTAGAAAAAAAGTTATTGACATTTTTCTAAAATTTGAGGCTTTTGATGTTATATTTAAATAAAAGTTTTTTTTAGTAAAATCTTAACTTTTTATTTTGAACAAAATAGTATTACTAACTATGTATATTATAAAATTAAATAAATAAATAGATAAATACATACAAAAAATAAATAAAAAAACAATGAAGTAGTAATTTTATAACGCTAAAATGAGGTTTTTAGCGTCTGCGCTGATTGGAAGTATTTTCTTCTTAAAAACCTTGCACTAATGCTCAATAACTTAATACTGACTTTTTTTTAATTAATCCTTTATATATATAGATTTAAGTAAGAAATTTTATTCTAATAAGTCAGGTAATAAAAAATTACGCAATACACAACAAAAACAAAGCAATAAAACTTTAAAAATAACACCTTTTTTATTTCTACCTGCCCTATTTTTTATCGAAAAATTAAAAAAATAAAGGATTATCCCTAATCCTTTTCTTTATTTTTTATTAAGCTCTATCATATAATTTAAAATATCATAAAACTATATTGTATTTCGTGTGTTGTTTCCAAGAAAATTGAGTTCAAAGTTGAACAAATTTTCCGGGCAGAAATAAATGGTTTCGCAAAAATCGAAATTCACAGACCTTTGTCAATGTATTAATTTTGTTTTATTTTTAAAATAAAGTTTGACATTTTTTCTTAAAATAATGGGCTTAACCAGTTCATTCTGACAATTAATAACGAAGAAATCAAACTTTTTGTGTTTACCGTCAAAACGCAGTTTTTTGAAATCCGATTCAGTGAAACATTTTTGATCATAACTTCCACATCTGCAAGTATCTGCAGCTGATTTCTGATTTCTGTGCTTTAACATGAATGTATGGAGCATATGCTGGCATACTTACTTTCTTGGTATCTTTTGGAGCTTTTTTTAAAAATCAAAAATTTAAAAAAAACGCATTTGTTCATAGTACTAAAGGATCCGTGGCACCGTGAGAAGCCGAGTCGGGCATTTGAATGATGTCATATTCCACACTTAAGGGCATACATGCGACTTTCAAATAAAAAAATACTTTTCTTAATACCTTACACACAGATTGTTTTATTTCATTTCAATATATACCCACCCTTATTTAAAAATCCTTTACATTAAATACTGAAGAAAACGGTAATTTATTGCCTCTGCATTCGTCACACATGTAAACTGATTTTGTATTTTATAGGTTGTTTTCTCTTCGTTAATTTTTTTTTATTTATCTTATCATAATTTGTATTTATAGTCAAATTCAATAACTAGCCTCTGTCACTCGTGATAATCTCTGACTAAAAAATGTCTGTCGCAGCGCCCCGTAGTGGCTATGGAGAACGTTAACAAAAATAACTCGAAGACAACACTATAAGTTTTACATACAAAGATAGCACTGATTTTTAAAATATGATTTTCGGCATATGACCGCACTGCTACGACTTGCATAGTCAGTTCGATCAGTTCAAATTTGCCCTATTCTTTCCAATAAATCTGGCCGTATGGCTTCAATGGTGGTTTGAATTTTGACTTCTAATGTTTTAAGAGCTCCTGGTTAGTCGACATAAGCCAATGACTTAATAAAGCCTCATTAAAAGTCGCACCAACGAAGTTCTACTTAATAGGAACTCTTCTGGATATAACGTTGTCACCAGCTCCTTCCTAAATTCGGAAGAAATAATTGTAATTAATATAATGACTTGAGCATTGTCGTCGATCCATATACAGGAATTTTACTTTACTTTTTCCAATTAAATTTCAACAATATGCGAAACGTAATCAAAAAGCAAACAACAACCATCCCTATTCGCATTCGGAAAGATAAATTGACACACCTTGAATATCAAACACACATTTAATCACCCTGTAATAATTTTGCTTTGCCGAATTTAACCGCCAAGTGAAAATAAGACAAAGCCATTAATGCATGCGCAAAACGAAATAGCAAGCTAGATGCAAGAATTTAAAAAAGAATCACGCTGTCAAACAAAACACAAATCTGGAAATCAAAACAAAATTTGAAAAATTCAAATTCATCGCGGTCACTTCACCGGTAGTTTCCTAACGAATTTGTTGTTTTATTAAAAAAAAAAGTTATATTTGTAAAGAAAATGCACTTTCTTTAATTTAATTAATCACCCTGTAAGTCTGCCAAACGTCAACATGATGGATCACACTTCAAAATATTCAGCTGATAGCATGTGCAATAAGATTGTCAAACTAAGAATTGCTGTCAAGCTAACAATTGCTAAGACTATAATTTATTAACATTAAATGTCGTTTCTCTAATTACAGGTGATATTTATTGTAAATTATTTTAAGTTAAAATGTTTAAATAATAAACAAAATAATACTCTAATTACAGAGCAACTCATATTTGTTATAAATTATTGTCATCTCACCTAATCAAGACATAACCTTTATAAAACGACATTTTTGGTTATAGATAGATAGATAGATAGATAGATAGATAGATAGATAGATAGATAACTTCTTTATTAACAAAAAATTTTGATTAACAATATTTCTTTTCTTAAGAATAATGACATGGCTTATTCTGCCGTCTGCCTGATATGACATTTCATTTAGTGTTATAAAGAATAAAAATGAAATAAAATAAAAAAAAGTAACAAGTTTTTTTTTTTTTTTCAAATACGAAATTAAAGTGTATACAAATTCAAAAAAGCATAAAGTAACTCAAAATTAGATTTACACAATTCAATTGAGAAATTTAACAATTTTAATATGATTTGAAACACAAAAAGATACCAATTTTGAAATGATTTGAAACACAAATATATTTATACGTTTTCAATTTTAAAGTGATTTGAAACACAAAAGATATCAACAAAAATGTTGGTGCTTGAACTGCAACAACTGCTGTTTTAAGTTACATAACTATTGCGATATGCTAAGGCGTGTTTGCAGTACTTATAGAGGGTAGACCATCCTAGCGCTCCATTGAGTATTTCATAGAGTCGGTTTAGGGTGAGATGACTTGATTCGAAATACAATCGTCGGATTTCCTGCAGCATTGGACAGATCGCAATAAAATGGATTGTATCTTCATTCTCTCTTCTGTTGCAAAGCTCGCAAATTTGTGACAAGTCAGCTCGGTGGGGCATAAAGTTTAAGTTTAACAATTCGACACGAGCTCTTAATATGTAGCTTATAGCTTCGGCCGAAAATTCAGTACAGAAATAATTCGCTTCCGAGGGTAACTGGTGATTGAGGTTCTTATACATATTTCTAGATGTAGTTTCATTTGCTCTAGATAGATGCTGGGTGTAAATTTTTGCATCTATTTTAGCGATGACATTAGCAAAAAACCCCGGCCATTCATCAACGTTTGTTTCACTTAGGGGAAGATTAGTTCCGTGGGCTAGGGCTAACTCGTTCCAATCCTTGAATGGTGGAGCCCTCGTTTGCAACAATCTTACCATGATTGATTTATGAAGACTTCTTCCGCTTCTTCTCATAACTCTTATTAAATAGTCGGAGTTTGATTTTAGATTTTCAATGTAAAGAGGCGATAATCCAGATTCAACGTAGATGGCATAATTTGGCGTTGAATTTGGCAATCTAAATAAGCGCTTGAAGAAATATCTTTGTACTGCTTCGAACGCCTCTATATAAGTATGTCCGAAAACCAAGGTACCATAGCATATGCATGTATTCACAGTCGCGCGAAACACACGGTATTTTGACAACAGATCAATTTCTTGGTTCGCAAAGAACTTGGGCCACATTATGCTCAAAGCTAATTTAGCCTCATTACTTTTATTCTTAACATGCTTTGCGAAGTTAAGGTTGTGTGTGATTAAAACTCCCAGATACTTAAATTCGTGCACCAACTCAATAGCAATATTATTTAGTTGCCAATTCTCTTCGGGAAGCCTTCTTCTTTGACGAGTGTCAAATATCATCACCTTAGTTTTGCTAGTATTGATAGCTAACCCCCATTTCTCGCAGAATGTATTTAACCTGTTTATTTGCAGCTGTAGAGTGAAAGGGTTTTCCGCCAGCAATACTAGTTCATCAGAATAGAGTAATACTTTTACTTGTATGTCAGCAAAAGATATTCCTCCTGGAAGAACATCGGAAATATCATCAATAAATAAAGCGAAGAGGATTGGGCTTAAAATGCAGCCTTGTGGGACACCTGCTGTCGTTTCAAACCAATCTGATAGATGCGACCCATCCCATACCGAAGCAGTCGACGAGATAAGGAAGTTGAAGTATAGCTGCAAGAATTTCCGAGAGATTCCAAGCATTGAAAGCTTGTACAACAATGCTTGTCTATTCACCTTGTCAAATGCAGCTTTGAAGTCAACGAAGCAAGCGTATAATTTTTTCTTTTTATCAATACATTTCTTGGCAATACTTGTTAACGCAAATATATGGTCCAGCGTTGAGTAACCCGCTCGAAACCCGGCTCGGAACATACTGAGAAGGTTTTTGTCCTCAATCCAATTGGTCAGCCGTTCGTAGAGTATTGAAGTGAAGATCTTCCTTAATGAGCTAAGAATAGATATGCCTCTATAGTTCTCTGGCTGGTTCACATCTCCACTCTTATAAATTGTAAAAATAACTGCTTTGTTTAGATTGTTTGGAACATGAGACTCATCATATAATCGGTTGAAGTATAGAAGAAGATAATTTTTCATTTGCTCAGTACCATTTTTGTAAAATTCTACTGGAATTCCATCGATACCAGGTGCTTTATTATTTTTCATTTTTTGTAAAGTTGATTCCAATTCACGTAATAGTATTGGACCATCCAGTTCATCGACTATAAAGTTGGGGACAGCATAAGAGAAGGTATGGAGATTCACGTCAGCCGACAAAAGCGTTTTAAAATGAGTCGCTAGTGTCTCAGCTGCGAGAGTATTCACCGAATGTCGACAACGTCCTCCTAGCTCGCGAATATTATCCCAGAAAACTTTTGAGTTTTTACAATCTACAAGTTTCTTCGCCAGACTAGTATTGTTATCCCTTCTTTTTGCTGCGCATAAAGTCTTGTACTCCTTATTTACGTGAAGGTAAATACTTTTGAAGAACAATGCATTTGTGGATCGAAATAGTTTGAGATACACAAATGATAGGTTGCGGAGCTTCTTGCAATCGTTATCAAACCATAAGTTTTTAGGAGTAAAAGAGTTAGAGTTGTTATTTCTAATGGCAAATGGCGCTGAGATATGAATTACACTTGTTATTCGTTCATCTAAATGTTCTACTCCGGTTGTGGCATGGGGAGGGAGGGAGCTAAAGTTACGATCCAGGAGAAATTTATAAACGGTAGCACTGTTTTCTTTCCACCTTAATTTTTGGAAATTATTTGAGATGCTTTGGCTAGCTACATCAAAGAATTTAACGTTGACTTCTATTGGAAGGTGTGCAGAGAAGTTCGCTATGCCGACTTTGAAGTTTGGGGTTGTATTTAGCCACCCAGTTGATACTGCGCAAATATCGATCACTGACTGTCCTTGCCCGCTGATAAAGGTAAACTCTCCATATTCGTCGCCTGTAATCGCACCATTCAGTACAAATAGTCCAAAGTTTTCAAAGAATTCGGTAAGAAGTCGTCCGTTCCTATTAGACTGTTCATCTTTGGAGTTTCTAGCAACATTTAGTAAGTTTAGCGACAGTAATTCATAATTTGAAGGATTCTGATATCTCCCAATACGTGCGTTTAGATCTCCAATGATCATGATGTTCTCCAGATTATTGTTATTCACGTAATCAATTAAGCAATCGAAGTCACTCTGCCAGTTATTACAGTTCAAGTACACCGGAATTACTGAGTATTTTAAATTATCATTAAAAATATGAAAAATAATTCTATTTTCTAAACAAATAAGTTTGACAAAATTGCTATTTATAGTTTTTTTTGACACCACATAAAATTCCTCCACTAGCTCTACCGTGGACGTTTGTTCTAGTTGCAGGTGAACACATTATTTTAAAATTTTTGAAATATTTTATGCAATCATTTTCGTGTTTTTCCTCTAAGAAAGTTTCTAATAAAATTATAACATCAAAATCTTGAATAAAGTTAAAGAAATCAGGTTGTGCAAGCTTACTTCTAAGACCTGTAATATTATACGATAAAATTTTTAAAGTTTGTAAATTATTGTTAGTTTTAATATTGTGGCAGACGACAGATTCTTCCTATTGCGAACCCCCCCTTACGACTTGTGAATGTTGACTCACAGGTGGCGCTATCATCGGTTGAGAGGAAGATGGTAAAGAAGATGGCGAGATCGAAGTTGGTGCAAATTTCACTCCCTCGTTGCAGTCAAAAAATTCAGACGATCTGTCACCAAACATCTGCTTGATAAATGTCAACTCCGTAGATCTTTTGACATTAAGTCCACGTGAATATTTGTAAACAAATGTGTGGCTATTAATTTGCATTCTGTCGCCCTTGACAATAATTTTCCCGTTCGGATTAATTTCGAGAAGTTTGCTTCGGAATTGCAATAGTGTTTGCCTCTTTTTTCTATATAAAAGTGATTGCTCCCGAAAGATACTGATGGCCGAGTTTTTAAGATGGTGCGCCGCGGCGCGCCGCCGCGGCTATAATCTTGTCTACGATTTCTGCCGAAAGAAGCTCGAGAACAACAGTTCCCCGTTGTGCGTTGTTGTTGTGAATTTCACGGGACTTTTTAATGTGCAAACTATCACTTTCCTGTAGCTTAAGAAGCCCCTTGCAACTTTGTATAGCGAATTGAGTTGCATTGGTTTCTGCGTTTATGGGAAGGTGTACAACAATGGAGCATTCGTTGGCCTTACGTGATAAGAACTCAAGTTGATTTTCCAGAAGCTCGCATCTTTCCGACATCACATGAAGTTGATTGTTAAGTTGCAAGTTTTCTTCTTTCAGAGAATTTACTTCGCTGTAAAGTCTCGTTAGATCATCCCTTGTAGCAAGATCTTTAAGTTTTTCGGCAAAGATATCATTGAGGATGCCTTTCAATTCATCGATTGATAGATTACCTACTACCATCTTAAATTCGTTTGATGAAGAGTATTTTTTGCTACTGGTGTTCGGTTCGGGAGAAGTTTCGTTTATATTTCGTTTTTTACAATTATGGTTCATAAGGACAATACCGTAACGACGAAAATGGCTTTTGGCGATAATAAAATCAATGAAAAAAATTCGTACCTTATGTTGTTACAGACGAATTTTGTGTTGTATAAATAAAAAAGGCAAAAAGAGCTACTTTATGAAGTTTTTGTTCAAAATTAGCAGATACTTTAATGAGAAAAATAAACTTTTTGTACGAACGAATAAATTTTAAACTTTCACCTTTGACAGTTGAAATGTCATTTTTGGTTATATCAAACAAAATGAACAAGTTGCGATTTAAATTCACTATTTTGGGATCTTCAGATCCTCTAAATTTAGGAAAACTAGCTGAAAAATTCTTGATGGAAAAGTTCTCTAACAAAACTTCTAATGCTGACCAGTGGATTGACGAATTCGAGAAGGAATGTGAAAGGTTTGAGATTCTACAAGATGAGAAGAAGATCGAAACTTTGAAACACTTACTTGAAAAGCAATGTCTGGACTGGTATGGCAGTATGTTGATTAAACTCACTGTAAGCTCAACTTGGCATCTTTGGAAAAAAGCCTTTTGTGAAACATATTGCAATAAAGGCTGGTCTCAAGTCAAATATGCCTTTGCGTTTAAATTTCAAGTTGGTCCAATGCTTGAGTATGGAATAAAAAAAAAAAGACTATTACTAGAAGTAAACAAGTCTATTGATGACGAAACAATGATAAACCTGATTGCAATGGGCCTGCCAGATCATACAATCGATAAAATTGATAGGGAATCATTAAAGGCCACAATCAATTTATACAGTGAGATCAATAAATATGAACATTTGATAAAGAAAAAAAATTAAAGATTAAGTTCAGAATACAAAGAAAAAGTTTAATCCAAACAAAACAAAAACCAAAAACAAAGGGGTTGGGTACGATTGACCGCATTTTAAAATCTCGTTTTTAAAATCTCGCATCTTAAAATCTCGCATTATGAAATCTCTTATATCGAAATCTCGCAATTACAAAATCTCGCTTAACGAAAGCTCGCAACATTGAAATCTCGCAAACTAAAATCTCGCTATTTAAAATCACGCATTGAAATAAAATATTTATTAATTCGCGCGCGCGAATTAATAAATATTTTATTTCAATGCGTGATTATAAGTCTGTCTGATATTACCTATGCATAATCTACTTGTTAACTACTTTACATTGAAATCATTGTATTATATATAAAAAACGACTTCAACTGTCAAAAATTGATTACTTGCGAAGCATAGCTCAAAACCTCTCGCTATCTTAAAATTATTGTTTTTGTATGGAATTTTTATATTATCTTTACTTTTTGTTTGTTAACTATTGAAGTAATTTATTTTTCAATTAAATGACTTACCTGGGAATTTATTGTGTTTTGTTATTTTTTGTTGTTTATTTATGAGAAAAAGATAGAAAAGTTTGTTATATGCATATTAGACTTCTATATCAATTGTTCATAGTGTTCAAGATCAACTGGATTAAGGATTAAAAGGATTTAATTCGATCGAATTTTTCGACTTTTACAATGCGAGATTTTGTTATAGCGAGAATTTTATGCAGAAGCGAGATTTTTTTAAAAATGCGAAATTTTGGTTTGCGGGATTTCGAAAATGCGAGATTTTCTTATGTAAGATTTTAAAAATGCGAAATTTTGTTTTGCGTGAAATTTTTAAAAACGCGAAATTTCGTTATAAGAGATTTTAGTTTGCGATCAATCGTACCGCTCCCAAACAAAGATGTACCATTTGTGAGAGACTAAAGAAAGGTGTCCGCTATCACTCAGAAGCTTCCTGCTGGTTCAAAACAGAAGATAAAGGAGAAAAGAAAAACCAAATTAAACTCGTCAACAACTCAGAACTGGAATGCGAACTACAAAATGAAGACCAAAAAAACTTGTAGTGACACCATTGATAAAAATAAAATTAGTATTGAATAAAAATCTTGAGGTGTTTGGAATTTATGACTCATGCTCAAATGTTTCACTGATAAACTCAAGATTGTTAAAACTAAAAGAAAATAAAATAGCCAATTCGAAGAATACTAATATAAAAACTATTAATGGTGTGAAAAAAACAACAGGTTTAGTAACTTTAACTGTGCAAATTTTTGACTTAGAAAAAGAAATAAATGTTTTTGTTATAGATAGGGAAAATTTTGATTACGATTTTTTAATTGGATTAGATTGTATTAAAAGTTTTTTTTTAACTCAAGATGAAAAACTAATAATAAGTCAAAAAATTCCAAAATCAGATATTATTTGTAATGAAATTGTAGATACAAATTTAAAATATAATTTTTTTTCTAAAAATATAAAAATATTATGAAAATAAGTACTTAAAATTAGTTAACTTTAATGAATACATTGAAGAGCAAAATTTTAATATTTCTGTAAACCATTTAAACAATGATCGACAATCAAAAATAGATAAATTGATAGAAGATAATTCTTAGATATTCGCCAAAAATAAATATGATGTCGGTACAATAAATGATTATGAAGCACGCATAGACTTATTAGTCGATAAATATTGCAGTAAACGACCATATCGCTGTACAATCGATGACAAGAAGGAAATAAAAAAACAAGTCGCGATGCTACTGGATAAAAAACTAATAGAGGATTCATACAGCCCATTTGCAGCTCCAGTTACGCTAGCATACAAAAGAGATGAAGATAAAAAATCAAGAATGTGTATAGATTTTCGTGATCTAAATAAAATTGTTGTGCCACAATCACAACCCTTCCCTCTAATTGAAGATTTAATGATAAAAACAAGAAATTGTAAATTCTTTTCTACACTTGATATAAATTCATCTTTTTGGTCGATACCTCTGCGCATCTCGGATAGACACAAAACAGCATTTGTGACACAAGAAGGGCATTTCCAGTGGACATGCTTACCATTCGGCCTTAAAACAGCGCCAGCAATCTTTCAAAGAATACTAAGCAATATAATCAGAAAACATAAGCTCACAGATTTCACCGTAAATTACATAGATGACATACATATTAATATTTTCAAAATCTTTTTCGGAACTCATGGAACATTTGACACAACTTTTTGAAGCTATAAAAATAGAAGGTTTTAGATTAAAATTTTCGAAATGCACATTTGCCGCGGACTCGGTAAAATACTTGGGTCACATAATTCAAAATAATTCCATAAAACCCATTAAGGATAATTTGATTTTAATCAAAAACTTTCCAACACCAAAAACACAGAAAAATGTTAGACAGTTCCTAGGGAAAATAAATTTTTACCATAAATATGTTGAAAATATAGCAATAAGACTAGACCCACTCCATAACTTACTAAGAAAAGGACGAGAGTTTATTTGGACAAATGAATGCCAAAAATCTTTTGACGAAATGAAAAATATATTGTGCTCTAGACCGATACTTACAATTTATGACCCGAATCTGCCTATTTACATTTACACCGATGCGAGTTTGCAAGGAGTAGGAGCTGTACTCAAACAACCACAAAACAACAAAGAGGAGAAACCTGTAGCATATTTCTCAAAAAAATTAAATGAAGGACAGAAGAGAAAAAAAGCTATATAACCTGGAATGCCTTGCAATTAAAGAATCTGTGAAATACTGGCAACATTTTTACTAATAGGAAGAAAATTCACCGTTTTTTCTGATCACAAACCCCTAGAGAACATGAACATAAAATCAAGAACTGATGAGGATCTAGGAGATTTAACATACTACTTATCACAATATGATTTTGATGTGAAATATTCTCCAGGAAAATTTAACTTGGAAGCTGACTCTTTAAGCAGAAATCCAGTTTTAGAACCCGATGAAAACGAAGATGAACAATTAAAAGTAGTAAATCTAATCAAATTGGAAGACATATTAAAAGACCAAGAAAATAATGAACACATACAAAACAAGACAAAGAATCTAGCATCTAAATGCAACATCTATTAGATACAAAAAGGTAAAAAAAAAAGAAAAAATCATATTATCAGAACACTTCAGTAAAAAATTAATGAGAGATGTTCATGAACACTACTGCCACATAGGTATTAACCAAATGAAGAAAAAATTAAACCAATACACGGCCAAAAATTTAACAAAAAATATTCAAAACCTCTGCAAGTGCTGTGAAATCTGTATAAAAAACAAATCCAAAGGGCAAAAAAAGTTTGGTCTAATGTCACACCTAGGTCCGGCTGCAAAACCTTTCGAAATAATGTCCATAGACACGATAGGAGGCTTTGGAGGATCTAGATCAACAAAAAAATACCTTCACCTGTTAACCGACCACTTTACGAGGAAAGCTTACATTCTGACATCGAAAACGCAAAGTGCAAACGATTTCATTAAGCTCGTTAGAAACATACAAAAAGACAACGAAATCGGTCTAATCTTGACAGATCAATATCCAGGGATAAATTCTAAGGAATTCAAAAAGTTTTTTTACACTTCAGAATTTTCAGAAAGTAGTTAGCTTACAGCAAGCGTCACACTACGATCAGAGGCTCATCATTAGTGCATGTGTTAGTTGTTAGCAAGATAATAATACAATTAAAGCCTAACACACGCACAAAATACAAAACATAATTAACATGTAACATGAAATATTACAGAACAACAAAAAATATAATTAAGACGATTACGATAGTGGAGCACTGGTTCTAAACAATGATTTTAATCCCACCTTATTTAAATTTAAATCTATCGATGAACAGTTTAAGTTATATAAAATGCTCATTCGACTTAAGGCTTCATTCTTTCCATAGTTAGTTCTAGGGAAGTCAATATGTATAAAGTCAAAAGTACGCAGGTGATGAGTTCCGCCTCGGTAATTTAAATGTATACAAGACAGCAAATAAGGTGCATCAATTTCACCATTAATAAGTTGATGAAAAAATATTAAATCATTATTAACACGCCTTTGATGGAGAGTTTGCAATTGAAGAAGCTGAATACGATGTTCATAGGGAGGCAGATTATAAGGATCTTCCCACGGAAGACCCTTTAAGGCGAAGCGAATGAAATTATGTTGAATTGATTCAATACGTTTCTTATGAATTTCGTAATAGGGAGTCCATACCTGCGAAGCATATTCAAGATGAGGACGAACATGACAATTGTACAAAGAAAGAGTAACATAGGGATCATTGAACTCCTTTGCCCAGCGTTTTATAAAACCAAGCATAGAACTTGCTTTATTAACAATAAAATTAATGTGATGTGTAAATTCTAAGTTTAAACAGAAATGAACACCTAAATCTTTAAATGTTGAGACGCGACAGAGTTTTTGCTGAGATATACAATAATCAAATACACTACCGATTCGTTTTTTAGTAAAAGTTATCGTCTGGCATTTTAAAGGGTTGAGTGAGAGGCTATTTTTCCCACACCAGAATGTGAAACTATCAATGTCGGCTTGTAAAAGGATGCGATCTTGGGTGGACTTTATTATGTTAAAAATTTTCATGTCATCAGCAAAAATAAGAACATCACTTGAGCGTAGACAAGACGATACGTCGTTTATAGACAGGATGAATAGAAAAGGGCCAAGATGGCTTCCCTGGGAAACACCAGATTGAGCAACAAAAGGTTCAGAATGACAATTTCTAAATTTTACCTCATAAGATCAGTTTTCAAGGTATGATTTGATCCAAGCTAAGAAAATGGTGGAAAACCAAGAGCTTTAAGTTTAAATAAAATAATTCAGTGGCTAAGTTGGTCAAAAGCTTTGGAAAAGTCAGTGTATATACAGTCAACTTCATAACCTTGTTCTAAAGCGTTTGAACATATGTTTGAGAATGTGAGGAGATTAGTAACGGTTGATCTTTTTTTCACAAAACCATGTTGCTGTTCGCAAATGAGATTTTTACTAAAAAATGCTACACTTACACAAACAACTTGTTCAAACAATTTAGGTATGCAAGAAAGCTTTGCAATGGGCCTGTAGTTTGTTATATCCGCTTTGTTACCTTTCTGTAAAATTGGTGTAAGAAATGACTTCTTCCATATACTGGGAAATTTGCCTGTTTTTAGAGAAAGTTTGAATAAGAACGTAAGGGGTTCAACTAAAGCATTACCACACTTTTTTAATATTATCGCGGGAATACCATCGGGACCGGCTGAGCAGTCATCATTCAACGCGGATAAAAGATCAAGTACCGTACTCTGTAGGGATGTGACTACAGCAAGTTTGCGAAAAAGAGTGAAGATTATGAAAATATACTTCATCAATTTCTTGAGGGCTATTAACAAAAGATTCACGGAAATTTGTTGCGAAAGCGTTACAGATATCAACAGTTTTATTTAAAGAAAGATTCTTGTAAGTGAAGTTAACTGGAAAGCCATCTGATTTTTTCTTTAAATTTACAAGTTTCCAAAATTTTTTAGGATTCTCTTTCAAAGAGGTGCCCATATCAGTAACATAAAAAGCATATAAATGATTTGAAAGAGACTTAAATTCGTTAAAAAGTTCAACATAAAAAAAGAAATTGATTGGAGACAGAGTTTTGAGATAAGTTTTCCATGCCTTATTTCTTTTGTTACGCAGTAAACGCAATTCTTTCGTGTACCAAGGGTGGCTAAATTTTGTATTTCTTGATTTCTTTAAAGGTACATTTTTTTCTAAACAATTATTAAAGATCTTATAGAAATTTGAAACTGCTTCGTCAATATTAGAAAATGCTACATTATCAGCAATTCCAGACATGGTTAAATCTTCAGACAACAACTGGAAATTAGCTTTTCTGAAGTCAAAATTATATAAGCAATCAAAGGAATTACTGTGTTCATTAAGGTGATTACTTAAGTCAAGAAAAATGTCCAAGGGGGGTGATATTTATCAATATTAGTAATTCCTGATCTAGATTCTAGAACAAGAGTACTAATAGCGTCAGAAGAAAAGACTAAATCGAGAATTCGATTTTTTGAGTTTTTAATACAGCTAGTTTGCTGTAAGTCAGTAAAAAGGATTTTATCGAGAAAAGATAGTTCCAATTGTGAAGAAGATAGAGAGGCTTCAAGGCAAGATTCGTCTTCCGATGGAATCCAATCAATGTGTGGTAAATTAAAGTCACCTAGAAGTAAGATATTGGTGCCAGAGCAGGACAAACTGATAACAAAGTCTAATGCCAAGGAGAGTTCGCTATAAACAGACTCCAAACTCTTTGGAGGAATGTAGACGTTTAAAATGAAAATAGTCTTAGTCTGTACCATTATCTTTACACATACCAGTTCAATTGATAATACAAATGGAAAAGATACAGAAGAAGAGAAATATGTATTATTTACCGCTATGAGAACACCTCCACCTAAATCCTTTGCATTACCAACATGACGATCGTTTCTGTAAACTTCGAACTCTTGACTGAAAAGTTCTGTGTCGGAAAAGCTTGAATTAAGCCAAGTTTCTGTCAAAACGAATACGTCATGTGGAAATGATTGGGAGTTAAGGAAAATGTCAGCAGTCTTGCTACGAAGTCCCCTTACGTTTTGGTAGAAGAGCGCAAGCCTGTTAAGTTTTTTGACTTGGTTTTCAAAGAAACACCTTGTTTTTGACTCTGTGTAAATTCTTTGATTAAAGTCTCTGCGGGCCATATATTTGTGTTGCAAATAGAATCGAAGAACGTGGGATTCGTTATTAACTTAAAAGAAGAAACAAAACTATTTGGTTTGCTGATCTTAGTACACCTAATGGAAGAGCTGCAAGGTATGCTCTTGGTAGACACTAAGTGGGAAGTTATATCTTCTGGCGTTGTAACTGGGTCCAGACGAGCTTTGATGAAGGAGTTATTTATTATAGTTCCTGTAACGGAGTCGCTATTGGAAGCTACATTTGAGTCAACAATTTGAGGTATATAGGGGGTTACGGTGGGATCTGTAGGTATTTGGGTGATGTTGACATTTGTTCTTTTTGATGGAGGGGTTGAATTTCTAGCAAGTTCAGAGTTTTCTCGGCTTCTTTTCTTGGACTTTTTTTTTTGTTTGTCAGGTACACTTTCTGGGTTTATAACACCAGAACCTGATTGCACGAGAATATCTTTATCTGCAGAAGAGAAAGTAGTAGGAATAGGCTGTGCCAAACCAAAATCATTAGTAGAAGTAGAACTATCAACCATGATGTTGGTTACAAAGTATGCATTTAATTTGCAAACTGCAGTGTTGAAAGACTTCAGTAGCACTTCAAAATCTTTAGAAAGTTTTAAAATGTCAGCCTTAAAAGAAGACATTTTAAAAGCTAGTTGAGATACAGAGAGCTTACGGCAGTCGTGACAGTACCAGTAAGCAAATTTCGAATTGACTATTTTTTCAATGAAAGCGTTCGTTGAACCAACGCATTTTGCATGGTAAAGACTACCACAGGGTCCGAAACAGGCAAATAGAGGATTGTTATTAGCACCCTCTTGGCAATTTTTATTGTAGCAATCCATATTTTACGAAGGAGTGTTAAAATATATAATAAAAAATATAGATACAAATTTATTAAAATAAAAAAAAATAAAAACAATAATCACGGAAGGCGGGACTCGAACCTACGTGTTTCAACAAAAGTCACACGATCAAAATATGCAACTTGTTTTCACAGCTGTAATTGTCCTTTCTCTAATGGATTGAATGAAAGGTTAAACCAAACTTTAGTCAATAAGATCAGATGCAAAATCAACGAAAAAGATACAAAAAAGTTAACTTGGACAACAGCAGCATAGATGTGCACACAAAAATACAATGAAACTGAACATTCTGTGACTGGATTTGCTCCTTCGTACCTGATGGATGGCATAGATTTAACAATATTGCCAAATGAACTAAGGGAAACAAACTCCGAGCAGGATTGGAAACGAGACAAGAAGATAGCCCTAGAGAATACTATAAAGTCTCACAATTACAACAAACGGATATTTAATAAAAACCGAATACACTTTGACTTTAATATAGGTGACATGGTATTTTTGGAAAATGGTAACAAATTGAATAGAAAAAAGCTTGAAGAATTAAAGATCGGACCATATAAAATCATCGAAAAGATGTCAAACTCCATCTACAGAATAAGCACTGGCCATAGGAAATCAGAATCTAACCTTTTCCATATTTCAAAGTTGATTCCAGCTCCTTCACTGAATAGAAAGGATTGTAAGAAAAAAAAATTAAACATGCTATAAACCTGCGAGATAATTTCTCCTCCGGAAGGGGGGGGGGGGGAAAATGCACTTTCTTTAATTTAATTAATCACCCTGTAAGTCTGCCAAACGTCAACATGATGGATCACACTTCAAAATATTCAGCTGATAACATGTGCAATAAGATTGTCCAACTAAGAATTCCTGTCAAGCTAACAATTGCTAAGACTATAATTTATTAACATTAAATGTCGTTTCTCTAATTACAGGTGATATTTATTGTAAATTATTTTAAGTTAAAATGTTTAAATAATAAACAAAATAATACTCTAATTACAGAGCAACTCATATTTGTTATAAATTATTGTCATGTCACCTAATCAAGACATAACCTTTATATATTTTGTTAATAAATAAGGAAATAAGGTAAGTTATAAAATTTAAACTATTTGCATATAAAAGTTATCAAATTTAATAATTATTAATAATTTCCCTGAAAAAGCCCGATTTTTCATGTGAAACCTTCTAGAATTTCGTGGCATAAAATTCCGAAAAATTCCTTATATAGTTTTAATGCATTCCTTTTCATCTCACTTCCAGGATCTTCAATAAAATCAAGAATTTCGAATATTCTGGAAATAGCTTTTCCAAAAAAATCAACCAACCAACTTTCATCGAATTTTAGTTTAGCAAACCATAAAAGGGTAAGTGCCAACGCCTTAATCATGTAATTTATTTTTAAATTTCCTTCCAAAAATGTGAAAAATAATATATATGTACCTTAGCTACCAACGCCCAAAACACTCCACGTTACAAATAAGACTTCATTTATTCTATTCAACTTTGAATATTCGATTCCCAGTGTAGTGTAGTTGTTGTGTTGGGCCAGGTCCAGATCTAGATTCAGAATCGAGATCCAGGTCCACAAAAATTTATCTTTCCACACCTAAAATATTATATTACAACCACTTCATTAGTCCTTTTCTTTGAAAACAAATTAATTTATAATCCTTCTGTCGACTTCGGCTTCAGCTTGGGCTTCGGCCTCGGCCTCGGCCGTGGGATGGAAGTTGAGGTTGGGGGTGCCCAAAGAATTGGTATTGCGGTTGACTTGGCATCATCAATTATTAGGGACCCCAATTCAATTGCTTTAGCAAACCAGAGTGTGGAAATGACACGGTATGGTAGTTTTTTGGTTTGTAAATCGATTCTCGGGTTAATGATATGACCATTGTCTCACCTCTTAATGGCAGCAAATATTCAGGATAATTTACTATAGAAATTGTAAGAGAAATCCGATGGACCAAACCAAACCAACAGCCAGCCAGCAGAAACAGCTGCAGCTTCTGATTTTACAACTGCTGTTGCTACTGCTTATGATGCTGACTGCTACCTTAGAAACTACAACTCCAATGAATGTGTAATGCTCGGTAGATTACCTATGTATGTACCTAGTTCGTTTGTGGAAATGAACCTAATTCTGGGTAAAGTTGAGAATAACTGACGTTCGAGTGGTAATGGCCCAGATTGTGCTTGCTTTTGCCATTGAATATAGAAGGTATATTTCGTACCTACCTACCATGTACCTATAATTGTAATAGCAACAGAGAGAACAGTGAACAGTTAACCACTGTTTATATATATAAATTTATATGTATAAACTTGAATGGTTTAATAATCTGATTTACCTTGATAAAGTAGGAGATTTCCCGAAGTAATTGAAAGTGATTTGGTGATAGTAGAGCAACTAAAGTACCATATAATGGTTCAGTTATATCCTGCAATTAAATTGGAGAGGATGTAGGGTGATTGGTAAGTAACTAGCATGGCTCTATAAATGGCTAATGGTTCAGAATAAAAGTCAGAATCTTATCTCGTTTTTGAATATGTAGTTGATTCTGGGACTTTATATGTGAAAGGTTGTTGGAAAGTTTTATAATTATTCGAACTCGATTATATTCTAAAGTTGGGGAGAAATGGTCATGGACAATAACACACGTTTTCTTCATTCTTTGTCAACCAACTTGCCTCAAACTCCACAGTTGATCAACACTAGAGTTAATATTAAACTTGAAGTTGAGAGGATAGTTGTTCTTTACTTTCTTAACTATCAACTCAGTAGTTAGAATTTAAAAGTTGATTTAAGTGAAGATTTTAAAATATCTATTGAGAAAATAATAACAGAAAAATGTTGTTATTACCTAGTCGTGCCATAAATTCTGTTACAAAACTTCAAAATCTTGTTGCTCAAAACATCCATTTGTTATAAAATGATTATCTTATTTTTCTAAATATTTACATAGTAAACATTGAATAGTTAGTTTCTGTTTCGCTTCTGTTACCATGGAGTGAGGCGCTTAAAAAATATAGGGTTCGCCAAATAACTTTTTTTTTTTAAATGCTATAAAAACATCGACTGTAGCTTCGGCTGTGTGGCACGTCACGCCGTCCTGTTGAAACCAAATGTTTCCAATATCCTCCTCCTTTTGTGAACAAAAATTCGTTCAGCATGGCCCGATAACGATCGCCATTGACTGTAACGGCCACTCCTAGCTAATTTTCGAAGAAAAATGGCCCAAGTATGACTCTGGACCAAAATCCGCAACAAACTGTGACTCGTTTTGGGTGTATCGGCTTTTCAATGTATGCGTGCGGGGTTTTTTTTTCCTCAAATGCGACAATTTTGCTTGTTTACATACATAAAAGATGATTTTTTTTTTGGCAAAATCAATATCTTCTCTAAGCGTGGTTTCCAGCGTTGTTCAAGCGTATACATCTATACACAACCATATTCGTTTAGCGGAAGAATAAAACTAATTATCTGTCAAATCAGACATGAACTAAGTGTTACCATTCACGAAATAAGCACTAGTTGAAAAAAAAACGTTCGATGGCGAACCCTTAGGCCCCTTTCACACCAAACGAATCCGAATCAATCTGGATCACTCCGAATCAAGTTGAATCTGATTCGTCATCTCCACTCTTTCACACCAGCTGAATCAACCTGAATCTATAAAAATCCTTTCATCTTCTTCATCGTCATAAATCGCACTATTTTCTTTAACTTTTAAAATTAATAACTCCACGTCCATCTCGTATGGTTGTTGATTCAAGACTGACCGGACGAGGAATCTGACAGGTTGAATCAAGTGCGACCTCGAATCAAACCTGATTAAACCAGATTCGTCCGGTCTGAAGGCGGGAAAAGAATCCCTTCACATTTAAACGGAGCGCTCGAAGCCGAATCTTGGTCAATCAGATTCAACTTGATTCGGAGTGATTCTGATTGATTCGGATTTGTTTGGTGTGAAAGGGCCCTTAGAATCGCAATGATTGCCTTACATAGATAAGAAATGGCGAAATCGTGTTGTTTTAAAAACCATTTGGAAAGACATAAGGTGCAGGGAATTAACTTCACGGGAACTACCTTCACATGGGAACTAACTTCACCACTAGTGGGAATTAATTTCACATTTTTTCTGTGAAGTTATCTCCCACTGAAGGCGGGCGATAATTTCATCAGAAAATTGTGTGAAGTAACTTCCCACCTACGATTGAAATATCTGAAAAAATATCAAGGGTTGAATTGGTGACGTGAAATAGTACCAAATGAAATAACACCAAATTTCAAATTTGGCCTTATTTCGTTGTTCAAAACGAAATAAAACCAATTTGGCTTTATTTTGATTTATAAAAAGAAATAAGGCCAAAAAAATAATGGAAACAACGCCGAATTTTTAAAGTTCACTTTTTTACATACAAAACACGCAAAAATGGTTGATTTATTGTCTAGAATAGCTACTTTTGCTAAAAAGTTTTTTTGAATTGATAGCACGGCGGCGTACTAACAGCTAGGTATCACTATAGGATTTGGGGTAGGTGCGAGTTTGGGTATATGCAAAGAACTTTTGCATTTGAGCACTAAAATCAAAGAAATTCCCAACAAAAAAAAAGCAAGTATGGCTCACAGTTATGAAAGAATCACAACGCATTCGTGTTCTATGCATATACCCAAACTCGCACCCACCCCAAATCCTATAGTGATCCCAAGCAGGGGGGTTGCAGGGGGGCAGCATGCCCCCCCTTACATACCTAGCTGTTAGTACGCCGTGCTATAAATTCAAAAAAACTTGTTTTAGGCTCCAATTTCAAAAATTTCAATCGAGCAACAAGTATCTGTCATTTTTCAACTTCAACTTATGTTAACTTCACATGAAAGTGAAATTGATTCCCACAAAAAAGTGAAATTATCTCCCACCTTCAGTGGGAAATAACTTCACCAAAAAAGGTTAAATTAATTCCCACTAGTGGTGAAGTTAGTTCCCATGTGAAGGTAGTTCCCGTGAAGTTAATTCCCTGCACCAAGACATAATGTTCGGGAATCGAATTCCTCGCCAGTTTGCTATGTCTTTAAAAACGAATAGCACAAAAAACCCATAGGAAGAGAAAGATAATGTCCAGAGAATTGGATATATTCTCCAGATCCATTTTAACGCTTATTATAGAACATCTACATATCATGGGCTACCGAAGCTCTACAGATCATTTTTTAACGCCTTGACTCTAAAAAAAAAATAGTGGAATTAGTCAATGGGCTTTTACTGTGGCACGCAAGAAATAAGCATTTAATAATTATATTTTTCAAATAAAAAGATTTTTACCGTTGAAAAAGTTTATAACAAGGTAGAGATGGCAGTCACAAACAGCCCTTGCTGCGCAACTCAATTAGCGCTGGAAAGCCACTGCGTTGCATTCAGAAAGGAAATCAGGTCTTTGATTTGTATCTTGGAAAGATCATCAAGATCACAGTTTCTCTTTCATGTTGGTCTCCGCAGCTATGGCAGTGAGTATTGTGAGGGATACCCATCTTTGATGCATGCTCTCCTATAGTTCAATGTCCGGAACATATTCCAGAGCCATAATATCCGCCTGTCTGTCAGTGCAAATAGCCCTGTTTATATTTTGGTTTAATTGTTGTACAATAAGTACACAAATTGGTCAATAAATTAACTCAATTATTTTGGTTTAAGTTTGATTTGAGTGTTTTGCATACTTGTGCGATTGCTAGTATTTCAATCAGGTAGCCGAAAAGACTTAGATACATGTAAGGGCCCAGAAAAGATTCCCGACCCAACTCCACCCTGCATCTTTGACCCGTCAGTAAATATAGTCGTAACTATGCCATCCTGCCAATCATTTCTGGCAGGAGATGACTTTAAAATCTTTATTGAGGTTCAAGGCAGGGTTGGTAGTTGACAGTGTTGCAGTAGTTGGTATCGCCAAAATATCCGCTGGAATCAGTTCGTTAGTGTTGCCATGCCCATAGGGTCTGGAAAACTAACAGTTTGATTCTTTAAGCCTTAGCGAGCTGCACGATATTAAATATTTAATGCGTAGATCTACTGGTAAAAGGAGGTGTAGAATAACGATTTAGACATCTGTTGATTGAAGGATTGAAGGACTCCTGTAGTGCTTTGAACCTTCCTTCGTTTCTCGATATTGTATTTCTGGTTAAACTGTAGTCTTAAGGATAAACCATCAACACGCTTCTATAATGGTTTGATTGAAAGTCTCACTCTAAAGTGTCGCATCTCGCCATTGTCTTATGTATATTTCTATTTGCTTGTAACAGAACTTATAGCACGACTAGATACTTTAAAATCATAATTTTTTAAGAGGAGATACCGGTGCACATTGGTTTTAAAATTTTGAATATTAAAATGGGATGGAAAAATAGAGTTTTTCTTGATGAGTGGTTAAAACAAAAAATCTCTATACTTGACAGTATGTCCGAAATTGAGATCAAAGGTAAACTAATAAGCATTCTTGGACATGCGAGTATTACGGCTGAATTGTTTAAGAGGGAAAATACAATTGGCTAATTCGAAAAAACGTTGTTTGTAATAATATATGTAAACAACGAAAGGCATAAAACATTGCGACGGTGTTCGAAGCGGCTGATAATACGAATTGGAATTTGGAATTTGACAGTCGAAATTTATAAACAAAGTCGCGAACTTAACGTGGAATTATGTTCAGTTATTTTAATTTTCTTCTTTACTTTAGGTTAGGTTGAAGTGGCTTTCCGTGGTGGAATAGGACCCACTTATTCCAGTTTATGGCCCATTGTGATACCACGTGAATCTTGAGGCTTTCTTCTTAGCTCAATGAAACCAATTTGAGTACCTTACGAAACGTGAGAGGCTGATTATGTTAATATGAATGAGATCGTACTTTAATCGTTATAGAAGAATTCTCTTAGATAAATCGTTTGTTTTTGAGCTAGAGCAAAGCATGTACAGAAGAGGTGAAGAACTGTTTCTCTTCTTCGTCATCCATACAGCTTCTGCGTAGATGCGTGGCATGCTTTCCTATTAGACAGTGTCCCGTTATGACACCGATTATCGAGGTTATATGCGATCTGCTTAGAGATAGCAAGCACCTTGTTCGCTTTCTAGTGTAGGCCAGATGTTTTTTGAGACCTGACACGTGATGATGTTATTCCACCTAGTTTTTGCCTTCTTCATAGCGACTTGCATTAGCAATAGTTTACATGTAGCGATTAATATGCCAGAATTTCCCAAACTTGGCAGAATAGGTTGTACTGTACCATCCAGCAAAGGTGAATATTAAACTGTTGTGCCATCTTCATTAGAGATGATCGACAGTTATGGATTGTTATAGAGTTTTTAGAGACAGAGTCCACAGATTTGACAGCCGCCTGACTATCTAAGAAAATATGGATATCAGATGTTGATATCACGTTTTTTTTCACGACAAGACATGTTTTATCGCCAAAATTTCCGCCTGGAACATGCTACAATGATTGGAAAAGCGGAATGAGAGACTTACATTCATTCATTCAGAGTGCACACCCTCATCAGCCCCTTTATTTGTTTTTGATCTATCTGTGTAAAAGTGGACTGACTCGTCTTCCAGGAATCCCTTTTTATTCGAGAAAGATCTGGAAGGTATAGAAATCTGAATGTTTCTGTGGAATTGCAGTTGAGGCATGGTGAAGGTGATGTCTGTGTACTTTGGAATTGATTAAAAATACTTAAGAATTACGAAGTGGCCAATGTTGTTGTAAGCCACTACGACGAAGCTTTACTGCTGGAACACAATGCAAAAATCGGAGCCGCAGCCGGAGCCGGAGTCGGAATAGCTGTCGTACGTTAACAGAAAGTACGCACACAATGCGTCGTACGGCTTTTTGATGTTATTTGGTATATTTGCAGTTTACAAACACATCAAATTTATCAGAAAATATTTTTTTGTTTTCTTTTATTTCTTATTTAAATATTTTTCCACCTTTTTATTGAAAAACTATTAAAAAAAATATAATCACCAAGTTATTCACTTCAAAAATGGAAACGTCACATGTGTCGTACGTCAAAGTTAAAAGTTAGTCAACTCTTCCGACTCCGGCTGCGGCTCCGATTCCAGTTGCGTCGCGTTGTGTTCGTACATTTGCATTTGCGTACATTGAATACTTTGACAGCTATTCCAGTTACGACTCCGACTCCGGCTCCGACACCATTGTGTTCCAGCAGTTAAGGCGAAAAGCAGAGCTTGCAGCTATTTGTTTTGTAAATATATCAAGAGGTTTTAGGTAGAGTAGGGTGTCCGTTGCCGCAGTTGGGGACGTGCGAAGCGATCCTCTTATATGTACATAGGCAAGCTGAACGTTGAACTTTATTTAGTTTGTCGCAGTTTATATAGCTTTTTCTAAAGCAGTCCACCATACTGCCACACCGTATATTAAAATTGGTATGATTGTATAACCAATGCGTAAATCGGGATTGTAGGCCCCATTTATTACCAATAGATTTTTTGGAAGAAAAGAGACTACAGTAGCTTTTTTGACTCTTTCTTGTACATATATTGCGTTTCCAATTTAGTTGTTTGTTTAAAAAAGACCCATATACTTAGTCTCATCTGAGAATTTTAATTTGATACTTTTAATATAGGGAGGGTTAACATGTGGAATTTTGTATTTCATCGAAAACAGGACTAATCGGTTTTATGTGGGCTAACACCCATTCCACACCGATCAACCCAAAGTGTTAGTTTGTCTAAGGAGTTTTGTAAGAGTTCTTTTAGGGTGTTAAGATGCTTTCCTGAAACCACTATAGCAACGTCATTCGCATAGACAATCACAATCCGCATCCAGACAGTTAGGATTTCATTTACCAGAGGAGAGGGGTAGATACCTCGCGGTGTCCCTCTACTACCGAATCTGCTAGTAGAAGAGTTGCCCAGTTTTGAGTTAATTATTTTGATATTCAGCATTAAATGAATTAACTCCCCAAACGGACTCTCAGAGATGTTAAATCAGATTTAATTGTATATGTGTCCACGTTGTTAAAAGCGCCTTCCATGGCAAGGAAAGCAACCATATTGAACTCTCTATGGTTGAGGGAATATTCGATGGTGCGTACTAGTGTGTATACGCCGCCGTTTCCACCGGTTTGCCTTTACAGTAGGCATGTTGAGCTTAAGACAGAAGTCTTGTATCAATACTTGCCCTAAAATGGATATCAATCAATCTTTTTAAGGTTATAAGAAGGAATGATGATACCCTTATAAGTTATTGGTCGTAGGTGTTTAGATTTGACTTTTTAAGAATATTTTTGTTTAATTAGCCCTATTGTTAAGTCCCCTTTTATCAATTACGCTTTAGTTATCTTAAATTATTAATAAAACACTTTTCTGTTTGAAAGAATTAAAATATAAAATAATTGCGGTTTTGTTCGTTATCTTATGCCTATAATATTGCCTTTACTTTTCTATAGAAATTAAATTATTCAGCCCTGTTCAAAGTAAATATAAGGCAAGTATTTTTGTTCCCTTTGTGGTTTTGACTGACACTGGAGTTCTAGGGGAAATTCTTGAATTATTTAAATATCAGTTCAATATGTGTTTTATTTATTATTGGTAAATAACTACTTTAAACTCAGTTATTCAATTAAAAATCAGATATGTATGTATTCATTATAATTATTGTTTTCTTTAGAATTTTACAAATTTAAGTGTTAATATTTTATTAAGCGAGTTATTAAATATCGAATTATCGGATCTAGTCAAAGGAAGTTACTTAAGGTGAATCGCTTTGATTAGCTTCAATTGAGTTATAGGATGTCAAATTCATTAAAAGTTACTTTGTCAATCAAAATACATATATCCATTTTGATTAGTTGTAAATTCAGTGTTTAATCAAGGTTTAGAACTTGAAAAATTGGCGAAGGTACCGCTTCAATGGTCCATCGGCTTCTATTTTTGAGAAAACTTGTTCTTGTATGGGTGTTAACGAAGATCCTTATACAAAATACGCCATAATGCGATCGGAGAGATGCTAATTCTTGAGAAAGCCTCTCCGAAGTGGAATTGACTGATTTGAATCGTTTGCTATGGACGCCTGAGCAGCAGCGATATTTTCGGCACTTCGTTCGTGTACTTTACTATGATGAAAATGTTGAGTTTATTGAGTAAAAATTTCAAATGACAGTGAGATGACTAGAGTGGGTTTCCTATTGGAAAACGTGATATTGTGTTTGTTTTTGAAGCTCTGTTTCCTGTTGGAAATATGAAAAAAACATCGTATTTGGCATTTTTGAGACGACTTCTGGCATTTCGGACCACAGTAGGTACGACTGCACTAATGCAATTCGGTGTATTACAAATTCAACCGTACTTAAAAACAAGGCTCTGTTTTACACCTCTTGAATAGTTGAACAAATATTAAAAAAAACAATATTAGGCAGGTGGAAGGGTAGATGCTCATGCAGTTTATAGTATAATTTTTCTTTTTATTTCTTTAGAACTTAAAATTTACCACATTCCCATGTTGCACGTTTCTGCCGAAGGCATTTACCCTTTTTTTATTTCTGTTCTTTGGGGGTGTTTTCTTGTTGACGGAAATCGTTCTTTGCATGTTCTTGTTCCTATTTTTTGTTGTTGTTGTTGTTTTTCTTTTTTATTTTCTTCCATTGCCGATTCCGCACTGTGTACTTTAAGACGTGATGTTATTATGCAAAGCAAGCGTTTCCCTTGCTGAGCTGAAAATCCCCATTAGATGATCCCTCTATCTTGATGTCCCTTACCCAATATACATATATACCTACATACATATGTATAATGTATGTACATGTATATGTATATCAAAATATAGCCAATTGGGATTCTAGTCATGTTTCCTACTGAAACGAGCTTCCCAAAAAAGTTCTGTTTTCTTACATTAGGAAGGACTCACATCTTTTTGATGCTTACTTACATGCTGCATGTGGGAGAGCTCCAAGAAGAGATGTTTTAGTCGTAGTCGTAGTCATTCTTGTGCTCGTCCTCGATGACGACGTCGTCGTAGTCATGATATAGAGTTGGTCTCGGTCGTTGTCGTATAGTTCACATCTTTTTTGTATTTACATATGTATATGTATATATATCTACTATATGGAATAGTTCTCATGTTCCTATAGTCGTATATTTATATACGAGTGAATTTTTGTTCGTTACGTATTCTGTTTTAGATAAAATCGATAGGAAATAAACAGGCCAAAAAATGTAAGATAGGTGAATTAATCCAATTCTTATTTTTTGTTTTGCAATAATGTTTAACTCACACTTTTATTTTAAGTTCTTTTTGTTTTTAATTTAACATTTAAATTAATTGCGCAAAAGAAAGAAACATATTGAAAGAAACAAATTTAATATTGTTAAGGGATCTTTAAAAATTGATAGTGGCCATATTGTTGAAGTTACACCTGTCAAATAGGTTTTCATTTATTTAGTTTGTTTTGTCACATTCTTATGCCTTAAATATTAGGAAAAATAACAAAATCATATTGTTCCGGTAACTTTCGGAGCTTTTCGTGCTATGACGACTATTTGGAGTATTGTTATTAAAACACCCTCACGTAGACAAAGTGCAAGATCTTTTAAAAAAATCTCCCATGTCTATCCTTCGTGAAAGTAAAGAATAATAATCAGTGAATGTCGATTTCGATTTCACATCGCTTACATAGGAGCTCGGTCTTCCGCGGACCACAATTTGGAGAATGTTTTCGGCGTATAGCGGCGGTGAAAACTCAACTAACCCAGAGGCAGAAACTGAATGTAAAAGTCTATAGTAAATTACGTGTATTCGTTGAATGTGCCCTGAAGCTATTATAAGCCATTATTTTCTTTGAAAAATCATCTTAACTAACGATTCCTATTTCTGCATAAATGGGTAATAATATATTTGGCGAGAAAAATAATAATAATTATAATTATGATAGACGCTACATCTATTCCATATTCATATTTATCATTGGACTTATTAATTTGAGGCCCGTTATTGTTAACGATGACCTCTTCTACTTTAGACTGGGATTTGCCCATTTCAGAAATTGAAAAATAAAATAATAATTGAGATAAAAATTAATTTAAATTTTGAAAATTGAAGTTGCGAACGGAAAAATAAAAACAAATTGAATTTTTGCTCTTGCTGATTTCTTTTGCTGTTGTCATTATCGACTGGAACAGCTTGTGGAACTCTTGCTCTTCGGCTTTCTTTTGCTTCCGTTTGGCTGCTTTGTTGGAGCGGGTTGCTCCTTTCACTTGCTGGATCTGGCGCAATTATTTTTGCCTCACGTCGCTTGGTTGGCCAAGTATGTTTGCCAACCGATACAGTTCAATTAGGTGTTTCTTGAGCTGCATCCTCTTTCCCGCTCGTACCTTTGGAGTTGGGGGTACTGCAATTGGTTCTGCAGCACGGGTAGTATTTCGCCTCAAATACTCTTCGATGGTTAGGGGTATGGGGCCTACTCTGATTTGTTCGGTTTCTTTGGGCCTTGTTGGTTCTATTAGTAGTGCCTGGGCTTCTTTAATTAAATTGGCTGCTAGGGCCAGTTGGGTTTGCCGGGACATCTTATAGACAATGGTTTGCTGCTCCTGGCAAGATCGCCATGCAATGTTTGTACCCCTGATTGTGAGTCGTTTCCGTAGAGCAGACTTGGTCCGGCGAGTAGCCAAGTATACCTTAAACCAAAAGCGGATAGCTCTGTAGGGCACATTTCCGCTGATGATTCCCTGTATGGGATTTATTTGCTTAAATTTTGAATAAAATTATTATTTCCTAACTTATATTTTATCTATTTCACACAACTCAACACAATTTTCCTTTTGTGTCCTTTAAAAACGACCTTCGAATTTCAATTCGTTACCTCTCTTGGTGTAGAAAGAAAATTTCCGTTTTCGAACGCTAATGACATTCGGAAACGCATTGCCAGGTACGAAAAATCCGAATGCGGATTTGTCATTCCGTAAGTACTAGATTTCTTATCCGCATTAGAAATAGAGTTGTACTGTACCATTTCTGGTGAGTTCATCTGCCTTCAAATTTCCTAGAAGTTTTCTATGACCTGGCACCCAGCAAAGGGGAAACTGTTATAGAGTTTTTAGAGACAGAGTCTAGGGATTTGATAGCGGCCTGACTATCTGAGAAAATACGGATATCAAATTTCTTTACCTAGGACAAGACTTCTTTTATTGCCAAAGTTCCTCTTGGAACATGCTACAATGAATGTGGTGTCGGAATGACAGACTTCATTTCAGATGTTCAGACTACACATCTTCCAGGAAGTGGACGGACTCGTCTTCCAGGAATGCCCTATCCTCCCAAAAAGATCTGGAAGGTATAGAAATCTGGAAGCTTCTGTCGAATTGCAGTTGAGGTATGGGCAGTGGCGTCTTTAGGTATGGGCCCGGTGGGCCAGGGCCCAGGGCCCCGCAATAATTTGGCCCCCAAATCCACCAACTCAAAATGAATGAATCTATACAAGAATTATATAGAAAACGAAATAATGTGAGTGTAGACAGTAACAGAAAAACAAGTTTCATTTTACTCTCCGTTCCGTTGAAATTCTCCTCCTTAACATCTTAAACTTCTGGCAACATGAATCTTTAATCATACACCTGCACACGCTGTCAACATTATTTAAACAACTCTGCTTTCGTTCTACTCTACAGTTCTGCACACACGTTGGCTTTTCAACTCACTCCATAAACAAACACAAAGTTGTCCCATGATGAGTTGTACCATGATGAGTCGGATAGAACAATTTTGAAAATTTGGCTGACACAATTTTGACATTTCTGGAAAATCATGATATTTCAATAGAGGATTGTAGAGGACAAAGCTATGATAATGCGTTTAATATGTCGGGAAAATATGCACGAGCTGATACAGTTAACGCGCTCCATCATGGTTATAAGCAAATTACTGAAGCCTTGACATCTATCTTTAGAGATCCAGAGCAAGCTCCAGACACAAAAAGCGAAGCGCTAAGCCTGTCTAAGAAAATGTCAAAATTGGAGTTCCTCATTTTAACAGAAATTTGGAGCACAATATTAGAAAGAATTCATAAAACCAGCAAGAGCCTTCAAAAAGAAACAACAACGATTGACGTTGCTGCCAATTTGCTTTGTTCACTATGTTCTTTCATAAATGATCTTAGGGAAATTTTTGATAAATAGGAAGCGTGTGCCAAAATTCAGAATCCGGATGCTAATTATAAAGACTTAATGCAACGAAAAATAGTACGAAGTTCGCGTGCCACATATTTTGATAGTCCTGCACCATACGTCCAGCTAATTGGGAAAGAAAAGTTTAAAATATCAACTATTTTTCCAAATATTGTAACTATTACTTTGCAATTAAAAATATGATCCAATTGCTATCAAGAAATTAATGCACTGTTTGGCTTTTTTTGTCGATTACAATATTTGACTTCAGTGGAGTTGCAAAATTCTTGCGAACAGTTTTCAAAAAAATACCATAGAGATGTTAATGCAGAAGAACTTGAGGTAGAATGCCTGCACCTCGTACAGTATTTAAAAGAATTCAATAAAGATGTAAATCAAGATCTTATTACAATACCAAAATTGTACATTCTAATTACAGTGGATGAAATTGGGAACACATTTCTTTGATGGTTTCAAACTGCAGTGGAGAGCGTTCATTTTCAAAATTGAACCAGATAAAAAATAAAGTTAAAAGCACAATGCTACAAGATAGACTAAGCAGCTTGTCAATTTTATCAATTGAAAATGAATTACTGCAGGAAATTGAATTTGATGACTTAAATTTGCAACTGACAAAGTCAGAAAAGTATGCCTTCAATAATATTTTATTGTATACTTAAACTTACATATATATCTAAAAAAAAAAACAAAGTAAAACAAATATAAAAAAATAAACTTACATAAAATTAAAAAAAAAATATAAAAACATTAGAAATCAACCAAAAAACAATAAAAATTATCAAAAATCAACTATAAAGAAAAATGTTCAACTATTGAAGGTAAATTTAAAAAAAAATATAAAAGTATAAAAAAGTCTAAAGATGCCCCTGGGTATGGGGTAGTCTTTCTGCTTTGGAATTAATTATAAATACTTAAGAATTACGGACTGGCCAATGGTGTTGTTAACCCACTGCTATGAAACTTCGAGGCGAATAGTTGAGCTTGCAGCTATTTGTCTGCTAAATATATCAAGAGTAGGGTGTCCAGTGCCGCAGATGGGGTCGTGCGAAGCGATCCGCTTATAAATACATAGGCAAGCTGAACGTTGGACTTTATTTATATACTGCAATCAACCGGTCATTAAAATCGGTCTGATTACCGATGTGTATAACCAATGCGTAATTTGGGGTTGTAAGCCCCATTTATTACCAATAGCTTCGTTGCAAGAAAAGAGAGCTAAATTAGCTTTTTTGACTCTTTCTTTTTGTATATTATGTCTAATTTTTTTTTTTGTCTAAAATAAGACCCAGATAAAAACTCATTTATAACTATGTTCCAGAGGATAGTGGATAGCACCTCCTATGACAAGTAAAGCAACCATAGTGAATTCTCTAGGATGGAGGGAGTATTCGATGCTTTGTGTATAAAAATAACTTTCACTTCCCTCCATGCCGAGGGATATGAACAGCTGTTAAACATTGACTCAAGGATTGGTGCAATTACTTCTGAAGCTTTTTGTAGTTCGGCTAGTGTTATACTATCTGCTCCTGCAGATTTAAATGGTTTGAGAGTCAGCTACCAGAAAAGTGAGTATCCAGTAGTAAGTTCAGCGATTCTTCACTTGAAATTGTCCAGGAGCCATCTGCATTTTTCAGACAGCTTGGCATCTTTCGATTAGTTGAAAGAATTTTTCGTAACCTAAAGGCTTCGTTAGTTTTTTCTATCGTTCCACAGAAGAACCGTCTGAAAGATCGCTCAGATTTTCTTAGTGCCTTCTTAAGGATTCTTTATAAGAATCCCAGTGAGAAGCTAGTCTTGTGGCTTTGGCTCGGTTAAAGAGTTTCCTAAATTCTCTTCTGAGCAAGTCCAGCTGTGTGGTTCACCATTGTAGTTTCTCCTTTCCTCTTATGAGTATAATTGGCAAGCAATTTTTAGCGATCTACATATAGATAAGGTATGGTCATTGACTTTTATTTATTAGAAATAGAGGTTCAAAATTTGAATAATGTAAAGTGAATTGGATACTATGAAACTCGGAGCTGAGTACGACATGTCGGAAATAATTTATTTATTTTTAAATAAATGCTATGAAATTATCTTACAGATTAAAATTATAAAAAGTTAACTTCGAACCGGCCTTACATATTATTTAAAGTTCCCAAGCTCTAAAAAAACCACTCGACATTTTTCAAAAAAAGAATCAGATATCAGTTGCGTAACATTTTTTAGCTGTCTTATTGAAACCACATTATCCCCATTCTTTATTAAGAATGAACCGCTGGCGCTGATGCCATCTGTGTCGGTTCCAATTCACAATAAGCACTTAAAGTCCACGAACACGTCGACCTCTGTCTGTTGCTCCATAACCCATTCAACAAATTCACTATGACCCTCAGACCCCTCTTTACCACTGGGCCCAGGCCCAGGGCCCCGCAATCACCAGCGGCCCCAAAACTGCTGAAACATCACTTAACCTCTATTGGTCTATTTTTAAGAAAAAAAAAATATTTCGATACAATTTTAGATGAATAAAAAATGATCAGAATTCGTACTTTCCTTGCTGAACAACAACCTTTGCTGAACAATTTAATTCACATTCCCTGCGAAATTATATTCAAATTAAAACAGAAATATGAATAACTAACTGAGTGGCAATGCAGTTTGCTTTCTGACAGAAACAAAAAAAACACACACATTTTGATTATCACTGCATCTGTATGAAAAAATAAAGATAATGGTGTTTCTATATTTGCAACGCGCATACAAGTTTGCATCAACGCAGTAACTCATATATAGGCGATTTAACTATCCGTCGGATGAACGGCACTCAATTTTTTAAGATTTTAAGGTAAAGAGGTAAAGAGTTTTTGTTTTTGACCATTCAATGAGATAGATGAAAGATTACACTTCCCACTATTTGTTCTATAGGTCAATAGTAAGCGTTGATGGTACACCCGATCTGTCTCATGTTGATCAACTAACATTTATAATTCGTTACGTAAAAGATCACGAGCCTGTTGTAGTGTTGTAAGGTTTTTGGACTTTATTCCAATTAACAAACATAGATCTGATTATTTAGCGGAAACCATACTGAAGGTTTTGGAGGATCATGACATTTCGATAACAGATTGCAGAGGCCAAATCTACGACAGCGCGGCAAATATTTCAGGAAGCTTTTCTGGTCGGCAGGCAAGAATAAAAGAAAAATGTAAATTTGCCACTTTTGTACCATGTGCAGGGTACTCATTAAACTTGGTAAGAGTGCATGCCGCTGGGTGTGTTTTAGAAGCAACCAAATTCTTTGACATTATTCAAAAATTGTATAACTTTTTTTCGGTATCTTCTCATCGATGGAGTGTGTTGACTGCTCATTTAGGTCCAAAAAAAGTTTTAAAAAGTCTTTCTCAAACAAGATGGTCGGTGCGAGCTGATGCACTTCAAGAAATTGAAGAAGCTTTGATGCCTATCGCAAACGATTTAGGACAGGCACGAGAGGCCAGAGAGGAAGCATTTAGTCTTTGCAAAAAAAATGCCCAAGCTTGAATTTACCATACTTACAGAACTTTGGAACTCTGTAATGCAAAAAATTAATAAAACAAGTACCTACTTTACTTCAAAAACAAAATATTACCCTCGATGTTGCAATAAATTTGCTGAGTGCAACAGATGAATTTATAATTGAGCTCGGGACAATTTTGATAACTTTGATTCATCAGACAGACAAAAAAACACGGATTCCGAATATAAGGATCTTTCTGAAAGGATGAGGTATAGAAGCTCACGCCAGACTTTTTTTTGACGGCTCTGGACCCTCAGTAATTCTGACTGGGAAAGAAAGATTTAAAATTGAAACCTTTCTTCCCATTGTCGACACACTAAGACTAAGCGTTCATTTGAAACAGCGACTAGGTTCGTATACGAAGATTGGCCAACGTTTTGACTTTTTTTTTCGATTAAAAAATCTGAATTCAGAAGACTTAAAAGAGAACTGCAAATCTTTTGCTAAATTTCACACCGAAGATGTGAACGGAGATGAGCTACATGCTGAATGCCTGAATTTAAAAGACTACTTGAAAATTAGTCGACACGAAAATGAAAAAACTGACAACATTCTAGAGCTTTATAATTTTTTAAAAACTAATAAAATTGAAGATGAATTTCCAAATGTTGAAATTGCACTAAGAATTGTCTTAAGTATGATGGTGACCAATTGCAGTGGGGAACGTTCCTTCTCTAAGTTAAAAAGAATCAAAAATGATCTCAGAACTACAATGATTCAAGAAAGATTGACATGTTTGTCGCTGATGTCAATCGAAAGCGACATCCTCAGAGGCATATTTTGAAGATGTGATCAATGATTTTACTAATCTCAAATCAAGAAAAAGACCCCTTCAATAAATATTCCTTTCTTTTACCTGAAAAAATATAGTCTGTGTCACTATATTGTTCTTTAAATTACATTCTCAATAACTTATTTAATTGTCTGTTATTAAAATTGTGTTTATTTTTGAATTTTATGTGACATATTTATTTTTTGTTTTTATTTTTACATTATTTATGAGTATGTTTTAAATGCTGCAATAACTATTTATTTTTTTAATTAATTAAAAAATGTATTTATTAAAAAAATTAAAAAAATAAATATCAATTCAAAGTTATATGATTTTTTCTGTATACCTTTATTACACAATATAACATTTGTATATAATCATACAGGGGGCCCATTTTCGAAAAGTTCCCAAGGCCCCTAAAAGGGTAAAGACGGCCCTGATGACCCTGTCCATTCCATGATCGTTTTGACCTTGAAGAACAACTTAATGTGTTCCATAAACAAAGCCAATAAATGTTTATAGGCATAAATGGCTTCGACCAAATTATCTTGTAAAGAAAAGTGGAAGACTATGTATGTTCTGGTGAAATTCATACTCAATAATGTTTCGAAGAGTGAATTGTCTATATCTGCTTTTACTTCGTAAGGAACACGAAAAAGTTAACAAAGGGAGATTACAATTTTGAAAAGCTTCAGTTCTTCATTTTGATTATATTTTATTATTTATTTAAACGATTGTTTAATATCGATTACAAGAATTCTTCAATTTAAACCTCGAAAATTTACTTAATAATCTTCATACATATATATGTATGTAACATAGGTACTTACTTATGAATTTAATATAAAGGCTTTTATATATTTTTTCGTATTTTGTTTAATTCTTCGATGGATCTATTCTGTTTTAAAAATTTATTTATACCAGCTTCTTTTTTGAAAATTTAATTTTACTTTATTTTTTTTTTAAAACCCGTTCTTTTACTTGTTTTGTAACTTCTTATGCAAAGATGTATTTATTCTAAGAAAACCTTTTTCATATGCCTCATCAAGCAAATTGTAATATAAATTTAAATTTATTCAAGTAGAAAAAACAAAAATGAAAATAAAAAAGAACAGAGCACTGAAAAACCGTTCAAGGACCTTCAAACACAAAAAATAAATCTACCCAATTTTAAAATAGATATTAATAAGGGAGTTTTATTTTTGTTTCGTTCTGTTCTGAGAAATTAAAAAAGAAAATGTTTTATTTTGCCTTTTTTGTTTGTGTTTACACAGAAGTTGAACGACTCCTCTAGTCCTAGAAAGAAAACCAAAATGCTTCATTAATTTAGAAAACAAAGAAAGAAAAGAACTGAGAAAAAGGAACATAATGAAATGCATTTATTGTTCAATTAAATTTACCCAGACTGATTTTTAGATTCAGCTGATGAGCGTCCCTTCGAGGCTTTTTCATCGAAATTATTTGCGAAAATTTCTTTCTTTCTTTTCTGCTGTGCGTTTTGTTAAAATGAGCTGTCCAGTTTCTTTTTTTTTTCAAAGTGTTATTTAATAACATCTAATCATTTTTGTTTTTCACCTTTGAATACAATAGAATTTGTTTGTATGTGGTTTGTTGATGTTGAGGCTTGCTCGAGCTTGGCTAAAATATTATCGTGTTTTGTAATAGGGACTTAACAGCTATACTAATCACCGAATAATTGTCAATGTCAATTTTTTAGTGCAGTCGGTGACCGCAGCTTTATAGACGTTTACTCAAATTTTTAATCAAAATAGGTTTGGGAGGTTTCGAGATATTTGAGATATTTGTCATATCAGCTTTTAACATTCGACGAATGAATTCCATTAAAACGATGTACATACATTACATACATAGGTACCAAATGAAAGATCACAAATATATTTTCTAGAAAGTACAGGGTTATCCATTTTGCGGTTTCAAAAGTAAACATAAATAAAACCAATAAAATATTGTTTTCATGATATTTCTTTTTTTATTATAAAGTTTGAATGTTGACATTATTTCTGAAAGACTACATTATTTAAATGACCCCCGCGGATTTTTGTCAGAAATCTTACAAAATAAATCCAGATTACAGATCATCGGTTTTTTCACTATTTTTGAGGTCCAAAGCTTTAAATGAAGCGTTAACATTAAATTCTAAGAGCTAAGTTTTTTAGACGAAAATGTTACTCTGGACTACAAGGTTTTGTTCCTGGCAATTAAATTGGAACTTTTTGATAGGTTGCGATTGCTTCAATTCATGTCCGAATCCATATTCACTTTGCCACGTCAGATTTTGAGATGTAACTTTTAAAAATTCGAAAAAAACACATTGCATAAATGGGTTTCACGACACAAAATAACTGCGCAAATTACCTTGAAGAAAAATAAAAATTGTTTTTGACACAGTTTACTGTGTGCAAAAAGGTTGACTATTTTTTGTTTTTGAAACAAATCAGTTCAAAGTAAAATAAAACGAAATGGTTTGCTTGCTCACTGTGCTAGCACCCAGCTGATTCCAGATCCAGAACTTTGCATATACATACCTAACCTATACACCTCAAATTCTATAGTGAGCCCAAACAGGTTGGTTGCAGGGGGCACACAATAAATCTTTTGGGAGTTATGACATTTCTAAATTTGGGCGTTACGACATTTAAAGTTAGTTTGTGTGATATGACATTCTATTTGTGCTTTGTGACGTTTTCTTAATGATATTTTTTGAGAACTTTCCCTTTCTGGGCTTTAAAACATTTTATGATTTCTGTTATATGTACATATGTATGTCGTTGGGTGATAAGACATAACAAACTTTAGAACTCAATATGCCCAAAATAAATGTCACAAAGCCCAACCTCTATGTCATGAACCCAAAATTCAAAATTAAGCATTTTTTTTGACAAAATTGACAGCTAAAAATGTACATGCGTACATTATTTTATTTAAAATTTATTTAGGCGTTACAACATTCGCTTTTGCTTTTTGTCGATTTTTGTTTAACTTTTTGGGCTTTGTGACCAATTTTGGGCATTATGGTTTTATATGAAAAGACTTAACAACTATGTTGTGTTTTAAAACAGCCTTTTTGGTTGTTTTTTTTGTTGGTGGCCCGTTACAAGTCATATTAACATTTTGTCCATTTTAATTTTAAATTTAAAATTAATTCATAAATATTTCACCTTTTTAATTAAATCACTGAGAGATATTACACAGAAAACATATGGTCATAATTTTTATAATTTCTGATAAATATTTGAAATTAATTTTCTCTGTCAAGAAGATGAATCCTTATTATCTCCACCTTATAAGTACACATATGTACATATGTATGTATCACAATACCTCATAACCATGGAAAGTAAATAGATACTTCGAACAAATAGGTATAGCGTGCGCGTTAATTACTTGAAATTCAATTGATATTGACAATCCAACAGAATCATATACATACCTTCGTCATCATCATCATCATCTTCATCATCATGGTCCATGGAATACCGTTGAACTACAGTCCACGCGGCACACGAACGACGCGACGCGACGCGTCGACTCAATTCAATTCGACTCAAACTCAACTGTTTTTACAAAGTACATTTATAAAGGCCATGAGATGTTGTAAATCGTAAATCAGGACGGATAGAGGATGACACAAACGTAAACACAAATCGAATAAACTCATTACGAGAAACCAGCGAGGACCGTTCCAATTAAATTTCGTACTTGATTCCGATGATAAAATCAATTAATTAAGTGCACTGCATCAGATCAGGTAAGGCTAAAGCCGAAGCTGATGCTGAGGCTGAGGGCAGAGTTCAGCGCCGTCGCACCGCACCGCACCGGCCAGCCGAGACGAAGAACGAAAAGGATAGTGCGAATACCAAAAGGATTTCGATTATATCCTCTCTCTGACATGAATTGCCAGATGCAGCAGCTGCTGCCACTTCTACAGCTTCAGCTTCAGCTCCAACCTGCAACGTCATGAATCTGCAAATTTTATAAGCCATAGGAGCGTCAGATATATTCCGTTCTGGTTTATTTTATTTTGTCAGCCTTTTTTGTTTCTTTTTGCGAAAACAGGCAAAATGAGAAAATGCTTTCACGCTTAAGTGGGGTAATATAATAATTTAAATCTCAACTTTCACAGGCCAAGAGATGCCTCAATTAAGTGACAATTTTTCGATTGAATCTTTTAGAGCAATTGGCTGGCTGCCTGCCTATCATCCTGTTTGAGTAGTACTCAGGACTTATTGGATTCTCGAAATCTATTTAAAAACAAAAATAAGAGTTTAAGAGTTAAAAATAAAGAATAAAACCGAGTGACATCTGGTGAGTTCTTTGTGAAGTATACATACATACCAACCATTTTTTTTTATTATTTAAGCCTCTATTTTCTTTTTCTTTTGCAGATTTTTTCTTGTTAATTCTGAAAGTCTGACGTCATCTCAGAAAACGCATCAAGGACGAACCAGAGAGCAGCACGCTCCGTTAATACAAACGAAAATAATATGATTCTTCCATCCAAATTTAAATTCATCATAAAATTAGAATTGATTCAAGAAATTGAATCTAGACACTTGAGTCAATCACTTTAGGATCAAATGAGATAATACCGCACTTAAGTAGGATAATGGATTTTTCGTTTATTGTCGTTGTCATTGTCGTCGTAGTCGAAGTCGTCTTATACCGAATCGCGTGCCTCAATAACATTTATATGACTGTATCTATTCATCTAGCTATATGTACATTGGCAACCAAGGAAACGAAAAAAATAATCAATTGAATTGATTCCTTAACTTTGATATTGAACTTTTACACGCAGAGAATGTGCATAGACTTCAAAATCAAAGCTACTTACTTACTGTGGGCTGGTGGGTTGTTTGGAGTCAAAGTCAAAGACTCGTATTCCTTTTCTCCCAACAATCGATGTTGAGGCTAAAACTGAAGCTGAGGATGACGACGATGATGTTCAATGTTCGGTTCATGTTGTATTATAAAAGGACGAGGCTAATTTTTCTTTACTCCTTGTATTCTGTATGTGCGTCCTTTGAATACATTATAATTCCAATTTATGTTCAAAGATACACACATTCACTCACATATCTAGATAGATAATAAATAAAAGATGATTTATTCGACAAAGTATTCTAAGTGATTTATGTTGGCAGATTTGATTCTGATTATGTGTTGTGTGCGGTTATTTTAGTCTCAATATAGTATAGTATTGTGGAAGAGAGCACAATATTGACCAAGTCAAAATGAAATTATCCTACTTATCATGTTGTCTGGTCTGATCTAGTCTTGGAGAAGTCGAATCCTTATATAATTTCAAAAAATAAGTTTCAGACTTAAGTGGAGTGTGTTGTTGTTGTTGTTTTCTTTTAAAACGAACGAGTTTATTTTTATTTGATGTAAAAGGGTTGATGTAATAATTTTATTATTTATAAAAAAAAACTTGTATTCTAGGATGGGTTGTGGTCCCTTGTTTGGTTTCAGTTTAAAACAAAAATATTTGTGGTGCTTTTAGAATATGGGATATAGCTTCTACAAAGGAAAATATATATTTTGGAATTCACATCAGTTCCTCTTTATTCTTCTTTGAACCTTGCTTCAGCTTATTTGAAGTTCCTTACAAGGAAGGTAACGTAATTAGTACGAATTTTTGGATACACAATTCTGACATAATCTCTACGTTTCTTACCATACACAATTTCTTGAGTTTAAAAAATTAAAGACACAAGTCGTACAATTTTAAATTATGACTTTCGTCTTTAGGGTGTTAGTTGGCTTTAAGCTACGGCGCGGCGGTGTAGACTGGGCAATGTTAGTATCTATTCTACACCTGTTCTAAAGAGAATGCTTACTCGTTTTCAATAAGTATTGGGTTTTCATAAAACTTCACTATGGTAACTTTTGATATGGTTCTTCAGTGTCATTTTTTGTTCAAAGAACATAGTTTTTGATTAGCCCAATTACATTCGCTTTGAGGCTATCTTATGAATGAAGAACCAGAGGGAAAACCCGATAGCTGGTCGCAGGAGTTGCTTTTAAATTAGTACCTTTTAGTTTTTTACTTTTTTTCAATAATGTGTGTATTCTGGTGGTGGGAAAATCCAGCTGGTTCAGTAATAAATTATAATTTCCGGTTGACCGCCATAATTGTTTTGTAACAGGCTGCGATGTGAAAGCTTCTACAAATTTTCCTGGAGAAAAGTCTGATTTGGAAGTGTTGAGTTTTTAGTGGCCCAACAGCTTTTAGAGAATTAGAGCTTAGTACCTTATAACTCTTAATCATTCACGGAATCCAAACGACTAATTTAAGAAGCGCTTTCCATATTACAAGGTTAACTCTTAGAAGATTTGTCTATGCCTCTCAAGAAACAGTACTCGTAAAATAAAAAATAAGAAGTCATCCAGCTTTAGAGGGCTTTGTCTGAAACCAACTCTGATGATCCTTACGTGTGATTTATTTTTGTCAAGTTAAATAAACAGGCTGACGAGGCGCGTTTCGATTTGAACGGCAATATAAACAAATAAAATTGTCAAATATTTAGGGGGCATTGCATCCACTTCGTGTCAATGTGCAGTTTCATCACGCCTGCATTGTCGGAACCTACATCTCGAAGAAAACGGTCACACTGTTAAGGTTACTGGAGATCATTACTTGAGAATGTTAAGTTTTTCTATTCAGAATTACGTGTGGTTTCGGGCCTGTTATGACAGAATTACGACGAAAACTTCCCAATAAGCTGAAATGAAGAAACTTTACGTTCCGTTGACCCCCCAGGTAGCCTGACCTTACTGCACCTGACTTCATCTTGTGGGGTTAAGACCACAGGAAGTCTTTAAAGCCAAACCAACACATTTTAATGAACTAAAGCATTCCATTCAAGAAACAATTGCGGCTATTCCTGAATTAACTCTCCAAGCAGTAATGAACAACTTTTTGGTAATATGTCGCAAATTGAATAAGCTTTAACATGAATGAAATAAAAATGATTTCCATACACTGAAAAAAGTTATTTGAATTTCTTAATGTAGAAATATTCATCAGTCAGGTTAGGTTAGGTCAAAGTGGTTGTTCGTGATGGAGTAGGACACACTTGACCCAGTTTAATGGCTTATTGTGATACCACATGAATCTTGAGGCTTTATTCTGAGCTCAATGAAACCTGCTTTAGTCCCTTACAAAACGTGATTATATTAATACGCTTGAGATCGTTTAGATCGTTACAAATGAATTCTCCAAGGTAATTCTTGGGTTTTTGAGCTAGGTCAGGGCATGTACAGAGGAACTGTTTCCTCCTCTTCCTCATCCATACAGCTTCTGCAAAAGTCACTTGAGAATACGCCAAGCCGCGAGGCGTGCTTTCCTATTAGACAGTGTCCGGTTATGACACCGATTATCGAGCTTATATGCGATTTGTTTAGAGATAGCAAGCACCTTGATCGCTTTAAATATAGTGCAGGCTAGATGTTTCTTGTGACCCGATACGTGGTGATGTTATTCACCTGGTGTTTGCCTTCTTTATAACGTCCTGCAATAGTTTACATGTAGCGATTGGTATGCCAGCATTAGCCAAACGTGGTAGAATGGGTTGTACTGCACCATTTCTGGTGAGTTCATCTGTCTTATACAATTTCTTGGAATGCCTCTATAGCCCGGCAACAAGCAAAGGTGAATTTTAAACTGTTGTGCCATCTCCATTAGAGATGATCGACATTTATGGACTGTTATCGAGTTTGTAGAGACAGAGTCCATCTGAGAAAATACAGATATCAGACGTTGATATCACTTATATATATATCTTTTATCGCCAAACGTGCCGCCTGGAGAACGATAATTGGGAAGGTGAGAAGTAGACAGAAGTTTTGTATTAATTCTTGCCCTTAAATGGGTATCTATCAATCTTTCTATGGTCTTAAGAGGGAATGATGATAGACTTATGGGTCGTAGATCTTAAGGGCTGACTTGCAAGCATTTACCTGCTCTGGGTATTAAAACAACTTTCACTTCTCTCCATGCCGAGGGAATATGGAATAGATATAGACAGCTGTTAAAAATTTCCTCAATCATTGGTGCAATTATGTCTGAGGCTTTTTTTTAGTTTGGCTGGTATTATGCCATAAAGTCCTGCAGATTTAAATGGTTCGAAGCAGTTGAGAGCCCATTGTAGCTTGTCCCTTGTGATCAAAGCTTGTTATATTGAAACTTGAACGAATATGATTCTGCAAGTTGCTGTTAGAGCACTACCAAGAAATTGAGTATCCAGTAGTAAGTTTAACGATTCTTTACTTGAAATTCTCCAGGAGCCATCTGCATTTTCAGACAGCTTGATTAGTTGAATGAATTTTCCGCAGTCTGGAGGCCTCGGAAGTTTCTTCTATCGTGTCACAGAAGGACCGCCATCAAGATCGCTTAGATTTTCTTAGTGCCTTCTTATAACTTCTTAAGTATTCTTTAATAGAATCCTAGTGAGAAGCTAGTCTTGTGGCTTTGGCTCGGTTTTCGAGCTCTGAGTCTCACCATTGGGGTTTTCTCTTTTTCCTCTTAAATAGTCCCGGTTTTATTAAACTTTGGAGTATGTTTCTGTATGTAGCCCAGTCAGTTTTCCGATACTTTGGAAATGTCAATAGACTAGGGTTTTCATCAACATTGATATGAAATTGGATACATCTATTATCAAAGAACCAGTGTTTTTTGGATACTTTCCAGTCCAAGATTATACGGATGGTGAATAGTATCGGAGACAAGAATTATGTCTAGGACGTCTTGTCGAGTTCAGCCACGTTGTAATTATCAATGAAAAATTGTCTTCCATATGCAAGTTGTTCTGTAACTTCATGACCTTTTTAGTTGATGTTGTTTTTACCTCGATAGCTTGGAATACTGATAGATGCAAGTTGGAGTGTTGCTAACAAAGCACATATGCGGGATTGATTTTTGTTAGTACTGAAGAAATTGTATCTTCCGAAGAAAAAAATAAATTTCCTTATGTTTTCAAAAATGTATATATGTGTTAATGTACACTCAGAGAACTTATTGGTAATTTAGCTCAATTTTCACGTATAATGCAACCATATATATAGGCGTTTTCGTGACTTCTACTTTTTATTGTTACAAAACCCACAAAAATGTATTGGATATCTGACAGTACTTTATTGGTATAATGAAAAGTTGTATAGGTATATCATTTCAATTCAATTCCATTCAACCAAATTCGATTACTACAAAATATTGCTTAAATACCTAAATATTGTTTGATATTGCCTACACCTTATAGAGTTTCCACCCAAATTTTATGGGAAAAGCCCAATGATTATAGTTATATTAAACATCTGGAAAGGGATTTTTTCTATATTTATAGTTGAAATACCCGAATGATTGATTATTAATTTTTCTGTTAGTGATTCTAACTAAATTTAACTGGTAACCACCAATAATTTTTGCTAAATTTAAAATCTAAAATGAGATTATAACTATTATTATTGTTGGAATTCCCAACTGGTTTTGTACATTACCATAAAATGTTGGTATTTCACCCAAATTTATTGATAAAATGCCAAAAATTATAGATTCACTGCATATAAATAATGGGATATTACCTAAAATTGTTGTTTGAATTTCCAATTTGTTTTGTAAATTTCCTTTAAATTTTGGGATTACTCCTTAATTTGTTGATAAAATTCCAACAAATATTGATTAAATGTCTATAAAAAATGGGATATCACCTATAATTATTGTTGATATTCCCAATTAGTTTTGTAGAGTACCCTTTTATTTTGGGATTTCACCTAAATTTGTTGCTAAAATCCCAACAATTATTGATTCGTTGCATATAAATAGTGAGATTTTACCTATAATTATTGTTCAAATTCCAAACTGATTTTGTAGCTTACATTTTTATTTTGGGATTGCACCTTAATGTATCTCTAAAATTGCAACAATTATTGATGCATTGCATATAAATAATGGGGTTTTACCTAAAATTTTTGTTGGAATTCTCAATTTGTTTTGTAGTTTTCCTTTAAATTTTGGGATTTCTCCTAAATTTATTGATACAATCCCAAAAATTATTGATCAAATGCGTATACAGAATGGTTTATCACCTATCATTATTGTTGATATTCTCAACTAGTTTTGAAGATTACCTTTTTATTTTGGGATTTCACCTAAATTTATTGATAAAATCCCAACAAATATTGATTCGTTGCATATGAATAGTGGAATTTTATCTATAATTATTGTTGGAACTCCAAACTGATTTTGTAGCTTACCTTTGACTTTTTTGATTTCACCTAAATTTATTGATAAAATACCAACAATTATTGATTAAATGCGTATACAGAATAGGATATAACCCATAATTATTGTTGATATTCCCAACTAGTTTTGTAGATTATCTTTTTATTTTGGGATTTCACCTAAATGTATAGATATTATCCCAACAATAAGTGATTCATTGCATATACAGAACGGGATTTTACCTATAATTATTGTTGGGATTCTTAACTAGTTTGGTAGATTACCTTTAAGAATTTGGATTTCACCGAAATTTATTGAACAAAATCCCAATTACTTTGGATTTATTGCAAATACGGACTTGGATTTAACCATAAATTGTTGTTGAAATACTCCATCGGTTCCTTAAATTACCTTTAAATCTTAGAATTTCACCTAAAAGTAATTTTAAGAAATTATTTTGAAGATATGAATCTGAAAAATAAGATACTTGCAAAGATTAAACTATCAACAAATACTTACCTTATGGAATCTTCAACTTTGTAAATTTTAATATTAAATCTGAAACGTTTTTGCGAAAATTCAGAAAGTCTTTACCCAAAAGAATCTAATAGTGAAATCAAAAGGTATCCGAAAATTGAATAAAATTCGATAAATGATTGACCATTCTTCTGGAAGTACCAGTGAAATCTTCTTTTGTCTTACAAATAATAAAGACTTTGATTTGTTGGTACATTATATTTTAATTAAGCCATAACTTTGATTTTACAAACTAAACTTATAATTATTACAAGTTATTTAGCAAACAACAAAGAAAAAATATAAAAGATAATTATAATTTTTATAAAATACCTCATATCATGAGTTATAAATAAAATAACGATATAATCTTTATCGAGTAATTATATACCCTCTCATAAATGAAATTTGAATGATTTTCTTTAAAAATGAATTATACAAACTTGACTTTTATTTGTATTTTAGAATAAAATAATTTTAATGCTTAGGACTTACGTAAGGTCGCTTATGAGTGAATTAACTGTAGTATAATTGGTGTAGTATAAGGTACTGAATATGATGAGCCTCTATGAGCCCTTCGCATTTGTATAGACTGTCATCGATATCTAAATACGCCTCCGTGATTTCAGCTTTATTTTTTTCAACAAGAATTACAGTGAGTTGTAAGGTTTGTTTTTTGACTTCAAGTAATTTCCTTACCTCTACCAACTTTTCTTGAATTTGGCTTGAACACTGTAAATGTAGATTTGTTTAGTTATTAAATTATAGTTGTAGTGTAATTTAATGTATAAACAACTATAAATAGAAAAATGTAAAATGATAAACTTAAATATAATGTATTTATAAGTTATAAAAACAATAGTACCGAAACAAAAATCAAAAACGAGCTTAGACATTTTCATTCAAAAAGTTTACTTACTCAAATTCCTTAGCAATGATACTCGTAATAGAAACTAAACGGTTTAGTTTTCCTTGTGCTTTAAAAAATGTTTTGAGCTTTTAGCCTTCACCATGAGATAGATATTCCTTAACTGTTCCTTTACAAACAGATGTATGATTTTGGTTTGAACAATTTGCGTTTGATTGATCTTCTAGGACCTTTAAAAAAAATAATAGACAAAAATGTAGCTTAATTCTTGTTAGTGGAAAAAGTATCCATTGATGATAGGTATCCGGTAAAGATGTCGTGGATTATTAAGCTAATATTAATATTAAGGGCTCAAATTTTTCTTTCCATCAAATTTTTCAAACAAAAATAGTCGCAAGAAATGCACCCTAATGTACATGCACATGCATATGTATACATATAATATATACATGTGTACCCTGTGCGAGCACCGTTCGACACTAAATTAAAACTCCCTGGATACAAAATAACCGCGACACAATCCAAATTGAACCAAATGCAATCATTAAAATTAAAATATAAACAAATAAAGAAATCGGCGCAGCCACGCAGCAGTGTTGCACATTTTGACAAATTTAATACCATAAACAAAATTAACTAGGGAGTTTTATCTTGAGTTACCGAAAAAACGAAGCATTGTTGGCAAGAAAAAATAAAATGTTGCACGTTTTTATAAATTTAATCACCATAAGAACTTAAAATTAAAATATTTATACAAAACTCACTTTTTTAAGCACGAGCTACTGAAATAATTACAATAATTTAAGCTGTTTAAAATTTGAACTCACTTTCAATTGCGTAGAACGAACCTTTCTAAGTGAATACTTGAGATGGATTGACTTTGGCTTTTGGAAATTGTTTTAAGCAACTGTCTGAAACAAGAAGAATGCTGAATAAAACAGCTGAATACAATGGCGGAGGAATTTTTTTTGCCGCCTTTTTCTTTATTTACTTATGCCAACTACCAATATGTATTGGTATATGATCTGAAATGTTAGGGCAATGAGCATGGCACATTTTTTAACTAAGTTGTTGGAATGGCTGAATTATAAAACTAAAATATTGCTGAATAAATTGGTGATTAAACGTAACGAATATAATGGGTGAAGAGAACTCAGGCATTCTTTTTTAGATGCTTCTAAGCGAGATAGGTAGATAATGAAAGCAAATTGAACGTTCTGTTTTGTTGATGGCGCGAAGTTAAACAACATAATGATGAGCTCACATCTCTTTTCTAGGTATGTGTTTATATGTCGCCTTAACTGCAGTGCGTGCAGCTGAAATTCTAAACTCAATAACTTTTCTTTTCTTGTCAAAAATTTTAAATTAAATTTTTTCATGCTTATTGGCTAATGAAAACTTAGAATTTATTATCCAAATCTCGTTAATAGGATAAACCCATTGATGAAGCAACTGCAATTAAAGAATCGAAAATTTAAATGATATAAAAAATGACAAAACAAAATTGTATAGGTTAGGTACTTACCGAATATTAAATTATTACTTAAAATATTTAATTTAACTTTGAAATACAACACTGTTCGGCAAAATTAAGTTTTTTCTGTCCGGCAATCAAAACAATAGTTTTTTAAAGGTTTAAGTTGTCCTAAGTTTTTATAATATACTAGCTATTTGAAAGCGTTAAAGATAACCAAAAACAGTGCTTTTAGTGCTTGGGTAAAACATAATAAAGTTCTTTACAATAAATTGTATAATGCAAAGAGCAAAATTGTGTCTTCTAGATACAGTTTAAAGATATTCTCATTAGTTATGATATGAATTTATTGTTTTCATGGTTTTGATAAATATATTATGATGTAAATTTATATATTATTTTTCAAAAGACGTGAAGTGGTAGCCTTGTATAGACAACGGATTCGTTACAAAGCAAAAATGACTTTCAAATGATTTTGACATTTTCTGTTGAAACCCTTGTTGAAAATGGTTTAGCGTTTTTTTAAGATTTATGTAAGACAGGGGAGATCTAACTACTTATGAAGATTTTTTGAAAGTTTTATGAAATACTATAAATATTTAAACTAAATATTGAAAATAAGGATTATAAATCTAGAAAGCCATCACGATTTTTATTTAAAAAAAAGTACTTCATAAATTATGACAGCCTTAAAAAGCCTCATATACATATATGTTCCTTCGAATTCTTAGAAGTAATTTCTCAAAAACTTTTTTCGATAGAGTGATGAAGTCGGATTAAGGCTATGAAAATCTAGGTAAAAACCCAAACTTCATTGCCTGGAACAAAACAGTGTTGCCCAGCGTAATTGTACCTCTCAATTAACTTTTCTTAGGACGAATATATACAACCAAATCAAACCGAAAAATACGGATTTTGGTCAATTAAAAACAAAATGAGATCATTCACTCTTTTTATTTGAAGTAAATTAAATAGGTCATTAAATAATTATCCAAATATCTGATTTTTACGTCGGGAAAACCTGATTTTTTAAAAATAAATAAAACCAGCAGATGACCGGTATTTGCTAAAGAAGGAATTAAAAATGAAAATACTGCTTTTTTGTAGCTTTGAAAGCATATAATGCCTTACCATCAATATTTGAAATGCATAAATTGTTTTAACTTTTTCACAAGGCAATATTTTTGAGCTCAGACAAAACCTTTTCACAGCTTATTCGGAAAAAATAAAATTTGCATTCTGAACCAATGCAAATTTGTGCTATTCTTAATGCTGTACCGAATCTAAAGTACATTTTAGGAGAAAAGGTTGCAAAAAATTCAATTTCAGAAATATAATTGGCATATGAAAACAATAATATAAGCTTTGAATTAAGTATTTAAGGATTAATAGTTATATTTCTCTTTTTATAAAACCTTAATATCTTAAGAGTTGAATAAATCCCCAAAAAGGAGATATTTTTGCTATAAAAAATTGGAAATAATATTGTACCATTTCGTTTACTCGACTTTATTGAAGTAGTACCAAACCAAATAATGGTTTCAACTTTCTGTATTGAAACTTTACCTTTGTATAATGGGTGATAGTTCTTCTGTTTTAGTTGTCTCAACCAAAGGGAGTCGGTATTTAAACGAAACTAATTTTCCTAATTTTGGGTACGAGCCAATAATGGTTGGGCTTTTGCCTTTACATTAAGTATTTTCACTATTTGTATAAGAGTTTTCAACAAAATGTATTGTTGAAATAGCCATCAGATACAGCTATTTTACCTATTGACTTGGAATATGCCCTTAATATTTTGGGATTGCTAAGGATTAGGTTTTTAACAAAATAATATAGATCTCTTTACAATACATTATAGGACGACAAGTGACACCAATTTAATTAGGTGTCTTACCAGACGTTATTGCAATGATCCCAATGACATTAAGGGTATTTAACTTTTTGTATTGAAGCCTTTCGCATACGTTATAGGTGAAAGTGCCATTGTTTTAGTTTTCTTAACCATAGAAATCAGGAATTCTTAATAACCTGTATTGGCTAGAAGCCAATTATGGTTGTGGTAATGCCTATACATTATAGCTATTTTCCTTGATCGTTAAAGAGTTTCCAACCATATGTATTGTTGAAATAACTATACGATATAGCTATTTTACCTATTGACTTGGAATATGACCTCAATATTTTGGGATTTGAAAGGATTGGTTATGTGCAGAATAATATAGATCTTTTTCCAATACAATATGAGAAACCAAGTGACACCAATTTAAGTAGGTGTATTACCAGACGTTATTGCAATGATCCCAATGACATTTAGGGTATTTAACTTTTTGTATTGAAGCCTTTCGCAAACGTTATAGGTGAAAGCGCCATTGTTTTAGTTTTCTTAACCATAGAAATCAGGAATTCTTAATAACCTGTATTGGCTAGAAGCCAATTATGGCTGTGGTAATGCCTATACATTATAGCTATTTTCCTTGATCGTTAAAGAGTTTCCAACCATATGTATTGTTGAAATAACTATACGATATAGCTATTTTACCTATTGACTTGGAATATGACCTCAATATTTTGGGATTAGAAGGGATTGGTTATGTGCACAATAATATAGATATTTTTCAAATACATTATGGGAAAACAAGTGAAACCAATTTTAGTAGTTGCATTAACCATATATTATTGCAATGATATCAATATGAATAGGCTATAAAATTAGTTTTATTGTCTATAAATTTCGATTTTTTAAATTTTTGTTTAACTTTTTATTTCTATTTTTACACATTTGTTTTATTGTTATTAAATATCGGCTATTTATCAGTAATTATTGGTATTTAAGCTGTATATTAATGGGGACTTTAAAAACACCAATCTGATATGTTGTCAAAACTATACTTTATTGGAAATCTTCCAAAACTACAGGCATGATTTTTTCCTATACAATGTAGGAAATTGTCCTTTTTTTACTGATATCTGTTAAATACCCTACATATTTTGTTATATTTCCCATACATTACAGTGTTTCGACTTATTGCCTCACCATAATGTTTTGTAACAATGAATTATTGGAATGTCAACAATAAAAGTATGGCAGTTGACCATTGATAGTCTCCACGAACGGGTCGTTAAATCTTTTGTCAGTTAAATTGTGAAGTGTGAAATTTGAAGTGACCTTAAAGTGTTTATTTACCTAATTTAAATAAAATTAACAAAGTGCAACATAATTTAAAATGGGTGAAACAAATAATTCTTCCATTCTCACAAAAATTGAAGAACTTTTTTTCGACAACTCAAAAGAATTAAAAAACCAAACAATCGGTCCAAAGTTTTTACTTATGGAGAGATGCGATGGACAAACCATGAATAACGTTTCCCCTTTCTTATTACAACGCGTGATTGCTAAGGTAAGTGGCCCCATCGATCAGTGCACTCGTTTGGGTGACGGAAAGATTTTGCTTAAAACAAAAACACTATCCCAAGCTAACAAGCTCATAAAGCTTAAAACACTAAATCCCTTCCTTAAAATTTCAATATCGGAACATGAGTCCCTTAACGGAAGTAAAGGTGTAGCACACTGTCCTCAGTTTAACTCCTTATCAAGAGATGAAATACTTGATGGATTAAAAGACCAACTCGTAATTGATTTTAAAAGAATCAAAACTAAAAACCCAACCAACAACAAGTACGAAGAAGGGAACCTTTATATTTTTCATTTTTCATCCTACGACCTTCCTAAAGAAATTAGCGTTTGCTACGATAACATTAAAATCAGGCCATACATCCCCGCACCGCTACGTTGCACTACATGTCTAAGGTTTGGACATATAACTGTTAATTGCACTGCCGAAAAAAAATGTGCCAACTGCTCCCAAACTTTCCATAGCAACAGCGGAGAAGATGAGATGGAGAAATGCAACAGATCACCTTTTTGCATCAATTGCCAACTTAACCATAATGCCCTTTCAACGTCTTGCATTAAATACTTACATGAAAGAGAGGTGCAAAAAATCAAAGCATTAGAACGAGTCGGCATCAAAGAAGCAATCAAAAGACATAGAGAACGACTACAAACCTCAACATCTCCACCTACCACCACCATCAAAAATCAAAATTGCCAATGCCGCTGCACCTGTAAGGCAAAAGAGAAAGAAACAACACCTGAAGTCTCCCAGAAAAACAATACAACACGAACACTGCAAGAACAACAAAATAATATAGAAACAAACAAACGTGTGAAAGAATCAGAATCTGCGTCATCATTATCAACATCATCATCGAATGACCAACCACCCATTAAAATCTTTGACACAGGAAAAGAGAGAATTTCTATTCTTCCAACTAAGCTAAGTACACGAAAGAAAAGAGAACTTAAAAAACAAAATAAAACCGACAAAAATAATAAGATGGAAGTAAGCAGCTTATCCAGTTTAAATCTAAGTGATCATGAGTAAACAACTAAATTTAGTACAGTGGAATTGCAATGGTTTTCTCAACCATTTCGAAGAATTTAAATTATTAGTAAATAAATATAACTCATTTATTTTTTGTATTCAAGAAACAAGATTTAAAGAAAATTATGTACCCTCATTTAAGAATTATAACGTTTTTTATAAAAATTGTGAATCTACTACAAACTCTCATGGAGGAGTTGCTATTTTAGTAGACTCAAATTTTGTTTCGGAAGAGCTCTCACTGCAAACAGATCTACAAGCCATTGCTGTTAAAATTTTTTATCCCATAAAGTTTATAATTTGCAATATTTATTTACCTGGTTCAGAAAATATTTCAAGGTCAGTTTTAGATAATCTTATAAGGCAGTTAGATGCTCCATATATTTTACTCGGTGACTTTAATGCTCATAACTTTCTTTGGGGTTCTGAAAAATGTGACGTTAGAGGTAAAATGGTAGAAAATCTTATTCATGAGCACTGCCTTAATATTTTAAATAATGGTAAACCAACTCACTTTAGTTTTGCCCATAAAACGTTTAGTGCAATCGACCTCACACTAGTTTCCCCCACTATTCAAAACCATTTTGAATGGCTTGTTGAAGATGATTTACATAGCAGTGATCATTTTCCTGTTATCATGCCAATTCTAAACTCAGAATCTAATAATAATCACAGGGAAATCTATTTAACAAAAAAAGCAAATTGGGACATTTTTAGACAAGAACTAAACTTAAAAATAGAAAATGGTGACGTAACAATTGACGAGTATGAAGATTTTATAAGACGCAATATTTTAACAGCTGCCAATAAATCAATGCCTTTTTCAAAGAATGTTACGTGCCATAAAAGCGTCCCATGGTATAATGATGAAATTAAGAACCTTATTAGGACTCGTTACCGATTATTTCGCAAATACAAAAGGTCTTTGGATTTGGTTGACTATAAGAATTTTATAGCTGTAAAATATAAAACAAGAAAGATAATAAGATTTCATAAACAAAAATCCTGGGAAGAATACGTAGGTAGCATTTCTAGTAAAACTTCTGTATCAGAAGTATTTAAGAAACTTAGACAGCTTAACGGGAAATCTAAATCTACCCAAATTACGTCACTTATTGTTAATGAAAAATTAATAACTTTACAAAAAGACATTTGTGAAGAACTTGCCATCTCTTTCCATAAATTCTCAAGCTCTGATAATTATTCTCAAACTTTCCTTATTCATAAAAATTTATCTGAATCCAAACGCCTTAAAATACCTCCTGATAAAACAATCAGTTATAATCAAGCCTTTTCAATTGACGAGCTTGAAAATACTCTTTTAGATTGTAAAGGTTCATCTGCTGGACCTGATAAAATACACTATGATATGATAAAAAATATGGACTTCTGGAATAAATGTTATTTACTTGATTTTTTTAATAAAGTATATCTAACCAACACCTTTCCATCTAATTGGAGAACAGCTATTCTCATCCCAGTTCTTAAAAAGGGAAACAATTCTAATTCAACCTCCAGTTATCGACCCATAGCCCTGACAAATTGCTTATGTAAGATTTTAGAAAGGATGATTAATAAGCGTTTAAAATGGTTCCTGGAAAGCAACGACAAAATTAGTAGATGCCAATCAGGTTTCAGGCAGGGCCGATCTACATCCGATAATTTGATGTTTCTCGAGTCTGAAGTTATGGAAGCATTTGCTTCCAATAAATTCGTCCTATCTATCTTTTTTGATATTAAAAAAGCATATGATATGGTATGGAAACGTAAAATTGTCGAAGAATTGTTAGTAATGGGTCTTAAAGGGCATATCGTTCATTTTGTCGAAAATTTTCTTGAAGATCGCACTTGCTATACGGTTTTGGGAAAATATATGTCATCTACTCAAAAAATGGAAAACGGAATCCCTCAAGGATCTGTGTTAAGTGTTACATTATTCCTTATTGCTGTTAATAATATTTTTGTTAAAATAAAATCTCAAGTTAAAATAGCGATGTATGCTGACGATCTAATAATTTTTTCGACATCAAAAAACTTAGACCAACTCAAAAGAACTATCCAAAGTGCGTTAGATAATCTTAGCGAATGGAGTAACGAAACCGGATTTCAATTTTCAGAAAACAAAACAAAAGCCATACTATTTACTAGAAAAATTAAAAATGTATACTATCCTGACCTATTTTTGAATAATCAATTGATCACATATACAAAAGAACATAAGTTTTTAGGCATAATTTTTGACTCAAAATTAAACTGGAATCAGCATATAAAACATATTGTTTCAAAATCCACAAGAGCTCTCAATCTTCTTAAAATTCTTGCAAATACTAATTATGGATCACACAGAAAACTTCTTCTTAGAATCCATAACATGGTTATACTCCCGATAATAGATTATGGAAGTTTTCTGTATAGCTCAACAAACAAATTAAATCTTAACAAACTAGAATCTATACACAACACTGGAATTCGAATTTCTACAGGTGCTTTTCGAACAAGTCCCGTACCTAGCATTTTAGCTGAAAGCGAACAGTTTTCCCTTAGGTTCCGCCGTGATAAGCAAATTTCGTTTTATATGATCAAGATACTTTCTATTAAGAACCATATACTCTACGAAAAGTTTTTAGATGAAGAAATATTTAATAAACTTAAAAATAGACCTCTAAGATTTCAATCTTCCATAACTCGAGCAAAAACTACACTCAATAGACTCCAAATTCCCTTAAATCACAATTTCGACCAAACAAGATTTCAGAAATATCCTCCATGGCAATTCAAAAATTTCAAGTTCAACCTATCCCTCACCCGATTCACTAAAAAAGAAACCCTTAAGGAGCAGTTCATGGCAACTTTCTTGGAACAATTAGTCTCAAAATATACAGATTTTCAAAAATGCTATACTGATGGCTCAGTTTTAAATGGACAAACTGGATGTGCATTTAAAATTGACTCTGTAGAATCTTTATTTAAACTTTCAGAAAATACCAGCATTTTGTCTGCGGAGCTCTATGCGATATTTAAATCAGTAGAATATTTTGAAAAAAGTAACATCTCAAATATTTTAGTTTGTTCGGACTCATTAGCTGCAATCCAGACCCTTCAGCAATTATATACAACAAACTCAATAGCAATACAAATCAAAGACCTATTAAATAAACAGCAAGATAAGAAGGTCGTATTTTTCTGGATACCTGGTCATTTAGGATTAGGTTTTAATGATGAAGTTGATTGTCTGGCAAAAAAATCAACCTTACAACCTCCAGACACAAATTTTGCTTTTCAATACAAAGATTTGAAACAACTTATAAAGAAACAAATACAAATTGAATGTAATACTCAATGGATCTTACTGCCAACAACAAATAAACTCCGATTCATAAAAGACAGGTTAGACATCCCATTTAACTCAATAGATTTTCTTAGCCGAAGAGAAGCTACAATAATTACCAGGCTTAGAATAGGTCATACTAGACTCACTCATGATTACTTATTTAAACAACCTAACGAGCTCCCTAGATGTGCTTGCAGTGTAGTTCTATCTGTTAGACATATATTTGAGACTTGTTTCTTATCTGCACAGGAGAGAAACTCTTTTGAAATACAAAATATCCAAATATTAAACCAAAATGATTTAGATTCTTTAAAACGATGTCTTAATTTTCTTAAGCAAATTGGACTTTACAGTAAAATTTAGATTAATTTAAGGAAATAAAATATTTTTCTTGTTGTTTTGTTATATCGTACATAATCATTTTTTTATATTAGGTTAAGTTACTTTATCGAGAATACCTACCTATGTATAATTCTTTCTCTTAATTTTGTTTTCTTTTAATTCTGAATCACATGAATATATCTTTCTATTTTTCTTTTGTATTATCTATAGAATTAAAAACACCTTATTTTAATCATCTTTGAACATAATTTATATAATTCATTATATATACATATGTATATCTATCATTCATCTTATCATTTAGTTTTAAGAGAAAAAAAATGTAAAATATTAATGTTACTGGGCCTTAAAAACCTATTTTGAGTTAGGAGGCCTCATCAAATCTTTCTATAAATAAATATAAAAGTATGGTATTTTTCTAGAATTTATTGTAATATCACCCAAATAGTATAGTATTTCCCTAGTTCGGAAATGTTCCTAACCGTATTGTAACATTAACCAGTAAGTTATTGCAACTGCAACAAAGTGTAAGGGAATACTTCCTACCCGAATTGCTAGTATGCCTGCTTATTATAATTATTTGTGTTTTTCCAATACACATTGTTCTATTTGTAAACAAGTATAGGAGGATTAGCCATTTTGCATAGGAAAACGTCGATTTTTGCTGTTCCTATAAATCTAAAAAAAATAATGGAAGTTCACCTAATTTTTATAGTGATTTTTCAAATAATTATTGAAATATTACCAAAATTATTGAAAAATTGCCTATAATTTCCGTAACAATACTTTATAGGCATAGCTCTCGTTCACTTTTTTCTGAGTGTATTTGGAATGATAGCCAGAAGTAATAGTCTCATTTTCAGCTGTTTGTCTCTCATCTCAGCCTCTTTTTAGTATTTGAATCAGAATCCAAGTCTTGCATAGTTGCCACTAGCATTGTCACTTTTTCGAACCTCCTGATGATTGCCTTGAGTCGTCGTCGGTTGTAAAAGTGAATAACCCTAATGCTTGCACAGCAAATATCCAGGAATAATATGGGTTATTTATTTTAATTTAAACAGTTAAGAGACAATCCAAATATTTTTGAACGACATTTTCCAAATAAACCCATCCACAACGGCAGGCAGTGTTACAAATTTGTGTGGTCTCACATTTGACTATGAACGAGCACGAGGCATAGTTTAGTAACTTCAAATCTCAAAGGACATTTGTTAATTTTGAAACTACAAGCCTGCTTTATTTTATACTACATATTATTATTATGTTGTGTTGTTATTAGCCACGCTTCATACATACATAATGTACATATAAATGAACGAATAGGTGGGTATGTGCCTCAGGTACTAATTTGTCCAGTCAATTACATCAACATTTGTTATGCTATTATTAAGTTGCAAAACCGAAAATAATTTCAACATTTATTACCACAACAGAATTACATAGTTCGTGGTACTGATACTAGGACATGTATTTCTATATTTTTGTTGTATAAAGTATAATTTGTATTATTGTACATAAGGCTTGCCAGATTGGGTAATTCATCGGAAATTAAACTATATTTTTAAAAAATTGATGATAGAGAATTTCGTATAAAAATTAGGCTACAAGTAGCCCAAATTTAATCTTGGGCGATATTTTTAGATGCTATAGAAACGTTAACTGTTTTAATATATTAGCTTAGCTATTTTCTTTTTTTAACAAAAAATGTATATTTTATTTTCCATAGCCTTTTTTATTTAGTAAAAATAAATTATTTGAAATAGAGTTATTATTTGGGCTACTTTTTCGACTGCGATTTTGGGCTACAAATGTTTTCAAATTTGACTATCAAGCTAGTTCAGAACATGGCAACCCTGTCATTATTATTTGTATTGTACTGTACAATGTACTGTACATATTATTGTTATTGCACTTTATATATTTTCGTTGTACGTGTTTACACCGACTTGCCGACCGCAGAAGAACACATGTCTGTTGATTAAAAATGTATCTCGTAACAGGGTAGCAAATTATCCTGAAATAATCATAATTAGTAGGTATACGCCTGGAGCTTTGTGAATTTTCATTCATTGACTACACGTTGGCGTAGCTTGGCGTAGCGTGGCGTTGCGTTGCGTTGGGTTTGGTTTTCGTTTTTGAAGCTAATGAGCTTAAGGCAACAAAACAAAAATTGCTGAATATCTAAATTCATCTTACATTTAGAAGGAGGAAGTGAAGGAGACGAGGGATGAGGGGTGTGTGTTTATGGTTTTGGAATTTAGGTTTCTTAAAGCAATCACTCCATCATAAGGACAGAGACGACTATTTTGAGTAACGACGGTGTTTTACGGATCTTTACGTGCGATTTCGCCTTAGTTAGCTACATTTTCTGATGAGGGTGGTAAAGGTATATACTATACATAAGTGTAGGTACTGTGCACTGTGCGTAATTAGTTATTCAAGATTTTGAATTAATCAATTGTTTACTTTACGAGTTTGGCGCTTTGCGCTATTGCTATGTTTATAAGGGAGTCAACCGACCGAACCGCCCGCCTGCCTCCAGCCCGAGGACAAGACGATATCGATTCGTTTGCATCGCAAGTATCTTAAGGGATTAAGGGATACTTAAAAGGGCGTTAGCTATATAATTTCGAGTTCTTCAACTTCGACTTTGATAATTTTATTATGCATAACACATAAATGATTTGGTTTATATTTATAGAATTTCAATAATATCGATTGATTTATATTTGACGGCTTTGATATGCTGCTTAGATAATTAGGAGAGTGCACAGTCGTGCATGTCTAAAATGTTAAATTGGAGAAGTTATAAAACTATTTAGATTGTTTTAATTTTGATGAGAAAATGTATTTTTATTTAAATTAGAAAATGAAGAATTTTCGATGTTTTGACTAAGGAATTTAAAATATTGAAAATATTTAAGTGAAATGTTCAACTGCTGCTAATTCTAAGAAACGACTTGTATAGTATAGGGTTATCCATTTTGCGGTTTCATAAGTACACGTAAATAAAACACATAAAATATTTGTTTTCATGATATTTCTTTTTTATTGTAAAGTTTGAACGTTGACATTATTTGTGAAACACTACATCATTTAAATGACCCCCCTGCGAATTGTTGCAAGCATCGATTCTTTTGAGGTAATTTTCGACCACTTTTTGACCAATATTGGGCGGAACCTCAGCCATAACATGACGAATGTTGGTTTTTAAGTGCTCAAGAGTTAAAAGGTTTATCTACATAAACACGGTCTTTCGCATAGCCCCACAACAAAAAGTCAAGCGGTGTCAAATCGCGTGATCTTGGTGGCCAGTTGATATCGCCACGATGAGATATTACGCGTCCATTTGTGGCATGTGGCACCGTCTTGTTGAAACCACATATTCTCCAAGTTGTATTTGTGTGAACTGAGAGACACTTTGATGAAACTTAGCCCAAAGTACAGTGATATCTTGATTGGAGGTGACTTTAATGTTAATTTACTAATTAATAACTGTTCTACACGTTTATTAAATAATTTCTGTGATATTTTGGGTCTATCAGTTGTAAATAATCGTTGGCCAACTTGTTTCAAATCTGAAGTGAACCCCTCTTTATTAGACATGTTTTTAACCACCTCTAGGCACAGAATTCTGGGAAATGATCAAATTAGACCAACTTCTGACTTCATCCATGATTTTATTTTTTGCTCTTTTCAGTTTAACGTTGACATACGAAATACCACTCGTACATTAAGTTTCAGGTCATACCGTAACTTTAACTATGAGAACTTAAGGGTGAATTTCACTAGCTTGGAGTGGAACGAAATTTATTTTTCACTAAATGTGAACGATAAAGTATCAATATTCAACAACCTTCTAACCCGGCTATATGATAGCTATGTACCGATAGTTACTAGGGAATTAAGGACTAAGATATGTCCCTGGTTTAACAATAACATTAGGTATTTGATAAGGGAAAGGGAGCGTTTCTTCCGGAGATGTAAGAGTAACCCTACTGAGTTTAATAAAAGACAGTTTTTATTTTCTCGTAACAGAGTAAATTCTACTATTCGCAACTCTAAGCGCGCATATCTTTTACAGAAAATTGATCCGTCTCTCAGTTCAAAAGAACTTTGGAACAACCTGAAAGAACTTGGAGTAAAAGAAGACAAAAATAAAAGTAAATGCCCGTTTAGTCCTGGAGAGATGTCTGATGTTCTGATTCCGACTTTGTCAAGTTTATGTATTCCCCAAGATATATTTATTATACCAGAGAATGAAAACTCTTTCAAATTTTACTGCATTAGTATTCATGAGCTGTATTATTCTGTCAAGTCGGTTAAATCGAATGCAATTGGTCCTGATTATATTCCGCCTAAGTTTTTAAAGCTCATACTCCCCATTATAGGTAATTATTTAATTCATATTTTCAATTTTTGTATATAGTGGTGAATTTCCTGATGCATGGAAGAGTGCTAGTATTATTCCAGTTCCCAAAAAATCAAACCCTACTAACCCTTCGGAGTACAGGCCAATTAGCATTTTATCTTATCCGTGTAAGTTATTTGAAAAAATTATGCATGATCAAATTCAAAACTACTTAAATGAACATGAATTGCTCTCAAAGTGGCAATCTGGGTTCCGCAATAAGCATAGTTGTGAGTCTGCAGCAATTAAAATTACATCAGATATCCGCTTTGCTCTTGATTCTGGTAAATTTGGTGTCATTGTGCTCTTAGATTTTTCTAAAGCATTTGACTGTATTGATCATTCTATCCTACTTTCTAAGCTTAAAAGAAACTTCAACTTTTCTAGCAAATCACTTAAGCTATTGTGTAACTACCTAGTTGATAGGGTTCAGCGTATAAAAACTGGGGCTGGTATTTCTAATCCTCTTATCACAAATATTGGTATACCCCAGGGCTCCATTTTGGGCCCTTTGATATTTTCGTTGTTTATAAATGACCTTCCTGATGTCATTTCCAATTGTCAAGTTCATTTGTATGCTGATGATGTAGTACTTTACATATTTCGTTCAATTGGTTTAATGGAGGACTGTATAGCTAGGGTAAATGATGACTTACGCCTTATCCTTTCGTGGTCAAATGGTAACTGCATGAAGCTTAATCCTGCCAAGTCTGTTGCCATGCTGTGTTCTAGAAATGAGCTTAACTTTAATGATTTTCCTTCGATCGTACTTGATAATGAAGTTATTATCTATGTGAAGGATGTAAAATACTTAGGATATAGAATAAATAATAATCTTACGTGTTGTAGAGCAATTTCAGATACCATTAGAAATATTTATTTTGGATTACGATCCCTGAGATCTTCTTCGAACTTATTGCTACCCAATATGAAGAAGCACCTCATTAAATCATTAGTTATGCCGTATTTTACTTTTAATTGTTCAGTTTACCCAATTTTAGACTGTGAGTGTAAGCGCAGATTGAATGTTGCCCTTAATGATTGTATTCGTTTTATTTATAGCGTTCCGAGATATTCCAGTGTATCGCATTTGCGTCACACGCTCTTTGGAATGAATCTTGATGAATACCTGAAGTTTAGGCTTGTTTTGAAACTCCACAATATCATCCACAATAGGTGTCCTAGTTATCTCAGTGAATTTCTGAATTTTGCCCATTCCCAAAGAGGTTTAAAACTCATTTTGCCGCGTTTCGCATACAGCATAGCAGAACGCTCTTTTTACGTATCTGCAATTCGTTTGTGGAATGCTCTCCCAAATGATTTGCAAAGGACTGCCATGCCCACGGCCTTTAGGAGGAAACTATTTTTGCACTACTCAAATCAAAATTAGGTACTTATATTGCACAAATACTTGCTTTTATTTTACATATTATATAAACTCAAGGGATTTCATATATTTGTTTTTTTTCTTCTTTTTTTAGTAATAATACAAAGTAACATACTAGTATATTAGTGAAATTATTTTTTTTTTCTCCTTTGCTAGCTTTAAGAATTATATATATATATATTTTTTTTTTTTATATATTTTTCATATTTTTGAATACCCTATAATCTATGTTACTTAAATTATCGATACTCTAAAAGATTTTATCTTAATGTGTCATTGTGAATTGAATCTTTCTTTTAAATAAATTAAATGAAAAATGAAAATGAAATGAAATGTATTTTTAAATAGCAGGCAAAAACAAGCCGGTTATCATACGACCACAACGCTATGAATTGACGTTAGCAGTCGATCCATCGTCGTTTTCGAAGAAGTAAGGTCCAATCACACCTCCAGATCAGAGAGCACACCAAACAGTGACTTTTTATGAATGTAATGGCCTCTCTTCAATTACTTGAGGATTATCAGAATTTCAAATACGTCAATTTTGTTTAATATCATACCCACTGAGTGAGAAATGTGCTTTGTCGCTAAAGAAAATTTTGTTCGAAAAATCGCCTTCCCTTGTCTAGCCTGTTGTTCAAGCACCCATTCGAAGTATTTACGACGACGCTGTGAATGGTCAGCTGTCTTCAGTTGTTGAGGGAGCTGGAAATGAGAAAGTAACTGTGTTCAAGTATAAATATAAATCACGTTGGAAAAAAACTTGTCGGATAGAAACGACATTTTTAAAAGCAAACAATGCGTGATTGAAAACGCCGATACTTTTCAAATATTCGTGTTGAATGTGAAGAATCTTCAGAAAGATCAAAACGTCAAAAAACTGAAAACTTGAGAAAATTCACGTCAACAGCTGAATTGACTTACGCAGCAAAAATGGGTTTCAGAGCTGGACATTTAGATGGATGATGAAATAGCAATTCCAAATAATGCTAAAAAATGCAGAAAAGCACTAACGGACGCAGTAGAACTGACTTCAATGTCTGGCAAGGAGGCCTTATTAAAGATAATTGAAGCAAAGTTGTCACGATTTCAGTATGAGATCATACGATCGAAGGCTCCCAAAATGATTCCTTCGTACAAAGAAATTCAAGAGTGCAAAAAGAGTTGCTATCCCGAACCTGAACACATGAGAATATCGGAGATTTGTGTATACAGTAATCCCCGCTTAGTTGCACCTCGCTTAATTGAGCATCCTGCTTATTTGATCGAAAAAATTGGCTTCGAAAATTTCCCGTATTAGTAGCAAAGCTTTTTAGACGGTTAATTGAACCCCGCTTAGTTGAATTACTCGCTTAATTGATCTTAAAAATATGCAGCAGAAAAACTAAATACATGGACATTTTTCGGATAATTGGACGGACAAAAAAATGATTCTGATTGGAAAAACCAAAACGCCAAGGTGTTTTAAAAATAAGGTTGTACCTTTGCTATATTTCATGGATGATGGATGACCCAACATTTATGGATGATAAAGCACAACAGACAAAAAATTCTTTTTGTCGACAATGCTGCCTGTCATAAGAAGTTGGACGATTTAAAAAATATAAACGTGCAGTTTGTACCCACAAATACAACGTCCATCATTCAGGCCTTTGACCCAAGGCATTATTCATTGTTTCAAAGCTTACTATCAGCAAAATATAATAAGGAACCAAATTACAGCCATCGAACGTAGCAAGACTCAAAGAATTTTCGAAGTCGATCCCATCTTTGAAAGCAATGTACATAAGCAAACATTTTTTGTGCCTTATAACACCTTCTACTATAGGGTGTCCCAAAATTAACGCAAGATTTCTTGCGTTAATTTTAGGTGTCCCAAAATTAACGCAAGATTTCTTGCGTTAATTTTGGGACACCCTTTATAAAGACAAGTATTTTTTTAAACACTTAATCAATTCAAAAAGGTTACCATTTGATGAGATTTCGTTTCTAAATAAATATGTATATCAACTTGTTTGAAATTAACGCAAGATTTCTTGCGTTAATTTTGGGACACCCTATATAAGAAATTGTTTTACATTTGCAAGTTCTTTTATTAAAGGCAGGCTTCATCCAAGAAGAAGAGCAGCCAGAAAATGATCTCGTTATCTATGACCACGTTCTTGAGGACAATACAGATTTCAATGCTTATTCGGCATGTGATGACATAACATAATATCATGTTATGGCGAACTAACAGACGCCGAAATTAGGTTGACACTGAAATGTTTATAGAGTAAATTTCTGGGATGAATATTTCATTTTTTAGTTGACTTACTCGTAGGTCGTAGGGATCATGACCCCCCCCCCCTGGGAGATAATTTTTTTTATTTTCGTAGGAACTCCCTTGAATTTTCCAATAACGCAGCACAAATTCATCAACTTTTGACCAATGGACGATCCAGGGGGGGTCATATGAGCCAAAAAGCTTATACAGTTAAGTTATATAATTAAAGATTTCATCTAAAGATTTGTTAGTAATTTAACAACATTTTCCAAAAAGTGTTTTGTTGTCAAAAACAACTAAATTTTTTGTTTCCCTCAATTTTGAATTTGGAAAAACTTTAGTAGGTAATGCTTTAAATTATTTTCATAAAATTTGTTTCTAAGAAAAAGAGCAAATATTTAGGTTCTTAACAAGAAACCTAAATAAAAATAAGTTAATCTAGGTTTTTTGAGAAATAAAATGGCATTTGAATTTTTGAGCAAAACTTATTTTGCAGATACATTTTTAAATCTTAAAATAAATATTTTTAAACAGCCTTTTTGGAAGACATTAGCAAGTTCAAGCGACCCAGTTGTGCATTTTTTTCTTTCAAAATTGATTTTTTTATTGAGTACAAAAACTTTAAAAACTTAAAAAAGAAATTAAATAAATCTACTTTTTAAAGTGAATTTGCCTTAGATGCTCTTGAACTGAGAATTAAACACAAATTTCAAAAATAAAAATGTCCCAAAAACAGCACAAGTGACTCTTTTGTTAAACTAATAGCTAATTGAAAAACATATTGAACGTTTCATATCTGTTGATATAAAGGCTTCGAATCTCTTGAGATTTGAAGTGAAAAGAGATTCTGAAACGTGTAATTTGTGAGTGCCACAGAAAAGTTTCTTCCCAACTTATTTTTTTACCTTAATTTGTTTTTATTTAATGTTTAGAGAAATTATGTACTTTAATGCACCTATGTATATTCTTTTGTTGAATCCTTTAAGATCAAAATATTTGGCATCTACGAGTAAGCAGACTGATAGCGATACGATAGTAATAATAGACTCCCGAAAATTGAATTCGGAAAAAACTACGTCAAAAAAGCACGAAAATTCTTCATATCAGATCCTCTCTCATTTTCCGAGTTTTTGAATTTTTGTAGCGTTCTTCGCATTAATAGAAATAGAAAAGAGAAAAGTATATATTATTTTTGGGAAAAGCTTCGTTCCAAAACAATTTCTTACATTTCTGCGTGAAATGTACCAAAAACCCTCTAAACTATTATGTTTAAGCTCTTAAATATGGCATATTTAGAAAACTGGATGGAATGCTTTCATATGTAGGGAGTCGTCTAAATTAAATAGTTAGACCATACCTTGCTGGACAACAGTGTTCTAAAATAATTTTATAACTAAAGTTGTCACTTTAGCCCTTGAAATGTGCAAATGTAAGGTTAAGATGCACATTATGTTTTTTAATTTTGTCAGCATCCTTTACATTTACAGCACATTAAAGAACTTTTAAGTGGTGACTAAAAACTCATCTATATGTTAAGTGTGTGACCACCCCCCCTGACTAAAAGTCTGGATCCGCCCTTGCTACTCGTGCAATTATACGGGTTTCGCTTAATTGAACAGATATGTCAATTAAGCGGGGTTTCGCTAATTGAACCACCCGGATAATTGACCGAAAAATCTGACAAAATGGTCAGTGCAATTAAGCGAGGAATACTGTATACTAATTTGCAAGACTTTGTAGACCTTACAGTTGCTCGCAACACTAAGGCCTGAAGAACTTAAAGCTATAAGCTAAAGCTTGTACTCCAAATTTGCCTTTCATGGGAATTCAGGCCATAGTTCTTATAAGCAAGCGTTCCATAGACTTTATGCCGATGTCACATCTGTTTTTATAACATGCGTTGTTCTACTTCGTTTAGTATCTGGGGAACAAGTAATCTGTAAGAATCCTCGAACAAGTTCAACTAGGTACTATAGCTAGGCCTCTAAAAATTGAGTTCCTCAAAGAAACTGTGTAGCAGAAAAAAACAGTAGATAATAAAATAAAGGAGTCGCGACGCAGCATTAGTAACCGTATCGTAATGGTTATGCTTGAGGTCACGGAAAAAGTGACAAATCCTACAAAACTAATTAATTCTTCTCATGAAAAGTGTTTTCTTAAATTTGCTATTCGGATCCGGCATAAAAATTGTAGGTCCCCTTCATAGGAAGTGTTGCGTCACCTAACTTTTTTATCTATCCCCAAAATCTGAAAAATTTTCTTAAATCCTTCAATATAAATCTACAACAAAATTACCCCAACCTCCACTTCTTCTAATTTTAATAATATCCTGAGAAGCACAATGGATCTACAGAGTCCCTTTTCGGCCATTGTTGATAGGTACATCAGCGTATTTAACCTAACCTAAGTTCATATATTGAACGCGTAAAAAATAGAACCTTACTAAAGTTATAGTCAGTTTGAAAAAGGTGTCCCTATCATGCTTATATAGTAAGGCAAAGCGAGAAAAGTTAAAACCGACTTTTCAAAAAAAAAACATTTAAACTCCTTATTCAGTTCCATCCCTGATTTCTTAAGACATAGGATTGCATTAAAAAATACTCCGTCTCTCGAAGCAAATTCTTCAAAATATTATTTTCAAGGATTTTGATAACAACTGCTTGGCTACCCATGTTTTCCAAACATTGACAGTAGATAACTTAAAAAATCTTGTAAGGATGATTTTTACCAATTAAATTGGATACCCTTAGTACAAAAGTTACGTCATCTAAGGAAAGAAAAATAAAACTATTCCGTTAGATATTTTTTTTTAATCATTTTTATTGGGTAGGATAAAAACGGACCATTATCGAAAATGAAAGCATCATGGTCATGGTAGTCCTGCAGCGTAATGAACATTAATTTACGGTGGTCTTGGCGAGAACTCAATTTACGGCGTTCATTGTGTTCCATGATGAAATATATGTTCGTCGGTTCTATACTCATGCCACAGGGTACTATAATGGTACAGAACTGGTACTGAATTGGGATTGGATGTGGATGAGGATGTGGGTGCCGATGCTGATGATGGAGCGTTAGTTGGTTCATTTCGAAGCGGCATGCAGCAGCAGCGGTCGTTTGGTCGTAGATGTTGGTGCAGGAGTAGGGTCGAGAGGTGGTGGGCCTTCGTATATAATAATAATATAGAATAAAGGGCCAGTGAAGCAGCGATATAGCGACAGCGAACCTTTTAAAAGTGCAATGCCTTGTAGCTAAATAGCACGATGGCAAGCGAAATCCCTTTTTTGATTCAGTATGGTTTGTTGCCTTTTAAAATTGACTTCCCGCACATAGTGCGGGCTCACAGATAGACCACTGCCAACACACAGTAGAGGTTTTGGTTTTTGTGTACCTATTGGCTCTACGGACTATGGTGGCAGTGGCAGTAGCAGGAGCAAGAGCAACGGCAGCAGCATTATGGCGTAGAAAGTTCTTTTGCGGAAATGTAGCGTGTTGCGTTCGCTGGCGTTAGAGAAAAATAAACGACGACGAACAATCGAAATACTAGATCACGAGCAACGTTATATTATTTTATATCTAGGCAAATGGTGTGGTATCGGACGGAAAAGCTAAATACGCTGGTTTTATTGAAAATGAAACAAAACCAACAAAAAAAGACAACCTACAACGAAATAAATGAAACTTTTCCGCTATCATGAGGATAATTATTATAATTCCTGCTGGGCACTTTATGTAGACGTACATAGATTCATCAGAGTGACACATGTCAGTTAAATGAGCTTGCACATTTCAATGTATAATATTGAGGTTAGAGACTAGCGGCGAATATCGTAGCGAGTTGTTGGAAAATGTCATCACAAAAACTAGTTAACGATTGTGGTTATATGTAATTACTTTGCTTGCTTTAGCTCTCAGTAAATGCAGTAATATAAAATAATGATTATATTAAAAAATGAAGTGGTTCTTACTAAATGAGAGCCTAAGCCTATTTATTCAAGTAATGGTCCGTGGAACATAAATTCATTCTTTTGTTTTAGTTTTTAATGAAGGCTTTGCCTGAAGGACCGACACCTAAATACTTAAACCACAAGTTTCCAAAAGTATCGTTATTTCTAGTCTAAAAACAATTATAAAAGAACTACCCATTGAGGTCCTTAAAATTGCAAACAAAATTTTTTGTCAGCCAAATTTGTAATCCTACTAAAAACTTATATTTTGCCAAATATTAAGTTATATTTTGTAATAGATGAAACAAATTTGAAGTCAATATCTGCCTGGGTTCTGAGAAGATTTGAGTTGAAAACCAATTCTTACCAATTTTAAGTTGTTTTCTTTATGTAGATTTTTAGTTTTTGTAATAAAAAATTGTCAATTGGTTTTTAATAAAAAAAAATGATAACATATCAAAACCGTCATTCTTCGTAGTAAAGTTATTATTCTGAAGGATTACCTTTTTTTGTTCGTAAAATATTCGAGCTGACAAATAAAGGGTGTTTTCTTACACGTGTGGTTTTCAAAAAGAAATAAAACTTATATAATTCAATGTTATGTCCCAGAATTTAGCTTCATTATCAAGATCAGGGTTTGCTATTACAGTGTTGGCCAAAGCATTAGCAACTAAAACTACCTCCATCTTTGTCATTCAAAAATTAATAACTGAAACAAATCATGTTAATTTGTTTCCAAAATGTAATACATTATGTATGTACTTATAAAAAGACCTTAAGAGAATATAGTGTTTATAACGGTCCATTTAAATATGACATAAATAGGACAGTTAACCCAATTTTGTGTTGGTCAAAACAAAAGCAACTTTTTATAGCTATCTTTTTTTTTCTTATTAATAAAGAAAATTTAGTCCGTTAACTACAAAACCCATTGCTCATATTAAAGGTGTTGGCAAACGAGTGCAGTTCAATCTATTTATTAGTTGTTATTCAGTTCATGGGCAAGCTTATCAGTGCTCTTAGCTAACTTTTGTAAAATAGCCGGAAACAAATACTCTAACGAAATAAAAGAAAAAAAAACTTAAAATTAATTAAAAAAGTGGAACGAGTCAAATTAAAATATCGGAAAAATATTCCATTCCCAAATCAGTGATTTGCCTTTTAATAAAATTTTACAAATCCAAAAAGTCATTCCAATAATAAAATCAAAAACAATTCGGAGACGAGCTATTGATGGTGGACTAAAACCTTTCAAAGCTGTAAAGAAGCCTTTTATTTAAACCAAAAACAAACTGTCGGGATTAAAATTTGCTCATGGCTACATCAACTGGATCGTTAGAAAATGGAGGAACGTATTCTTTTCGGACGAGTCCAAATTCAATTTCAAGGGTTCCTATGGTTTCCATCATGTTCGCAGACCAGTCAAAGAGGCACCCAATCCACGTCACATTAAAGCTACTGTGAAACACGGAGGAGGTAAGGTAATGGTCTGGGAGTGTTTTTCAAGGCATGGACTAGGACCGATTCACCAAATAGATGGTACAATGGATTGTTTTATGTACCGTGACATTTTGCAAAATGTAATGCTGCCACACGCTGAGGATCAGTTGCTTATGAAATGGATATTTCAGTAGGACAACAACCCAAAGCACATACGTCCAATACGATTAAGAAGTTGTTTTTAAGAATACCAGATTTACGTGTTACAATGGCCAGCACAGACCCCAGATCTCAGCCCCATAGAAAATCTATGGGAAATTGTAGATCGACGAATTGTAGTAATTAATTGCAAAAATAAAAATGATCTACTTGATCAAATTAAAATGGCTTGGGAAAGTATCCCAAACAGCATAATAACAATTTAATCGACTCCATGCCTCGAAGATGTACTGAAGTGATTAAAAACAAGGGGTTTGCAAACAAATACTAGCAATATTTTAGTAATTCTAAAAAAATTAATGTATTTTTTTAAAGTTGTTTTTGTTTTTTTTTTTTGTCGCGCAAAAGAGCCATTGTTTCGTTACCTGTGTGGCAAGTGTCACCGCCCTGTTGAAACCACATATCATCCCCATCCATATCTTCCAATTCGAGCCATAAAAAGTTCATTATCATCTCACGATAGCGAACATGATTCACCGGCCTCATTTTTGGAAAAAATACGGCCCGATGATGCCGATAGTCACTCTTTGTGGGTACATTGGGTTTTCGACAATCACACTTTGATTATCATTCCCCTAAATGCTGCAATTCTACTTATTGTCGAATCCACTTAGGTGAGAGTATGCTCACTGAAGATGAATTTGTACTTACCGTAGAAAGTTATTGTATTCGTTCCGATTTATCGAATAGAAAATTTCGTCATTTCTCGAAGTTTCAAGGTCCCTAGAGTCTAAATAGAAGGTTTTTAGAGAGATGTCTGTGGGTGCGTGTGAACGTACGTTCGGGAAGCTTTTTTCGTCGTCTATATCTCCAGAACCAATAGAGACTTCAAACATATTTTGTTATACAGATAATAATGCAGAAAGATGCAGTAAAAAAATCGAGTGTGTGGTTTTTTTTTACCATTGCAATTTAAAAAAAGTGAACATTTTGGTTAACCCGAAATATCTCACGAACTAATAACGCTACCGACCTGAATTAAATTGTATATTATAAATTGTGACGTTATACCAAAATAATACAATTATGAAAAAAAAATCAAATACATTTTTTTTTATAAATCAAAAAAAATAATTGTCACCTCGAATATTTTACGAACAAAAAATGATTTTATCTCCAAAACAATTTTGTGCAACGAAGAATTACGTTTTTGACATCTGATAAATTTAAAAAAAAAATTACTAAAAGTTGGTAAGAACTGATTTTCGACTTAAATACAGTACTGTGCAAAACATTTGCAACTATAGAACATCCAACATTTTTCATTGAAAAAAAATTGTTTAGAAAATTAAACAGCAAAATTCTTTCTTTAGTTTTTCAAAAATTTTTGATATTACGTTATAATTGTTGGAGCCTGGCAAAAATCCTCGTATCAAACCCTCCTAGTGGGTGCCGGGCGGTAATGATCACCACAGTTTTCTTGTGCGATGTCAAGAAGGGGATCAGCTAAGGTCAGGTTGAATTGTTGAGGCGTTTCTAAACTCTTCAATAGTTTAAACCCTCAGCAATGCAATTTGACCATAGATACGGGGTCCCTAATTTTGAGTGGTGGTGTGAGCGATTTTCATAATCCGTGCCGAAGAAATGGAAGGCTGGGGGGTAAACCAGTCGCGAACGAGCTCATTCGGATGCCTTGGCAGGGTCCGTCTTACATTTTGCCTTACCCCGGTATATCGGCTCTGCCGGGGCTGACCTTTTCCTCTCCGTTTTTACTCGTGGGACCAAAATTTCTTCACAAAAAAATTCACAGGACGATTTAGACATGACGAACTTAGGACCATCCGCCGACTATGAGGATGAACTTTTGGCCTCCAGTCAGGAGACCGAGGAGTACCAGCCATAGTACTCCTGTGCCTCGACCGCAAATAAATCCTAACTCCTCTACCAGCAATGCCAGCCATAGCAATGCTGGTAAAGGAAAAAATAAAAAATCATCTGGTACTCGCATCAAGAACCAGTTCAAGAAGGCCTCCTTCATTCTTAGCAAGATTGCTGAAAATGAGAAGGCTGGAATTGTGCTGCAGAAGGATCGCGAGGACAAGATCATGTACCAAAAGATTGTTGATGAATACAACAGTCTCTTGGCTACAAAAAAGAAGGCCGACAAAAGAAACCGGTCTCGTGAAGAGACCGAAAAACCTTCAAAAAAACCAAAACATGAACCAAATTCAAATAAAGAAGAGAAGGCATCATCTTCCGGAGCGGCGCAACAGCGTACTTTAAGTGAGGTTGTCAGAGACGACCTCCAAGTATCGGTTGTGGATGAGCTCTCCACAAACAGCAGACGTCTGCTAGCTGTGTGGAGTTCTATCGAGGCCAAGCTCTCGGAGATGGTGTTTTCTTACACAATCTCGGCAATTCAGGGTCCCTACCCTAGTTTTGACTCTGGCGAAGTGCTCAGGGGACACAGGGTAATCAAATGCGATGACGTGTTTTCCAGGGATTTCCTTAGAACATGCATTGCTAAGATAAGCAATGACTGGGAAGGCTTGAGACTTAAGCTCATCCCAGCTAAGGACATCCCCAGACAGCCTAAGGCTCGCATTTGGTTGCCCGTCATGAGCATCAAGCCAAGTGGACAGGAGCTGATCCGTGGTCTTCAGAGGCTAAACCCGCTGGTTCCAATGCATGACTGGACAGTCATCAAGGCTGAGGAGCCGCAAAAGAACAGCGCGTCTTATCTTTTGAAGATCAGCGGGGAGAGCTTGGGGGCCCTTGAGAAGGCTGAATACAAGCTAAGATTCGGCATTAGAAATGCCAAGATTAAGGTCCTGCAGAGTCAGGGAGCAGACTGCGACAACAATGATGGCAAAGTCAAGACCGACGATGACATCATTGTTGCCGAAGTCCCCGGCGAGTCGCCGGGCCCTGAAGGTGCAGGCCCTTCTTCTTCAGGCAATTAAAAACGCGCTGCGTTCTATACAGATTAATCTGAAGCACTCGAAATGTGCCTCAGATAATCTAAAGGTCTTCCTGAGTCAGGAAGACTTGGACGTAGCGTTCATACAAGAACCTTGGGTGAATGGCCTCAGAGTTCGAGGCCTTCTGGACCACAAATACGACCTTTTTTATAAAATCCCTAATACTGACCAAGGTAAGCCTTGAACCTGCATTCTAGCTAAGAAACACTTAAAAGCTTTTTTGTGTCCCATCCTTAGCACCTCCGATTTGACGGTTGTCAGAATTGAAGGAAAAAATGCTGGCCTACTTCTGGCATCGGCTTACTGTGGCCACGACCGGCAGTCACCTCCGGAAGAGTTGGAGACCCTGGTAATCGCTTCCAAACAACAAAAGTCAGACCTCCTGATTGGGTGCGACGCCAACGCACGGCATTCTCTCTGGGGCAGTACGGTAATTAATGAACGAGGTGAGTCACTTTTTGATTTCATTATTAACAATAATTTAAATGTATGCAATAGAGGTAACACCCCAACTTTCATTTTTCCGAGCTCGGTTAACTCCGAAGGTTGGGAGGATGTACTTGATGTTACTCTATCAAATAACAATCTTTATTCTATGGTGGAAAATTGGAGAGTCTCACTTGTGAATTCTTTTTCTGATCACAGGTGAATACTCTTCAATATAAATTTTGAGTCTGAAATTCCTCCCCCTCACAGAAACCCCAAAAATACTGATTGGAAGAAATTCAGTCAAATAATTAACACGAAACTGTGTAACACGCCAAATCGGTGTCCAGAGTCGGTAAGCGATCTCGAGTCTAAAGTAAAGACCTTCGAGGCAGCTTTTGACACGGCTTACAAAGTCTCGTGCCCTATTAAATACAGTCGCAAATCACTCCCTATGTGGTGGAATGAAGAACTGTCTAGTCTCAGGAAAAAGACTAGAGTGATCTTTAATATTTGCCACAAACACAAATTCTACCAACCGTACAAAGACTGTCTAAGAGTTTATAAGCGAGCCATTGCCAAGTCTAAACAGCAAAGCTGGAGGGATTACTGCCACAAAATAGAAAATATAAAAGAATCCGCAGGCTTAGTAAGATTCTATCGAAGGACTATTGTTGTCCTTCCTTTCTTAAAAAATCTGGCGATTCCTGGGCAGCATCTCCTGCAGAATCCCTAGAACTGCTGTTGGCTGCGCATTTTCCGGGTTGTGAGAATAACAACCCTCAAACTCTTAATTCAAATGGCGTGTCGACGGCGGATATAGAACACATTGATACCTTGATAAATAAGGAAAATATTGCTTGGGCAATCAACACATTTTCCCCGTACAAGTCTCCAGGCCTGGACGGCATAATGCCGATCATGCTTCAGAAAACGCAATTTCTGGCGATTCCTTGGCTGGAGATGATCTTTAAAGGATGTCTCTGTCTAAATCATGTTCCCGAGTCTTGGAGACATGTTAGAGTAGTTTTTATCCCGAAGGTCGGCAGGCGAGGACATGAATCCGCGAAGGATTTTAGACCAATAAGCCTTACTTCCTTCGTGCTTAAGACAATGGAGCGCATTCTTGATTACCATATCAGAGGCATTTTAGATGTAAATCCTCTTGAGAGTTCCCAACACGCTTATCTTAAGGGCAAGTCTACGGAGACAGCCCTACATGAGGTAGTGCGTACAGTTGAAAAAACCATACATTTCAAAGAATATACTCTCGCTACCTTCTTAGACATAGAAGGAGCTTTTAACAACGTCTTAACAGAATCTATTCAAGAATCACTAGTTGATCAGGGTGTAGAGGACTACATCAGAAGTTGGATTGTATCCATGCTCAGTGATAGAAGGATTCAAGCTACCTTAGGTAATACTTACTTGACCAGGTGCGTAAACAGGGGAACACCTCAGGGGGGTGTTCTGTCCCTCTTCTTTGGCTTCTGGTCATGAACAAAATTCTTTTTAAACTAGAAAGTTGTGGTGTGAAGGCCGTTGCTTACGCAGATGATTTGGTGATACTGGTATCAGGAAAGTACACTTCCGTGATTAGTGAGATTACGGAGATGGCATTGCTAAAAGTAAGCAACTGGGCTACAAGCTGTGGCCTGGGTGTCAATAAAAGCAAAACTGAACTGATGCTCTTTACTACGAAAACAAAAGTACCACCCTTCACCCTTCCCCGCCTCAACGGTGAAACTCTTTCCTTGTCTTCCAGCGCAAGTTATTTGGGAGTAATACTTGACCCAAAGTTAAACTGGAAACTTAATATCGAAGAAAGGGTCAAGAAAGCCAGCATAGCTTTCTATGCCTGCAATAAAACCTTTGGCAAAAAGTGGGGTTTGCAATCGAAGATGATTTTGTGGACGTATACAGCCGTGGTACGTCCAATCTTGTCCTATGGTTCGATTGTTTGGTGGCCCGCGCTTAGCAAAGCCTACAATATAACTAAACTAAAAAAGGTTCAGAGAACAGCTAGTGTTGGCTCCACGGGAGCTTTGCGCTCATGTCCGTCGGACGCCCTAAACGTTTTTCTCTACCTCTTACCAATAGACCTGCATATCAAATACTTAGTATCTTGCAGCGCGTTGAGACTTAGGGAATCGAATAGTTGGTATTCTAGGCCCTTTGGTCATAGTAATATCACTAATCTCATCCCAGTGGACATCTTTTCGACAGAAATCGACTACTGCACCCCTACTGTGGACCTCAGTGCGGATTTTAAAATTATCATCCCATTTCGAAATGAATGGGATGATGACTTAGTGACGAGAGGCTTCGACACAACTATCTTCACTGAAGGCTCAAAGATGGAGTGTGGGGTCGGTGCAGGAATTTTTTCCGAGTCTTTAAATGTCTCCAGGTCTTTGCGACTTCCTGACTTTGCTAGTGTTTTTCAGGCTGAATTACTCGCGATCAAGGAAGCATGCAAGTTACTAAAACTAGATCCAAACCAAAACCGCAATACAGCTATTTTTTCGGACAGCCAGGCGGCTATTCAAGCGATTGGCTCGTCCACTTCATCCTCCAAACTGGTCCAACAATGCCGAAGTGAGTTAGCTAGCATGAACATTGGACTCAAGGTCACTCTCATCTGGATTCCGGGTCACAGAGGCTTTGAGGGCAATGAACGAGCTGACGAGCTGGCTAGGCAAGGATCAGCCCTGCATAGCTCTCTCGCGGAAAGAGTCAACATTCCTCTTGGTGCTATGAAGGGCAAGATCTTCCATATTTTCCTCGCTGAAGCAAACCACAGGTGGAACAGCCTAACCAACTGTATCATATCTAGAAGGATATGGCCCACCTACAACAAATCCCGTACTAATAATCTCATTTGCAGACCCAGGCAAGACATAGCCAGGGTCGTTGCTACATGCACCGGACACTGGCCTGTTGGAGAACACGCATCTAAGCTGGGCATCCCCCACAACACTTTCTGTCGTAGTTGCGAGGACCAGCGAGAAAAAGAAACTGTTCTTCACTTCTTATGCAAGTGTCCCGCCTTAGCCAAAACGAGAGCCAAAACATTGGGAAAGCCCTTTTTCAACGACCTCAATGAGTTCTCAGAACTGGAGATCAAAGATTTGATCTCCTTTCTAAACGCTACAAAGTGGATTTGAGGCGCATTTTTCCCTTTATAATCCCCCTTTTATCTTTATAGGTCAAGCGAGTATTTTATGGTATCAAAACGGCGCAACGTAGCGCTAATTGTGTCACCGAGCTAGACTGCTCGTGGCCACCATTTCTACTAACTAACTAACTATAATTGTTGGAAAAAAAATTAACACTTCAATTAAACAAGAAATAAATGACTAAATACTTTAATAGTTGGTAAAATTGGTGTGCAAAACATTTGCAACTTAGATCTCACAACGAAATTTCAAACTATTTTCTTACTTCAAGGTGTAACGAAGCGTCACACTCCTACCTACTACCGACCGACACCAATCAACCTCCATCCACCGACCGACACCAATCAACCGCCTTCTGCATACCCACCAAGTGAAATAAGTGACACCAACAAAATACATGCGATATTGTTGTTCATTATAAAGTTCACATTTGGTTCCTGCAGGAGAATTGGCTTATGGACCCAAGAAATCCGAAAAAGAGGAAGCTTGCTCACCGAAGATTATTAAAGGCTTTGGGCTTTATATTCAGAAGCGCAAGTTTCCCCCGATATATCCTTCTCTATTACGAGTCGATGGGCCGTTGCTCCATAGCGTGCTGTGTAGTAACAACAAATTATTATATTATTCCCCTTCACCCTTCCGCTGTCTACGGGCACTTGCCGTATCATTAAGTAATTCCCCTTCACCCTTCCGGTGTCGACGGGCACTTGCCGTATCATTAAGTAATTCCCCTTCTCCCTTCCGGTGTCGACGGGCACTTGCCGTATCATTAAGTAATTCCCCTTCACCCTTCCGGTGTCGACGGGCACTTGCCGTATTATTAAGTAATTCCCCTTCACCCTTCCGGTGTCGATGGGCTCTTGACCGTAGAATTAAGTTAGTATATACTAGGTATTCTTATCGATAGGTATCCTATTGTTTAAGCCGCTTTATTGGATTAGAAAAAATAAAACCAAAAAAATATAAAACCTAATTCTTTTTATTTGGAAAGGAGTAGCGTGGTCAACTCTCTATACTCGAGTTTCGTGCTTTCTCGAGACGACCCTGGAGTCCGGCGAGCTTACCTCAGCCTAAGATAAAGAAGCATCACAAATTGGCGCCCGAGCAGGGACCTTTAGAGAATTCATCCAAATTCCGACAGATCCGCCCACCGTAATGAATTCCTAGAGGTTTTCCATCCGACCGCCGACTACCGACCGCCGATTACCGACCGCCGACTACCGACCATCGATTACCGCCGCCGACCACCGATTACCGCCGCCGACCACCGACCGCCGACTACCGATCACCGTTAACCGTTCACCGACCGCCGACTACCGATCACCGACCGCCGACTACCGACCACCGTTCACCAACCGCCGACTACTGACCACCGTTCCCGACCGCCGATCACCGACCACCAGCCATCCATATAATATGAGCGAAAACGAAGCCAACACTGCCATGGACGAAATCAATCCGTTCAGGAGCCTCAGCTTCATATACATGCTCAAGAAAAACGAGCTTATAGAAATGCTCACCGCCCGGAATATAGAAACCGAGGGTAACATGCAAGTCCTCCGCCAGCGTTTAAGCTAACATCTCAAACAGGTACGTGCACACGCTTCTACACAAAACCTGTGTGCCCAATGGGCAGAGGTAGCCAAGAAGAGAGTAAATGCCGCCTTAGATGACGACGCCGATAAAAACCCTAAGAATACCGCTCCTGACCCCATCACCAAGCAGAAAACATCATTATATGAGGAGACTACCTTTCATGTCCCTAATTTGAATGCTGCACACCGCGATAACGAACAACCTCGTATAGCAAATCCAGTACCGATGAATCAGCCACGACCAGAGCACTCCAGAGACGCGCCAGCACGTTTCAACTCATTCATGAGTCACACTCCACACCGACTCCCCCTAAGCTATGAAGCAGAAGTAACGAACATATTGCGTAAATGGGGACTAAAATTCGACGCTTCAGGAAACCCTTTGGAATTCCTCGAGCGAGTTGCCGAGCTGACTCGATGCTATAATATACCACCCGACGACATGTTGCGAACATTACCAGAGTTATTACGGGGTAAGGCACTGGAATGGCTCCGCATCTACAGTGAAGGATTCACTAAATGGGAAGATTTCCGTGAGTCATTCATTCAATACTTTCTGCCAGCACGATATCTCGTCAAATTAGAGGAAGAAATAATGCGCAAGCGTCAAGGATCACGAGAGAACGCGAAGGAATATATTCTGGCCATGCAATACCTGATCCGCCAACACCCTCGGATGAAAATTAATGAACATCTCGACCGAATATTTGATAACATGCGCCCCGAATATCGCCTTTATATCCGCCGGCGAGATTTCGAAAATCTAAACGAATTCATGACTCTGGCAGAAGAATTGGAAGCCGTAAAGAAAGAAGAAAGGAACAGCCGCCCTCCGACCGTAACCGCAAACCCTGTCGCAGCCTCTCCTCGAACCCTTCCGCCGACCGTACCGTACAATCGGGAGACACACTGCTGGAACTGCAAACAGAAGGGTCACCGAAAAGAGACGTGTCATCGTCCATTCCGACTGTTTTGCTCATTTTGCGGAGAAGACGGACGTTTAACAAAAGACTGCCCGTGCCATCTCAACTCATGCTCAGTCGTAAACACACCGCCGCGTCACGATCCCCGATGTTATATTCCGATGCAAATAGGAGAACATACCTATCAAGCTTTAGTAGACACGGGATCTACGAAGACGTTCATTGGACCAGGAATAAGGACGGCCTTCAGAAATTGGGGACTACCCATGACGAGTCAACCCCAGACGATCCATCTGGCCGATGAAAAAATTGTTGGCACTTCCGAACACTTCAACGTGACCCTAATGATCGGAAACGTAGAAGTCCACGGGACCGCGACTTACCTACCGTCACTCGTCGAGGATGCCATACTTGGGATGGACTTTATGAATCAAGCCAACTTGAAAATTACGGTTAGCGGCAAATCCGTTGCAAGTTCCAATACCCAGCCTCCAACGACACATGGGCAGTGTCACGTCTTAGCCCACTTAAACACAAATCAGCAACAACAACTCCATACCTTCCTGGATCAAGAATTACCGAAGTTCGATAGAATAAACAATATATCAACCGTTCCTCCCCACCGAATCGAACTTACAACCGACAAACCGTTTAAACAACGGTATTTTCCTCGCAACCTGGCCCTGCAAAAGGTTATAGACGACGAAGTCAACGAACTTCTAAAAACCGGACAAATCAGCCCGTCTAAAAACCCTGATAACTCACCGAATTTGTCTGAAATCATTCAGCAACCGACCACCGAGCCAAACAGACCATCACCAGATTTAAGTCGACCTCGCCAACCAAGTCAACCAGCAATCAGAAAAAAAATAGGATCAACCGCCGCCTAACTCCAGCGGAGAGAGAAGTCCAAGGATTGGATCCTTGTAAAAGGATACCCACTCGGCCAAGACCGATCCTGGCACCTCCCCGACTAGAAGAACCGCTGACAATACGAGTGGTCAGAAAGGAGAGACACCATATTGCAGCAGTCCAACCCGTCGTGCCAAAATCTCCACCGAGCTCCACCATGGAAAAAGTCCGGGAGCAGCAGGAACAGGCCCTCCGAGCCTACAAGGAGAAATGGAAGATGGACGAGGTGGCCTACCGATCGACTATTAAAGTCGTTGTCACCAACCGACCGGATGCAACCATTACGGACCAACACCAACCCAGTACCAGTCGCCAAGCCATGGTATGTTGTGCCATAACCGAAGGAACTGGCCCGAGTCCGAGTGATCCTTTCGAGGGGATCCAACTATCGGGAAGGAATCACCAAAGAAGGTTCATAATCCACCGCCCTGGGGTCCAGTAATGGTGCTCATGAACCGAAAAGGAACGAGAGCTTCCCTACACTTCGGGGATCAAAAAAAAAACAATCAACGTATTATGAATTATTATTATGAATTGTTAATAATTATTTTTATTTTTTAATAAGGACTGAACCTTTTTTTTTATAAAATTATTTAGAAAAAAAATGTATTAATTAAAAAAAAAAAAAAAAAAACAAAAAAAAAAATATATAACTATATAATATTATTAATAATTAATATACTTACCGTTTTTTTATATACCAGGAAACCTTCAAGACGAGAAGGTTCTCGTCTCAAAAAGGAAGGGGGATGTGTAACGAAGCGTCACACTCCTACCTACTACCGACCGACACCAATCAACCTCCATCCACCGACCGACACCAATCAACCGCCTTCTGCATACCCACCAAGTGAAATAAGTGACACCAACAAAATACATGCGATATTGTTGTTCATTATAAAGTTCACATTTGGTTCCTGCAGGAGAATTGGCTTATGGACCCAAGAAATCCGAAAAAGAGGAAGCTTGCTCGCCGAAGATTATTAAAGGTTTTGGGCTTTATATTCAGAAGCGCAAGTTTCCCCCGATATACCCTTCTCTATTACGAGTCGATGGGCCGTTGCTCCATAGCGTGCTGTGTAGTAACAACAAATTATTATATTATTCCCCTTCACCCTTCCGGTGTCGACGGGCACTTGCCGTATCATTAAGTAATTCCCCTTCACCCTTCCGGTGTCGACGGGCACTTGCCGTATCATTAAGTAATTCCCCTTCACCCTTCCGGTGTCGATGGGCTCTTGACCGTAGAATTAAGTTAGTATATACTAGGTATTCTTATCGATAGGTATCCTATTGTTTAAGCCGCTTTAGGTATTGGATTAGAAAAAATAAAACCAAAAAAATATAAAACCTAATTCTTTTTATTTGGAAAGGAGTAGCGTGGTCAACTCTCTATACTCGAGTTTCGTGCTTTCTCGAGACGACCCTGGAGTCCGGCGAGCTTACCTCAGCCTAAGATAAAGAAGCATCACAAAGGCAAGGAAATGTTAATATATAATTGCGTGCCCTTTATTTTTGTATAACGGCTATATATCTTCTGGGCATCGAAGCTATAAAGTTATTAATACCCGATTTTGGAATGTCATTCCACTGCCTCTGAACTCCAGCGAATAGGTCACTTTTGTGCTTAAATCGAATCTTTTTTTCTGTAATCCACTTCGTGTCCAACTTCGACTTGTGTTTGTGATCATTGGCGTGTTGTAACGTCCATTTCCCAATGGGCATTAGGCAGCATGGTGTTACAAAGGATGTCTACATAGTCTTCAGACTTCATTATGCCCTCCAACTTGTCGAATTGGACAGATTCCTTGGCCAGAGAAGCAGCCCAAGATCAAAATTCAACCACATCCATGTTTGACCGTCCCTTTAGTGTTACTTGGATTTAGCCATCTTGGCCTCTTGACATGTTGTTTTCCACCCGATCCCTGCATATTGAACTTTGATTCGTCAGAAAACAAGACCGTTTACCATTTTTGGGGAATTTAATTGAGATGAGTTTTTGCAAAAGCCAAACGAGCTTTCAATTTTTTTTTAAATTAATGGCTCTTTTGCTATCTGAAAACCACATAATCCAGCCCGCAGTGCGTGGCGTCTAATAGTTTATGGATCAATGGATAGCCTAAGTTCAATTTTTGCTTCCTTGGATGTTTTGCACAGCTAAAATCATTATTGTTTTTGTAAAAACAGTGCATTTGTAGAACTTGCCTGTGGATCAGGGTTTTAAGATTATGAGCAGTAAGTTGAAACATAAAAAAGTCTAAAAGTATAAAAATAATTTGATTGGAACAACTTTTATATAAACGAATGTTCGTTTTTTTTTTATAGGCGGTGATAGTTGCAAAAGTTTTGCACAGTACTGTACACACATATCTCTTTAAAAATTTAAGATATTGACTGCAAACAAATTTAATTTTAAAAAAATATAGTTTTTAACATTCAGTAAGATTTTGGGAAAGATCAAATTAACAGTTTTATTATAAAAAATAAAACCTAAAAAAAAAACATTACTAAAAGTTGGTAAAAACTGATTTTCGACTCGAATATATTTTGCAAAAATTTAAAATATTGACTTCAAACTAATTTCATCTTATAGAAAATGTTGTTTTCGACATTCAGTAAATCTTATATATAAAAATGAATCGCAAGATGTGTTGGTAAGCGCATAACTCAACAACGCCTGGACCAATTTGACCAATTCTTTTTTTAAAATGTTCGTTGAAGCTCAAGGATGGTTTTTACGGCGAAAAAAAATTCCAATAATTGCCGGAAAAACCATAAAAACAGCCCTTTTCTTTTTCCCATACAAATGTTTTCTTACTAAAACGTAGTCGACTTAAAGAATTTGACTTCAAGTCATATCAAATTAAAAAAAAAAAGAAAAAAAGAAGAAAAAAGTGTAGATGTCGATTTGCTGTTGTTTTTCTTGGATTTTCTGTTACCTTATCTACTGAGTTTGCTTTTGTCAACTGATAAACGGCTGAAACAAATCCATATATCGTGTTGTGTGCAGAGTGTTAGTGTTAGTGTTTGTTTAGTAAGTGTTTAGTGTCAAAATAATTTATATTTGATATGCCTCCTATAAGACGAATCAATTTAGGTAGAAGAACCCGAACTGCTACAAAACAAGCTAATTACCAAACTAATCGTACTGCACAAGAACGTGAAGACCAAATTGAACCTGAAAGAATTCGGATATCACAAACGCGTGAAGCGCGAGCGCTACATTCAACTAATGATCGCTCAAGTTTGAATCGAGCTGCTTTTAGTTACGATGTGTCAATTGACTACAGAAACTAGCAATGTGTTGTTATTGGTTCTATGAACTCGGTTTGCTCACACTGTAAGACATTGAAATACAAAAACGAAGCTAATGGATTGTATTGCGCAAATGGTAAAGTGAAATTGATACAATTGGATCCACCACCAGAGCCATTGTACTCATTGGTTTCAGGAATAGGAACAGATTCCATACACTTTTTGACACTTATCCAACACTATAACAATTACTTTCAAATGACTTCATTTGGGGCAACAAATGTAGTTCGGGAAAACTTCATGCCAACTTTCAAGGTATGTATTATAGCAGTTATTCATAATTATTTTAGCGAACAAAATTTTATATCACCTAATTTAAGATGTTTATTGATAGATATTAGTTACAACTAAATATATAATTTTTAAGATCAAATATTATTTAAGTTTGATCACTGACAATCCATAAATGTATACCCCATTGCTTATTTATTTTATTTTATAGTGTTTGGTACAAAAATAACATTTTTTTTAATTACAAGTACAAGGGCAAATATATCACAGAGCAGGTTCACTGTTACCAGTTTCAGATAGCGACAGCAAATTCCTGCAAATTTATTTTATGGGCAATTCACCACAAGAAATTGATCTGCATTGTGCAAATAACAGTTTAGCAAAGAGGTCTATTGTAGAACAATTACAAACTTTATTTCATGAACACAATCAATTGATTATATTGTTCAAAACTGCACTGGATCTGATGCCATCTGAAATTCAGAAAATTGTAATCAGAGCTGTCAAATCACCTGCAGGTCAACATGCAAGACGTTAAAATGTACCAACTATTGATGAAGTTGTTATCGTTGTAGTTGGAGAAAACTTGGAATCCCGTGATATTGTTTTACATCGTCGAAATGATCAATTACAACGTATAAAGCAATTAAAAGACGAACTTATTTAGAAGATGTTTCCAAATGTTTCTCAAAATTACAGAAACCATGATTGGTTGAGCGAACGAGCTATACTGGCTGCAAAAAACATTAATGTATGAATTGAATTTCAAAATTCAAGAACAAATTACAGGCGAATCGAGGATATATATGTATATTTAAATCAGTTGATTCGGCTACTAACCAAGATGATGTAGACAATTATCCACCGGAATTTTTAAACTCGCTGGATTTGCCAGGATTGCCACCTTACAATCTTCAATTAAAGGTTGGATCAATAGTTATAGTGTTGCGAAATATCAACCAACCACGTCTTTGCAACGGTACACGGTTAGCGATAAGATATAGCGAAGCAACTAAACTCAAAGGAAAGTATAAAGGAGAAGATGTTCTTATACCGTGCATCCCAATGATTCCGACTGATGTGCCATTTGAGTTTAAACGACTACAGTTTCCAGTGCGGCTTGATTTTGATATGACCATAAACAAGTCCCAGGGACAATCATTAAGTGTTTGTGGTATTAATCTAGAAAATCCATGTTTCTCACATGTTCAATTGTATGTTGCCTGTTCCCGTGTTGGAAAACCATCAGATTTGTTTGTCTATGCTCCAAGTAATGGAACAAAAAACATCGTATATCACAAAGCACTAAAATTTCTGTTAATAATTATGATTCACATTATTAACAATAAAGCGATTACTTACTTTTAAATCGTTATATGTACATTATGTTTCATTTATTTATTTTGTATTCACAACGCCCTATCACCAGGGTGACATGACGGTTCTGTTCACGAGAATGTTTAGCCACGAGTATAAAATACGTAGGAACAATAACTGCCACTTTACAAATCTTTATGACAGGACGAAGTCTGTCGGGTCCGCTAGTTTTTTATAAAAATCCTACAGTCAGTTTTATTTATAAAAATAAGATCTACAGGAATTTATGATAATTGGTCCGATCCGAGCCTTTTATCATCCCTTTTTTGTATGACGTCTTCAAACGTCCAGAAATATCAGAACTTTAAATTTGACAAATCGAAATGATCGCAATAACTTCTAATAGGCAGTAGAAAATTAATTTTCAAGAGCACTTTCTCATATTTGTATAGGTAAATAGAGCATCTACTCCAATCATGTCCTCCACTTTTCCTTTATTTAAGGATATTCCGTCTTGAATAAATTAAAGAAAACTAGAGCAAGAACATCCAAACCAAATAAAGTTCCAATATGTAAAAGTACACTTAATTTCCTGTGGGTGGTTGAAATAAATTGAAAAAAATAGTTTCCAAAAATAATGTCCTTAAAGAACTTACACTTAGGACCATACATATACCTATGAGTATAGACATAGGAATACACATCCCATATAAGAACGATTCATAGATCAATTTTGAACTTCCAAAATCCATAAATCTAATTTTAACTTTTGCAAAACTCTCTTACCACACATAAGAAACGTTTCTCTTTTAGTAAAATAGTTTTATAGTTTAGTTGAGTTGAGTTGGGCTGAGTTGAGTTGAGTGAGAGATGCACTTGAAATTGCATAAAGCTACAACATTATTTGAATGTGTATGTACATATCATAAGGGAAATTCGTTAAGGATGTTGTATAACATACAGCTGTTTGTGTATATCTTGCAAAGGACAAACAGATACAGCTGCGGTCAAAAATATAACACCACATTAAGTCTGGCGACTATGCCGTACAGGCCATTCCATAACATCAACTGTGTTATAAGATAACATCCTTATCTTATCATAAAAATGTCCTACACCGGTACATGAAAAACTTTCCCAGATAATTATTCTGTGACCTGTATTTCGGGCTAAGTCCGTAATTTGGAGGCTTTATAACACAAGTACATATATGAACTTTTTTCATCATTCAAATCAATGTTACTTTCATCTGTCCACAAAACATTTATTTCATACAAATTTAAATTCACACACATTTTTCGAGTTACACTTCAGTGGCATTTTTTTTTAACCGCAACTGTAAATACATGGATAAACCAGGAACATCCTTTTTCCATAATAATAATAAAGAAGAATTTCCTCATTGTGCCAAAAGTAACCGGGTAATTTCGACACACAAGTGAAATAAAAGGGGGAAAACTTTTCCATTGCTTGTAAAAAAAAAAAAGTAAAAGTTAAGAAAAATAGTTTACAATATTCGTAGATTTTTTTTTTCTCATAAGTTTATACCTAAGTCTACCTATTTCGCATAGCGATAGCCAAATGCTTGCGGTTTCAAAGAAGGAATGTGAACACTTGTTGGAAATTATATTTTATTTTTCAAAAGAGATAGGTAATGTATTGAAATATTTATTTACACTTTTTTATCGACATTTGTAGTTCATTTGTGCGTTTCCGAGATTTGTTTTTTTTATTTTTTTTTTGAAGAGGAGAAATGTGCAAAGGAAATGATTTAAAAAAGATATGAAAAGAGTTTGATTTCAAAATTTATTTTGGTTAACGAGATTTTTATTCGAAAACAAATTTTTAACAATTTTAGTAGCATTTCTTACAAGTTTTTATGTCTAATTATAAACAAATACAAATTGGGTGAATGAAATTAATTTGAAGCCAATGTTTTCTCTTATTCACGAGATATCGAGAACCGAACATCAATTTTTACCAATTTTGAGTACTATTTTTTGTACATTTTAATTTTTTATGAAAAAACTGACTGTTAGATTTTTTATAAAATAAAAGTAATTTGAAGCCTATATCTTAAATTTTTGAAAAGATATTAGATCCGAAAATCAATTTTTACGAACTTTTATTAATTTTGTTTAGGTTTTTATTTTTTGTTAAAAAACTGTCAATTCGATTTTTCTCAAAATGTTATTGAATTTTGAAAACAATATTTCTCATAAGATAAAATTAGTTTAAAGCCAATTACTTAAACTTTTGAAAAGATATTTAAGTCGAAAATCAATATTTACCAACTTTTTTTAATTTTTTTAGGTTTTTAATTTTTTGTAAAAAAAGTTTCAATTCGTTTTTTCTCAAAATTTTACAGAATGTTCAAAACAATATTTCTTATAAGATAAAATAAGTTGGAAGCCATAATCTAAAATTTTTGAAAAGATATTTTATGTCGAAATTCAATTTTTACCAACTTTGAGTAATGTTTATTTTAGGTTTTTATTTTTTATAAAAAAACTGTCAATTCGATTTTTCTGAAAATTTTACCTGTTACCAAAAACATTAATCTTCGTTGCACAAAATTGTTTTGGAGATAAAACCATTTTTTATTCGTAAAATTTTTAAGGTGATAATTTTTTTTTTCAGTTTTTTTGATTTATAAAAAACCCGTTACTTGGATTTTTTTCCAAAAATATACTTGCTTGGTATCACGTTACAATATATAATATAAAATTTAATTCAAGTCTCTAGCGTTATTGGTTCGTGAAATATTTAGGGTTAACCAAAATTTTCTTTTTTTTTAAACTGCTATGTTAAATTTTTTTGAGAGCCCTTTCTGCACTATTATCTGTATAACAAAATTTATTTGAAGTCGATATCTTTTCTGGTTCTTGAGCTATGGACGACAAAAAAAACGTCGCGAAAGTACGGACGTACGTACACACGCACGCACAGACATCTTTCCAAAGATCTTTTATTTCGACTCTAGGGACCTTGAAACGTCGAGAAATGTCAAAATTTTCCATTCGACAAATCGGTCCCATTACAATAACTTCCTATTTGAACTTAATTAAATTAAAAACAAAATGTGTTCAGGTGAAATATGGCCAACTTTCAAGAGCTTGCCTTATTTATTTTTTGTAAAGTGCAATAAGGCCACTTTTTATAAGTTGGTCTTATTACACTTAAACAAGGTGAAATAAATTCCCATTGGGTTTATTTCACTTCAAACAGCATTGTTTTTCGGTGCCGTGGAATCAAACCAAGTGAATCAAGGCCAAATTTCAAAAATTGGCCATTTTTCAATTTTGTTAAGTGTAATAAAGCTAATTTCCATCAGTTGGCGTTATTACACTCAAACAAAGTGAGATAAAGTCTAGTTGGTTTTATTTCGCTTTCAACTGCATTGTATGCCATAATGCTCAGAAACTTTGCATGCACTTAATCTCGCATCTATCCTAAATCCTATAGTGTTCCCAATCAGGGAGCAGCTTACATACCTCACCGTTAAAATAATTTGATGTTATTTCTCAAAATAATTTGGCCGTATTTCAGTTTGTTAAAGTTCGACTGCTCAAAATTGGCCTTATTTCACATTTTTTAAAGATGGTCTTTTTTACTTGGATTTATTTCTCGACACCTTCAACTAGACTCGCAGAAAAGGAGTTAAATGACCTAAGCTATTTATCTCTACAGCAATATTTTTCCAAATTCGTTACAGCTGCTATTACTTTTTTGTTGCGCACTACTTTCTGATTCTTTTGGGAAAAAATGCCTGGGATAACTGATAACTTCCCATTCGTGGCCGTCTGTTACTTACTTACTAAAGGTGGCGCTACAGCCCTGTGTGAACTATGTACGTCTGTCGATGGTGACGTTTTGACCGAGACGTCACAACGCGTTGGTGTTGTAAGTCCTTGACATCATGTACTTTGTTTTGCCCTCATTAACAGTTAAACCCATTTTTCCCCCCTCTGCCTCAATACTCACAAAAGCCCCATTGACTGAGTTCTACCGATTATGTCATCAGCATATGCCAGTAATTAGACAGACTTTTGAAAGATAGTGCGTCTAGTATTGTAGTGGGAGCTCTGCACTATTCTTTCAAGGACAATGTTAAAGAAGTCGCATAACCTTGTCTAAAGCCCTTGTCTAAAGCCCTTCTTGACATCGAACTGTTCTGTTAAGTTGTTTCGAATCTTTATGGAGCAGCGCTAATTCTCCATGGTCATCCTGCACAAATGGACGAGTTTGGCAGGGATGGCAAACAATACTGAGGTTCCATTCATAGGGCATGCTTTCCTCCGACCATATCTTACAGATAAGTTGGTGTATGCTCCTAACCAAATTATCTCCAGCTGCTTTAGAGCGATCCATCTGCTCCAACGGCTTTCTTAACCTTTAGCTTATATATGGCAATTTTTACTTTGTCTTAGTCGGAAAGACGGGAGTTTTGGCTTTCGTCGTCTATATGGATCATCCTGCTCCGGAATTTGGTAAGTCATCACCGTTATACAGTCTGCAGAAGTGGTCTTTTCATATTCTCAGCATTAACTGCGGTTCTACTATGATGTTTCCACTTTCGTCTTTGCAGCCTTCGGTTCGAGGTTTATGTACTTGTGAATTTTGTTTCACCTGCTCATAAAACTTTCATCCTGCTTTTGAACTTCTCAACATCTTCATCCGCCCTCTTCTCAAGCTCTCTCTTTTCCTTCTGAGAAGTCGGTGTTCCTCTCTGCTTTTCTGCTCATACAGCTCGTGAGCTGCTCTCGTCCTTCTTTGCAGCTCCGCTTTGCGTGTCTGTTGTTTGCCTGCCGATATTCCTCATCAAACCAGGTTTTTCTTGTTGTTGACTGCTCGAAACCCAGCACGTCAGAGGCGGCTTCTCTGGTCGCATCTTGGCAATGTTGCCACTGGTTCTCGATATATTGTGTTGGCGGCAGAGAACTTCGATAGAGGTTACTTGTGACTCGGTCGGTGAAGGATATGGCGATATCCTTGGATTGTAGCCGTTCGACTTTGTATCTTCTCCCAGCATTTCCCTGTTCTCCCTTGTTGGGTCTGGAAACCCGAAGGGCTACCTTGGCTAGAACCAGGTAGTAGTATGAGTCGATGTTAGCTTCTCGGAAAGTTCGGACATCTATGATGCTGGAAGCGTGTCGTAATAGGGTCAATCTGGTTGAAGGTAGATTGATCTGAAGAACTCCAAGTTCCTTTGTGGATGTTGAGGTGTGGAAATGGGTACCATGACGTTTCGCCCCGCAGCAAAATCAATGAGTTGGCTGTTTTTCCCGGTTAGTCCAACAAAGATTGCATCCCTTCCTAGCTTGGCATCAAAATCGCTCAGGACCATTTTAAAATCGTAGGTAGAACACTTCTCATATGCTTTATTCAAGAGCTCGAAGAATATATTCTTGGTGTTGTCATCTCTTGGGGTGCGTGTGCGCGTATTAGACTAATGCAGCCGAATTTAGCCTTAATGCGGATGGTCATGAGGCGCACATTGATGCACCTATAGCTGAAGACTTGTTGTCTAAGTCTAGCTCCAATGACAAAGTCACATCCAATTAAGCGTTGTTTTGTTGGTTTTCTCGGTATCAGTCACCATAGTAAATGTCGCAGTTTTTGATCCTCTTTTTGTCTGGCCCATCCCATCGCATTTCCTGGATGGCGGTGATGTCTGCTTTAAAGCATTCTAGGGCCTCCGCTGATTCTTCGGCTGCACGTGTTCTATTAATGGACTTAACATTCCACGTGCACATCCGAAGTTCGTTGTCCTTAATTCGTTTGCGTGGGTTGTCAACAGTAAATCCGTCCGTATCCGAGCCTTTTTGGGGCTTCGCAACTAGTTTTTCTATACGTGGTCAGGAAGTCACCATGGCGCACGATATTCCTTGATTTAACTCCAAGGCATACGCCTTTCACTTTGAAAAAAAAAAAAAATAATAAGATTCTGCAAATAAAAGTGCAAAGTGTTTCACAAAATTTGCAAAGTGAAAAGAATTTTCAATTTTTTAAAATTAAAACAGTAAAATTGTTTCACCATTTTAAAATACAACTTTGCTATTATTCCTATTTTAAAAATTTGCAAAGTAAATCTTAGATTGTGTTTGTCTAGATCAAATATGCTTAATATTTTGTTTGGCTTTATGTCAGAACAATTGTGTTGCCAGCAAACGGTGTTGAAGAGAAATTCATCTTATTCAGTAATATGGGGCTCCATTCCCAGCCCAATTTAGTGTGCACATAAGTTGTTGCAAGGGACTTAAACACATATTCCTTTAGCTATTGAATTGTAGTTTATTCCCAATTTCAGGCAAACCAAATTCGATGGTAGAAAGAAAACTCACTTTTGTCGAAAAATCATTTCCGATATCGATCGAAGTTAATTCTTAATTTCATTATACTCTTTGGTATTAACTTCTTCTTGTTTTCAAAATATTCTTCAAAACGATTAATTTTTGTTTAAATCATTTTACAACAACTTTTCGAAAGAAACAATTTTTTGCTAAGATAAACTGTCAAAAGCCATTCAAAATTTGGCTACGATGTATGTATATGTTTGTATTAGTTTTCGACAACTTTTCAAAACAAACGTCAAACAAAAAGAACAAATACTTTGCAAAATAACAAAACTTTTCATTTTTCAGAAAATTCTGCACTTTTCAAATTTGAGTTTGGTGAAACGTAAAAGTGCAAAGTTGCAAAGTGAAAAGTATTTAGCGAAACAGGGCCCTAGTCCAAATTTCGCAAATTTTCTACAATCTTTTAATATACATACATATTATTATGACAAATATTCAGTTGAAATATTCAGTTGTCAGTTGATCGTTTTTTGGCAATTTCTCACTGTACTACATATACATTATATGGAATTATATTTTGTATTCAATTTTAAAACCAACCAGACTTTAATGGAAACCCCTTTACATGTGAAGGTAAGGTTTAAGAAATTATATGCTCGTGTTTAAAAGCATTGAATTAAGTATAGAAAGTTTTATGTTTTCATAAAAATAAGACTTTTAATGAGTATTTTTTAAAAAACAAATTTGTATGATTGATGTTTCCATTTAAAATAGTGACATATGTATTTTAATAATAAAAAGAAAATTACATTAAAAAAGTTAATTTTCTTTTTTCATTATTATAATATCCTTAAAACTTATATAAACATGTGTGTAAGTACGTCCATTGTACATATATTATATATATATTTCACTGTCACTCAAGTCTTGTGATACGTACTCACATAAATGCGTTATGTTCAAGTACATTTATATATTAAAATTATGCCCACATGTGTATAAAAGGATCTGATATTATTTTTTTTTTTAATTTTCCAACAGGTTCGTGACATAAAACAATTTTAGTTTGTACAAAAGAGGTTAATTATACTTTAAAGGAATTTATAATTACAAAATCAGAGGTAAAGGCTCAGTGAAAGATACAATCCAATTTTCAAGGTTGAACCTGAGTGAAGTTTTATTTTTAATCGAATTTAGTGCAAGTTGTGTAAAAAGACAATTTAAACTTTTTTTATAACAAGGGATTGGCTTGGTAGATTTGTCAATTCCTTACTTACTTAAGGTGGCGCTACAGTCCGGGCGGACCTGGGCCTCAAGCAACATGCGTCTCCAACCAGCTCGGTACCTAGCTAGCTGTTTCCAGTTTTGCACGTTGTTGTTGGTTGAGTCGCGGTCTTCCTCTACTGCGCCTTTTCAGGACCAAGAATCACCCGAAGAATCCTAAGACGCTGTGTGCATCGCCTTATCTTGCCTTTTTTGACATCAAATGCATCGGTGATATCTTTTCCGACCTCGATAGAGCAGCGTGCATTCTGTACAATCGGATAAGTTTGACAGGGATGCTAAAACTAGACATAGCTCTGTAAAGCTTTTCCCTACAGATGATGTCATACGCGGCTTTAAAGCCGATGGAGGGATGGTGGGTATCGATTTGAAGTTCCTGATGGGTTTTTTCCGAGATTTGCCGTAATGTGAATATTTAATCGATGGTGGACTTTCCTGGTATGAAGTCACGCTGATATGGATCTATCAGGTTGTTGACGAAAGGCTTCAGACTACAGAAAGGCTCTTACATGCGATGTTCAGGAGACTAATGCTTCTGTGGTTGGCGCAATTGAGAGGGCCTTGAGTATTGGACAAACTTTGCTGAGATTCCACTCATCGGGCATGTTTTATTTCAACCATATTTTGCAGATGAATTGTTGCAATTCCAATTTCCTACCTCGTGATCGCCTGCTGATTTGAATAATTCGGCTGCGATGTCGTCAGCTCCAGCAGCTTTGTTGGACTTCTGTTTCGATAAAGCTATCCCCACTTCGTCGAGGTCGGGTAGGCGGACTTGTTGTTCTGCGTTGCTTAGGTTGAGTGGTTCTATCTCCCTTACAGCGGAATTCGATTAGTCATCGCCGTTATATAATTTATGGAAGTGATCTTTCTATAGTCTTATCATAGACTGAGGCTCTGCTACGATGCATGCCTGATCGTCTTTACAGGCTTCGGTTCGTGACTGGTACCCTTGGGAGTTTTTTTTCACCTTTTGGTAAAGTTTACGAACCTCATTTTCGATTGACATCCCTCTATCTTCTTCATCGCGCTTCTCATGCTTCCTTTTTTACCATCTAAGAAGTCGGTGTTCCGCTCTGCCCTCCTGCTCGTAGACCTCGCGAGCAGCTCTGGTCCTTCTGTGCATGTACGCATGTTGCTTAGCTAAATGCGCTTGCCGGTATTCGTCGTCAAACCAGGGGTTTCGCTGTGGTGGCCGTGTGAACCCTAGCACTTCAGAGGCGGCATCTCTGATGGCTGCAAGACAATGTTGCCACTGGTTTTCAATGCTTAATGCAGGTAGCAGAGGACTTCTTAAGAAATTGTTAGAGACTCGATCGGAAAAGGACATGGCAGTCTCTTGCGATTGTAGCCGTCTAACGTCTTATCTTCTGACTTTACTTCCTTGTTTTGGCTTGGTTTGGGATATTCGCAGCCTAACCTTATCTACAACAATGTTGGCCCCTCGGAATATTCGGACATCCTGTATACTGCAGAAGTTTCGTGCGTCGATTGCAATGTGGTCAATCTGTTTGATAGTTGATTAATCTGGAGATATTCATGTCCCCTTGTGGATATCAAGATTTGTGAACTGCGTACTAGCTACCAGAACGTCTCGCCCAGCATCGAAATATATCAGTCGGAATTCGTTGTCGGAGTTGGTGTTGTGCAGGCTGTATCTCACGATTGTGCCACCAACGATATCTTCTCTTCCTAAGTTGTTGTTAAATTCTACAAAGACAATTTTGATGTCATAGCCAGGGCACTGGTCATATGTCTTGTCCAAGAGCTCGAAGAACATGTCTTTGGTGTCTTTTTTCTTTCTCCTCTGTTGGGGCATGCGCGCATATGAGGCTTATGTTGGCAAATTAGCCTTAATCCGGAATGTCGTGATGCGCTCGCTCACACTGTTGAAACTTAAGCCTTTTTGTCTGATTCGTGTTCCAACAACAAATCCACAACCAAATTTTCGCTGCCTTAGTTCTCGATAGTAATCGCCGTAGTATATATAGCAGTCTTTTAATTTGCAATTGCCCGATCCATCCCATATCTTGGATGGCGATTATATGGATATGCTTTGCAGCAATTTAGATCTTCCGTGAACTGTTCGGCTGCACGTGGTCAATTAAAGGACCTATAATTTCACGTACACACCCAAAGTTCGTTGTCCTTATTTCGTTTGCTTGGTTCGTCATCAGTTAATCCGCCTGTTTTCGAGACTAGAATATTTTTACGTGGTCAGGAAGTTACCCCGACGGCACAACCCCAACTTCATTAGTAGTTGTTCAAAAACGTAGAAATTCGATACTATAACAATATTAATAAATTACTAATTAATAAGAACCTAATTTATTTTCTTCTGAACTTGACACTTATACTATTTTTTGTGCTTATCATGTTCGTACCAAGCCGCATTGACTGCCTACTCACTAACTTAATGAAGTATAACTAATTACTTAAAAAGTGTAGATATATTCCTCCTAAAAAATGTTGATGGTCAATAAATAACATTTGTCCAAGGACATCCTTTTCCCATTCAACAGTTTTTCTATAATTTTGTTTCCTATTTGTTTTGTATCAACACGTGCGTTTCCATTCGTCGACGCGATGTTAAAAAATTAAGCACTTGCTTCGAAGTTAAATTTTTCAAAACAAAAGCCACTCCTTTCTGTGTACGAGTATCTATATGTATCCTTGAGAAATCTGTCACTCACTCGTGCATGCATGTGACAAGCAGATATCCCAAAAGAAGACATACTCTTTATAATTACTTTATACGTGGCCAAACACAATTGTATAAACATTCGCACGTTTCATGTGCAGTACAAACAAATCTCTTTTCTACATAATCCTTGTCCGAACCACACACAATTTTTAAAGAGATGGTTTACCTTTACCTACATCATCTTTTTCTTTAATAAATTATAATTTTTATAAACTAAAATAAAAACAACAATCCAAAAGCTTCAAAATAAGAATGAATGTTGTTGTTTCTTTGTCAATATCATTTCAAAACTTTCAAATCCCACACTTAATTTGGCCAATATGTGTACAAACCCAAATACAAACGTATGTACGTAGAATTGCACTCTTTTTGAAAAATTCATCTATAAGTTCTATGCGACAAATTGAACACAGGATAAAATAAAATAAATTATTATAAGACGTATGTATGTATATAATTATCCCTGAATTCTTTCAATCCTCACCAGCACCCTCCTTAGTAATAATCTCCACTGCACAGTCGTTTGTTCTGGAACATACTTAGTCATAGACATGCGACTTTCATTTTTTATCGTTCCCCAGTGTTGCACAAATGAAGTGACCAGGTTACGAAAAATGTTAACACCTTTCTGTGTTGGAACATTCATATTTTGTAGATGAACAACCTAAATACGTAATAAATCCAAGTGAACGTTCTGAACGTTCAGTCCTCTTAATGTTGGCCTTATTCAAAGTTACATATATGATCAAAAGATTATTTTTTTGTAACTCTCTGTAAAAAAAGATCATGTAATCCTCTATAAAAAAGATTATGAAATTTCATCATCAAAAGTTTAAGAAATTAAATACGTATGTATATTAACCAAAATTAAAAAGAAATCAATCATCAAAAGTTTAAGAAATTAAATACGTATATTAACCAAAATTAAAAAGAAAAAACGATTTTTCTAGCATAATTGTAATTTTTTTTAAAGTACATAACTTTTCATAAGAAAACATAAAATATTCATTTTATTTACGGATCAGTTATAAAATTTATATTTGTAGAATTAAAGAAAAGGTCCTTTCGTTTCCCGTTTTGAATTTCTTAACGATTTAATCAGAATTCTGAGGCGATCCTATGCAACTTATACTGATAACCTAAAGAGTTAGATGTTATATTAAAAACATTCTGTAAAGAATTAAATAATTTTGAAGCCAATAACTTCATTCATTTTGGAGATATTAGAATCGCAAATAAGTTTTTACCAATTTTGTGTAGTATTTTTGTAGATTTTTAATTAAAATTTATAGGATAAAATTAATTTGAAGTAAATATCTTTAATTGATGCCAAAATAATTGAATCGAAAATTACTTGTTAACAACTTTTAGTATTATTTTTTTTAAGTTTTTGGTTTCTGTGTTTCTATAATTTTTAGCAAAATCAAAAAGACAGTTTTTATATATTAAATAAACGGTTAGTTGATGTTTTTACAAATGTATACAAATTTGGTATCACATTACAATGTATAATATAAAATTTAATGGAAGTTGCTAGCGTTATTGGTTCGAGAGATATTCGTGGTCAACCAAATTTTTCACTTAGACTTTTTGTACGACTTTCTGAATTACAGAAAATAATAACTAACGGCTTTTTTTAAATAAAAAAAAAAGGCTGGGATGCGACCTACACTGTTAACTTCCCATTCCGTCTGCCAATTTGTCTTGCTTTAAAGGTTTTCGTGTTTTATTAAAAAAGTTGTCAGTTGAAGTATTCTTAAATTTTTTTAAATTAACAACAATATTTTGCATATAATGAAATAATTTGATTTCAAAATCTATTTTCGTTAACGAGATTTTTAGTCGAAAACCAAAAATAAAAAGACTTTTTTCGATGTGAGAGTAGAGTTCAGAATTTACAAATTTAATACGTAAGAATGAGTAACGTAAGTTATTTTTTAACTATATATATTCTATGTAAGTACAAAAATAAGTATATATACCTTAAATGTCGGATTAAATCCTCGTTCTTCGATAATATCTGCCCAAATAATGTCATTTGGAAACAACCATTGCAATTTTGAGTGTTTGCCAGAAAATAGCGTGATTCAGTTTTTTCGCCACAAAGCAATGAAGACAATGGCTCAGGTGGCGGAGTCAACAATGGTAATATCACTTTACCATTAAGGCAGCATAATCCGGGCATTTCTCCGTTCACTTCACTTTTTTTTGAAATAGGCAATGGCTCCATCATTACATTACGATTGTTAATTATTTTTTTTTAATAGAAATAGTTTTAATATTGATTTCTTACATTATTATGATTGTTAATTATTTATTTAATAGAAATGGTTTTCATATTGATTTCTTACAAAAATCAAATTGTCACCCATACGTCCATCACATAGCTGTCATTTGCGTTTTGTTATTCCAAGTCTGATTCTTTTTTGTTATACCATTTTTACAGTGACTGACGTTTTATGCCAAGTCACACGGGAACGCTGTCGAACGGGATAAACAGTATCCTATGTCCTTCTCCTGGCTCTAAGCTACCTACCCACCCATTTTCAGCCAAATCGGTGCAGCCGTTCTTGAGTTATAAATAGTGTAACTAACACGACTTTCTTTTATATATAAAGATTTACTGAATTTTGAAAACAATATTTTCTGTTGGATAAAATTAGTTTGAAGCCAATATTTTTAATTTTAGAAAAGATATTTGAGTCGAAAATCAATTTTTACCAACTTTTAGTAATGTTTTGTTGATGTTTTTTTTAATTTTTTATAAGAAAAACTCTCAATTCGATTTTTCTCAAAATTTTACTGAGAGTTGAAAACAATATTTCTTATATGATAAAATTAGTTTGAAGCCAATATCTCAAATGTTTGAAAAGATATTTGAGTCGAAAATCAATTTTTACTAACTTGTATTAATTTTTTTTTTAGGTTTTTATTTTTTGTAAAAAACTGTCAATTCATTTTACCAGATGTCAAAAACGTTATTCTTCGTTTCAAAAAAATAAAAGCAATTTTTGTTTGACAAATATTTTTTTCAGTTTTTTTTAATTTATAAAAAACCGTTAATTGCATTTGTTTCCAAAAATATACTTTTTTCGTATCACGTTACAATTTATAATATAAAATGTAATTCAAGTCGCAAGCGTTATTGGTTCGTGAGATATTTTGGGTTAACCAAAATGTGTACCTTTTTTTAAAATTGCTATGGTTAAAAAACCACCCACTCAATTTTTTTGGGAGTCCTTTCTGCATCATTCTGCTTTATTATCTGTATAATAACATTTATTTTAAGTCGATATCTCTACTGGTTTTTGAGCTTTGGACGACGAAAAAACGTTGCGAACGTTGGGACGTACAAACGCACGCACAGACATCTCTATACAAATCTTTTATTTCGACTCTAGGGACCTTGAAACGTCGAGATATGTCAAAATTTTCAATTCGATAAATCGGACCGATTACAATATCTTCCTATGGGAATGTAATAAAATGCACGGCTGGGTCGTAAGAACTTGATCGTGTTACCAAAGAATCTGTTTAAAAATATTTCCCGTATTTTAAGATTTAAAAATGTACCCTCAAAAAAAGTTTGTTTTATAGAGTTAAAAAAAACAGCTAAAACATAGGTTCCGTCGTTTTTATTTTTAGACTCCAGACTCCAGGCTATTATTAAATTAATTAAAGTTTAGCAAAGACAAAATCAGAGCTTTTCAAAGAACTATGAATATGGCCCATTGAATTAAGTGTATCCAAAGCAAATTCCATGCTCGGTTTTATCAACCGCAATATCATGGACTTCAAAGACCAATCTTGGAATACTGTTGTTATCTGGAACCCTTTTTATAACATTCATTCTAAGAGAATTGAAATGGTCAAAAAAAAGTTTACAAGGTTCACTATTCAAAAATTTGGATGGAACATCGAAACTCCATCATACAAAACTAGATGCCAACTTTTTGGATTATGTTTTAAGAACAAAATTAGTTAGGTATTCATATTAATTATATTTTAAGTATTTAGTATATTAAACTTAAGTAGTACATATTTAATAAATTATACATATGCACATATGTATATTTATCATCTTCATCTAGTAGTCTAACTGTAGATTTTTAAATCTCATATTGATGAAATAAATTAATAAATAAAGATTCTATGGATTTAACAACATCTTTTGCACACAAAAAAAACACTGCATATATATCTAAATGGTTTCTGTTAAAATCATTTTAATCTCAACTTTTTTCAATAACTAAAACCAACTTAACATGTTTTCTCAATCGTTAAAACAGTTACTGAATATTAATTGAAAATGTCTCTTCTGAAAAGGGTAAAGGTCAAAAATGGTTTAATTCTTTTTTTTAACGTTCCATATTGAAACTAATTGCAATCGGTCCGATTTGTCGAATTAAACATTTTGACATGTACATATGTATGTACGTTTATTACTCCATATCTCAGGAACCAGCTAAGATACTGATTTCGAGTAAATTTTTTGTACACATAGGTATTAAACACCAAGAGAAATAACTATTTTTAAAAAATGTTATAAAAATGTCATTGATAGCAATAATGCCACCGACTTCAATTAAGTTATATTTAATTTTTCATTGCATACTTTTAGGATGTGTGTAAATGTCATTTTCTTATTACATGAAAGGTCAGGTGTAGGCTTTTAAGGGCGCGAATGGGACGTTTGCACTTTGGGTGGCATCCCAGCTTATATCTTACAAATGAAACAACCTACAAAACCTTTGAACGATACCGTATTTTCCACTAATAAATTTTACTAGCATATTATTCCCCAAAACACGATACCGTTGGTCACCCCAAATAAAAATAATCATTATCAATGGACAGAAAATATAAGTATACCTATTTCTACACCCTGTCTGGCATGTGTATTGCTCCTTTTTCGTTAGTCATTGAATGTGTATAAATTGTTGTTATGTCTGTGCAGTAGAAAAATAGGAATGTCACTTTTTGGGCTGTCGTCGACGTCGTGTATCCCAGTATTCCGTTTCAGTTAGTTCTACCTTGATATTTCACAGAAAAACATCGTCAATAACAGTCTAATATAACGTTCTAGTGCTACTCCGTATTAAGCAAGCATATCCTTAAAAAATATCCCACTTTAAGGACACTAAGTAAAGATTGTGATTTCCTTTTCCTGTGTCGTGTGTTGTTGGTTATTAAAATAAAAAAGCGTGAGTTACAATTATATTTTGGAAAATGGGAAGAAAAAGCCTTCTTACAGGATTAACACATTTTTGTACATCTTTCGAATTCTTATCTTGACACTTCTCACTTCTTTTTATCCTTTGCTCTTATGCTATGCTGTGTTATGATCCTTGTTGGGTTGTGATTTTTTTAATGTTATATTTCATAATTCAATTCCGGAAACATACACGCAATATATCAGAAAAATCGATTAAAGCCACGTCATTCTATATCTTTTTTGGAATGGGCATTTTCGTTAACCATAATGTTGTGTCTATATATGTATGTATATTGTTGTACCGTATTAGAAGGAAGATGGAATTTTTTTCCATTTTTATGTTCACCATGTGATACATTAATTCCGTGGTGTGGTTGTTGTCGCATATTAACCTTGAAATTTGGACCACATATAGCCATTAAAAGTATATTGTCTATCTATGTTACATGGTTATTTATTGGAATATAATCTAAACTTGTGTCCAATCTTCATTTTTTCGGAAGATAGAAAAATAAAATAATATATAACTTCCAACAACAAGATTAGAGATTCAAGGACAGTATACCGGCTAGAACATTGATATCGATTTTTCGAAACAGAAATATTTTGCATTCGACTCAATGTGCCGCATACAGTGGCGCATAATAACCTTTTTTTTGTTGTAAAAATCAAAAATATTTTCTTGCATTGTGTTATCTAATTTTTGTTTGTATTTTTTTAAACTCGTAAAATTACAATAACTTATAAGTTAAGAAAATGAAAGAAATTTAATAAGTTATTTTATAATTTCGAATGAAGTCGAGGCTTTTTAATAAAATACTCTCATCTGGAACAATATACTTAAAAGTAAATGACATACAGTTTCAGCGTGTATCACTGGCCAACTCATGCAATGTCTTGAAATTTCCTTATTTCAGTCCAATTTTTTAAAAACTTCCTAAAAGTTGAATAAAAGATATTTGTTTAAAGTGGGAATGTTTAAACTTTAATTTGTGATAAATAAATATAAAAGTTTTATTAATTTAGAAAAGTTAGATCATTCGTATTGTAAACAGTCTAATGTTATTTTATACCACTTATTAAATTTTTTGACTACCTCTGCCGAAAAATTTGAATTTCTAAATTTTAAAAGATGAAAACTAAAAATACCACTTGTTTTAATCAACCTTTTTCAGCTTTTGTCACAAAATGTTGTAAAGCTAAGTGTACACGATTGCCAGATCTGCAAATATTGCCAGATCTGTCACTGAAAAATTTGTCTCGAATGGCTGACAATCGTGTACACACCAAATTAATTTGCAAACAAATGGTTTGGCTCCTAATTTGTAGACAAATATCTGCCAATTAATTTGTAGATATCTGGCAATCGTGTACACGCAAGCTGACAACCGTCTACACAGTACACACCAAATTGATTTGCAGAAAAATTTGTTCATCAATCATTTTGAAGACAAATTAATTTGCAGATGTGGCAATCGTGTGCACACCAAATTCATTGGGAGATCACCAAATTTTTTTCATTTTCTGATGTTTCTGCAAACGTCTGACAATGAATAAATTTACAGATGCCGTTTGAGGAACATTTGCAAATTTATTCATTGGCAGACAAATTTTCTGACTGATGCGATGTGTGACAATGAGCTGAAAATAAATTTGCAGATCCAAAATTTGATTTGGTGTGTACACGGTTGCCAAAAAATCTACAAATGTTTGCAAATCTATTGCTAGCAATTTGGCCAAATTAGTTTGTCGACATTGTCAGACAAATATTTGGCAACAGATTTGCAGATGTTTGTAGATATCTGCATACCGTGTACACACAAATTAAAATGTTCAGCTCATTGTCAGCTCATTTTTACACATTTTCAGACGTTTGCAGATCTGACAATGATTGTCAGACCTGGCAATCGTGTACACTAAGCTTAAGACTAGTTTTTGTTGTTATAAAGAATGATAATAGATTTTTTATTCGAAAAAAAAAACATTTCCAGTGACATCTTATTTATGGCTGACTTTTTCAAGAGTGTATGTACCTTGTGCTGCTTACTTTTTCTTATGTTGTGCAACACAATATTATATCATTTTATTATTGAGTAAGTTAATGAAAACGTCCATTACCTACATATTTCTCAATTTCAACAAGTTCTTCATATAAGCAAAATCATTGAAGCAAACGAATTTATTCTTTCGATTTCGTCTTACAGCATAAAACCTCCTCATTGAATTACAAATAATATTTTGAATCTTAAAATGTTCCAAAGGCCCACCCATAAATTGAACTTTTGGTTAAATGAACCGTGAAATTGTCTACTGTAGGTAGAGTGTTGTCTAGTGACGCAGTAATGTCAAAACGAACAAAGGAACCCACCCCCCACGATGCATCTGGCATATCGCGAATAAAAATATTTCTTATTAAATATAAAACTGTGGTCTTTTTTGGTTGAATCGTGGGTCGGTCGTCGAAAACAATTAATTACATTTTTATTCTGTTTTGATTACAAACTAAAAATTACAATTAAAGTAAAGTTGTTTAAAAAATATACAAAATTTCTATCACCGTTCGTCGTAATATTTGGTGAGTGAATAAAATAGAATTTTTTCGAACATATGCAAAAATAATGTAAACAAAAGTTCAGACTCACTCAGCCGGTGAGAAAATATAAGAAACAAAATATTAGACGTCAAAAAAATTCCACACATGGAATGCTACCGACGCGAAGAACGCCCAAAATCTGAACAACTTTCAATATGTGTCATTAAAAACGTTATAAAAGAATAAGCAATGATATAGTAATAAGCTACAATCAGCCATTTGAAGTCTCTAATAATATGTAATTAAATGTGTTTATTCTTCTTTATGAATACATAATGAATTATACATTATGTAGATATGTACATATGTCTGGTGTCCTTAATATTTGTATTTGTATTGGTATTTATTTTGTTCTTATTGTTGGGGAGTTCTTTTTTCCTGATTCAAATGGAATTATGTAGATTTTGTGATGGGGGCGTTTTGAACAAAATATTTTAGCAATTATTTAGAACTTAATATTTAAATTAAAGTGGGTGTGGAGGATGAAAGTGAATTTTAATTAAAAGCACGATTGTGTCGCACGAAATGGCATTTGTATGGTCCAAATATTGATTGAATAACTTTTAAAATTTATTAGACATTAACGCGACACATATTGAAACTAAATATTGGGTGTTTTTAAGGAACATAGATTTTTAACTTCCCATATATGAAGTTATAGTAATTGGTCCGGTACGTTCGGGAAGCTTTTTTCGTTGCCCATATCTCAAGAACCAGTGGAGATATCGACTTAAAATAAATGTTAACACAGAAAGATGCAGAAATGACTCTCAAGAAAATAGAGTGGGTATTTTTTTTAACCATACCAATTTAAAAAAAAAGTGATCATTTTCCGTGGTGTGGTTGTTGTCGAGTATTAACCTTGAAATTTGGACCACATATAGCCATTAAAAGTATATTGTCTATCTATGTTACATGGTTATTTATTGGAATATAATATAAACTTGTGTCCAATCTTAATTTTTTCGGAAGATAGAAAAATAAAATAACATAGGTATAACTTCCAACAACAAGATTAGAGATTCAAGGACAGTATACCGGCTAGAACATTGATATCGATTTTTCGAAACAGAAATATTTTGCATTCGACTCAATGTGCCGCATACAGTGGCGCATAATAACCTTTTTTTGTTGTAAAAATCAAAAGTATTTTCTTGCATTGTGTTATCTAATTTTTGTTTATATTTTTTTAAACTCGTAAAATAACAATTACTTATAAGTTAAGAAAATGAAAGAAATTTAATAAGTTATTTTATAATTTCGGAGGAAGTCGAGGCTTTTTAATAAAATACTCTCATATGGAACAATATACTTAAAAGTAAATGAGACACAGTTTCAACGTGTATCACTTGTCAACTCATGCAATATCCTAAAATTTCCTTATTTCAGTCCAATTTTTTAAAAACTTCCTAAAAGTTGAATAATAGATATTTTTGTTTAAAGTGCGAATGTTAAAACATTAATTTGTGATAAATAAATATAAAGGTTTTATTAATTTAGAAAAGTTAGATCATTCGTATTATAAACAGTCTAATGTTATTTTATACCACTTATTAAATTTTTTGACTACCTCTGCCGAAAAATTAGAATTTCTAAATTTTAAAACATGAAAACTATAAAAATACCAATTGTTTTAATCAACCTTTTTTAGCTTTTGTCACAAAATGTCGTAAGACTAGTTTTTGTTGTTATAAAGAATGATAATAGATTTTTTACTAGATTAGAATTGCCAAATAGTAACCAATATTTTTAAAGATTGAAATAAAATATTTTTCTTGCAACAGAGGATTTGTATGTATATTTATATTTGTTTTTTTATTTTATTTTATTTATTTGTTTATTACTTTATTTATTCATTTATTATTTTATTTATTTATTTATTATTTTATTTATTCACAATCATAGTCTTTTGTTGCACGATGAAACTAAATTCATAAATTATGTTTGACAGTTCTCTGTCATCTCGTTTGTTCTTTTTGAATTTTATGCTAAACCTGCCTTACGGTTACCAAAAACTAACAATGAAGATGTTTTCTTCTCGAACAACGAAACTATTTTAAAGAGAATAGAACACAAAGGAAAAGAACAGAGAGAAACGTCAAATCGATGCACGGAAAATTGTACCCATGTGACATACATTACATATGTATGTCGATTTTCTTCCGTCTGATGTTTTTGATATTGTTTTCTCTTTTGCACTTATGTTGTTCGAAGTGCCGCATTTATCCAGTTTCATCATGTAATACTTACATAATGGAATTATGATTTTCCGAAGCATTTTTAGGGCCTTAGTTTGAATACGACTTAAAAATTAAACCATTAGCTAAGGATTTTTGAGATATCAACTCTTAAAATTCAAAAATACTCTTAACTAAAACTTTTTGAGCTTAGTTCTGCATTTCACTTTCACTCGAAATAAAATCCAAATTGAAAATAGTTTAGTTAAAAGTTATTAGTTATTATTCTTTAGCTCTCCTACGTCATTTATGTTTAAACGGTTTTTAAGACAAAAAAGCGGAAGGTTTTAAGTTTGTTCTTGTTTTTTAAACAAACTTGCCGAGTAAATGAAGCTATCAAATCAAAATGTATATTTAAAAAATTATAACATTTTGAAAACATTTTTCTTTTTTTAAATTTGAGCAGATAGCTTTAATCGAAATTAGGATTCAAAAGACGCACTAAAAATTGCCTCTTAAGCGTATTTTATAAGATCATAAAAGATTTAAGGTTTCTCAAGACTTATATAAAGTCAGTGGAAAGAAGACTCACTTCTTAGTAATATTAATGCTCATTTGTAGAAAATAAGTGCGATACCAAAATGATTAGAACAGTGTGTTCAAAATAAAGATGTGTACTTTCATTTTTAAAAAGGTTTTTTACAAAAACCACATGTTATATGGAGACGAAAATCGAATTCAAAAAGGTTTTTTACAAAAACCACATGTTATATGGAGACGAAAATCGAATTCAAAGTCCTTCATTAAAGTATTGTATGGTTCATGGGCCATAAAAGAACTGACCAGGTTTTGTTTTATGCTTTGGGTGTGATCGAATTGAAAACCCAGTATTATCAAAAATGGACCATTTTTCAAGTGAACAACAATTGAGAAAAATCCTATCATTTCTGCTATATGATATAAAATTATCCATAAAATGAAGCACTTTATATATCTTACAACCATAGCGCTTTTGTTTATATATTGAGCTCGCACTAAAGGGGTTATGAATAACCTTATAATGATTAAACACAATGCGACCAATTAGGAAGTGAAGACAGGATTAGAAAACAGATGACGATGCACATTAGTTTTGAATGTCTGCACATTGTAATGAGTGGGAAATATTGAGTCTGGTAAAGCGTTCCACATTCTATCAAATACCTTAAAAAATGCCAAATACCTTTTTGACTAATTGCAATAAAATAGGTTTTCATAATTTGAGCACACGGAAAATTATTTGAAAGTTCAACACATATTTTCAGTGAAAAATCGTCATAAACATAAGCTGACTTTTTCAAGAGTGTTATTTGTGCTGCTTACTTTTTCTTATGTTGTGCAACACAATATTATATCATTTTATTATTGAGTAAGTTAAAGAAAACGTCCATTACCTATGTACATATGTACATATTTCTCAATTTCAACAAGATCTTCATATAAGCAAAATCATTGATGCAAGCAAAATGTATTCTTTCGATTACGTCTTACAGCACAAAACCTTCTCATTGAATTACAAATATTTTGAATCTTAAAATGTTCCAAAGGCCCACCCATAAATTGAACTTTTGGTTAAATGAACCGTGAAATTGTCTACTGTAAGTAGAGTGTTGTCTAGTGACGCAGCAGTGTCAAAACGAAAAAAGGAACCTACCCCTCAAGTGGCATCTGGCATATCGCGAATAAAAATATTCCTTATTGAATATTAGTGATGTGTTACTTCTAGGTAATCGTTACTTTAGTTACTTTTTCTAAAGTAATCGTTACTTTTGAATGATTACTTTGTGATTCCTTTTAAAGAAAAATATGTGAATTGGCACGAAGAGGACTCAATTTTACAATTTTTTTTGAGATATTGAAAGGTCATAGGGAGATTTTGATAAAACCTGAAAAAGGAATCAATGGTTTTTTGGGTGTGTGTAAGTATGTTTTTATGTTTGCACGTACGTTTGGGACACATTTTTTCATCGGCCATATCTCAAGAACCTCAATTATAAATCGGATATCTAAGACTATTACAATATCATTCCTTTTTCATTTATTTACTTTAAGTTACACATTAATGTATATTATGTTATTTTTTTAATTTGAATAGTTAACTTCCCATAGGAAGTACAATTTGTCGAAATGAAAATTTTGACATTTCTCGACGTTACATGTACCCTAGAATCTCGAATAAATTTTTTTAGAGAGACGTCTGTGTGTGCGTGTGAACGTACGTTTGTACGGCCGGCCGTACGTTCGGGATACCATTTTTCGTCGTCCATATCTGAAGAACCAGTAAAGATATCGTCTTTAAATTAATTTTGTTTTACAGATAATAACATCAAAAGATGTAGAAAAGACTTTCAAAAATATTGAGTTGGTGTGTGAAAGTGAAAATTTGTTTGGCCAATGGGCTCAAATATCTCACAAACCAATTACACTAGCGACTTCAATTAGTATAATTTTGCAAAAAAAAATCAACTAATTCAAAAAATATATTTGTCACTTCGAATGTTTTACGAATAAAAAATGATATTATCTCCAGAATAATTTTATACAACGAAGAATAACGTTTTTGACATTTGGACACAAATTTTTACAAAAAATAAAATCCTAAAAAAAGTTGGTAAAAGTTGATTAAAAATTGAATATCTTGGCAACAAATATTCTAAATTCTTCAAACTAGTTTTATTTTATAGAAAATGCTTAATGTTTATAATATTTACTAATTATTTTTAGAAAACTCAAATTGAGTGATTTTTATAAAAAATAAGAATATAGCAAAAATACACGCAAAATTGGTAAAAACTGATGTTCGATTCGAATAAATGAAGGTATTGACTTCAAAATTATTTCATTCTGTGCCAAATTTAAGTAAGTTATAGTTCTTAGAAAAATCCAATCATAATTTTAATTTTATAGTAAATAAAAACTTTGAAAAATGCAGTTAAAAATTGATCTTCGACTACACAATACATACAATTTCATCTCCAAAACAATTTTGTGCAACGAAGAATAATGTTTTTGGCATCTCATACAATTTTGAGAAAAATCGAATCGACAGTTTTCTTACAAAAAATTAAAAACCTAAAAAATAATTTAACAAAAGTTGGTAAAAATTGATTTTCGACTCAAAAATCTTTTCAAAAATTTAAGACATTGGCTTTCATCTAATTTTATCTTATAAGAAATATTGTTTTCAACATTCGATACAATTTTGAGAAAGTAAAAACCTAAAAAAACAAACATACACACATCTACCATTTAACTAAAGCAAAATATTGTAGGAAATTTTAAGTTAATATTTTAAAAAAATCAACTGACAAGTTTTTAAGAAAACACAAAACAACCTACAAAAACAACAAAAAACTGATAAGAAATGGTTGTTGACTCAAGTTTTAGGATAACAAAGAAAGATATACCCTTCAAATTATTTATCTCACACAAAAATATTGTTATGAATGTTTTGTTAAAGTTTTAAGCAAGACAAATCGACAGACAAGAAGGGAAAATATTATGCATTTTTGAAGAAATAAAAATAACATTGACGAAAATTGGTAAAAATTGATTGATTTTCAAAAATGAAACTAATTGCTTCTAACATCAGATAAAATTAAAAAAATCCAATTGACACTTTTTTCAACAAAACTAAAAAACAACAACTAACAATTGGTTAGTAATGACTTTTTACTCGAATATTTCGAGGACAGTTGAAACTATTGCCTTTGTATATATAATATAATCCACTCTATATACAAAGCTATTGCCTTCAAATTTAATTTATTTAATACAAGATAGGTACTATTGATAACATTTGTTAAAATTTTTAGAAAAAGTCGACCTACCCTACAGTTTTTTCTATATATCTGTACCTACCTATCATACTTTATAACTATGCTTACAATAGAATACCAAATACGAATAACCTATGATAAAAATGAAGCTATACCTATACGTATATGTGCATAGGTACAAATTTGTAAACACTATCTAATTAGTGTTTTCAAATTTGTACCTAAATACATATCCAACAACTTACGAGTAACAAAAATTGTACCTACCTCCCTACATACATATCTGACTCAAAATTGAATTTCCCTACCTACCGTATTATTTCTTTCCAAAAAAATGCAAACAAACCTACAAAAATCTGTTACTAATTTTTAAATAAATTGTGAAAAGAAATTTCAATTATTTTAAATTTTATAAATTTGAAATCAAATGCAACAAAAATAAAACCTACATATATAGTTCAATACATAGGAATATCTCCATGACAACACACAAAAAAAAAACATAAGCAACTGTATTATTTTGTTGCCTCACTTAAGCATCATTCACATGAGCGCGACCAACGAACGACGAATGAATTACAAAATGTGAGTTTATATACGTTTGAAGACATATTTCCACACAAATTCTTAACAAAACGATAGCAATATAGTTTCTATTTGATTTATGATGCATACTTTTACTTTTCAATATCATATATTAATAAATTTAAGAAAACAAATTTATTCGTCGCGAAAAAAATTATAGTTGATACGAACTGTCAGACTTTATTCGCGTTCCACATTATCCACACTCGCAACGAATAAAATAATCGCGCGTACTTAACCTAAAAAAATCATTCTTGTTTAGGTTTCGGTGGTGAATGGTGTTCGGCTGTCAAACTTCATTCGCGACGAATTAAAAACTCTCATGTGAAAGAAATGTCAAAATCGACGAATATTCGTTCATTCGTTGGTCGTTGGTCGTGCTCATGTGAATATTGCTTTACTCTCTTCATTTCTAACAAGAGAGAAAATAATAAAACCCTCTTTTCCTCAACTCTTTTTTGTTTTAATTTCTAAAATCTGCACAACAAATTTTCAGTACTCCGAGCGCCGCCTGTCTGTCGTCAATGAACTAAAAATTCGTGTTCCATAAGAGTACTATAGATTATATATACAAAGGTTAGACTACAGCGCCACCAATTCGATTTAGATTTTCCTGTTCTATTTTTTGGTACATAAGTAACTTTCGTTGTGAATATTTATCAGTTTGATCCAAAATTGTAGGCCAGGCCACAAGTAAATTATATTTATTTTGAATTGTCATGTAGCCAAAGACGAAAGACGACATCTTTTTTGTACAAATCTTAATTTTTGTATAAATAAATACAACAAATATCACTCTCTTTTCCAATATTTCATTTCCATACAATTATTTCTAAAATCGTAATCAGTTTCAGTATCATTAAGATGTATTTCGTATCAAAAAAAAAATATATATCCAAAAATATCTTTAAAATGCAAATCCAAAAGTAACTAAAAGAAATCAAATCCAAAAGTAACTAAAAGTAATCAAATCCAAAAGTAACTAAAATTAATCAAATCCAAAAGTAACTAAAAGTAATCAAATCCAAAAGTAACTAGAAGTAATCAAATCCAAAAGTAACTAGAAGTAATCGATTCGACTGGTAATCGTTACTCGAGTAAGTAATCGATTACTTGAAGTAATCGTTACTTTGTAACGATTACTAGGGATTTCTCACATCACTAGAATATGAAACTCTGGTCTGTTTTGTTTGGTTGAATTTGAATCGTGCGTCGGTCCTCGAAAAGAATTAATTACATTTTTATTCTGTTTTGATTGATTACAAACTAAAAATTACATACAATTCAAAATAAAGTTGTTTAAAAAATATACACAATTTCTATCACCGTTCGTCGTAATATTTGGTGAGTGAATAAAATAGAATTTTTTCGAACATCAGCAAAAATAGTGTAAACAAAAATCCAGACTCACCCAGCCGGGTGCGAAAATATAAGAAACAAATTATTAGACATCCAAACAATTCCACACATGGAATGCTACCGACGACGCCCAAAATCTGAACAACTTTCAATATGTGTCCTTAAAAACGTTATAAAAGAATAATCAATGATATAATAAGCTATCAGCCATTTGAAGTCTCTAATAATATGTAATTAAATGTGTCTTTATTCTTCCTCATGAATACATAATGAATTATAGATTTGTATACATATAGTACATATATGCCTGGGTGTCCTTAATATTTGTATTGGTATTTATTTTGTTCTTATTGTTCTTTTTTCTGATTTAAATGGAATTATGTAGATTTTGTGATGGGAGCGTTTTGAACAAAATATTTTAGCAATTATTTAGATCTTAATATTTAAATCAAAGTGTGTATGGAGGATGAAAGTGAATTTTAATTAAAAGCACGATTGTGTCGCTCGAAATGGCATTTCTATGGTCCAAATATTGATTGAATAATTTTTAAAATTTACGAGACATTAACGCGATACATATTGAAACTAAACATTGGGTGTTTTTAAGGAACATGGATTTTTAACTTCCAATATGAAGTTATAGTAATCGGTCCGGTACGTTCGGGAAGCTTTTTTCGTTGCCCATATATCAAGAACCAGTGGAGTTATCGATTTAAAATAAATGTTGTTAACACAGAAAGATGCAGAAAGGACTCTTAAGGAAATTGGTTGGTTGTTTTTTTTTACCATACCAATTTAAACAAAAAGTGAAAATTTTTGTTAACTCAAAATATCTCACGAACCCGTAACGCTTGCAATTTGAATTAAATTTTATATTATAGGTACACTTCCTGTCACATGAATAGGGACAAGCTTTTTTTGTTTTTTATTTGACGATATTTTTTTAACCCATGGGTTTTTCGGAAAAACCCAAGTGTGGAATGAATGAGGTATGTTTTATGATTAATACTGCAAACAAAATTTTGGATCAAGTTGTTAAATAAAAGTTTTATGGCGGTTTTTCCGAAGAACGTCACAAAAAGTACCTACATACATACCTGTTTTATGTGTTACATGAATAGGGGCGGCAAGACCTAAATATGTACATATGTACAGTATATATACTTTATTAGCGTATTTTAAATTAGATAAAAGGATAGGTACTCTGATTGTTTTGGAGCTTAGTACGAGTATTAATTTCACAGAATCAAGAAGTATGGATAGAGGTAATGGTCTAACCAAGGGCGACATAGGCCAAATTCGAGCTTACCGGGATCTCGGCAAAACCATCCGGTTCATAGCCAAGAAAATTAGAAGAAGTTCAAAAGTTGTATACAACTACCTCAAGGACACAGAGAGGTATGGAAAAAACGACAAAGGAAGAATCAAGAAAGCCTTCCTTATTCCAGAAAAGGCGGGCGATAGTGACAGCTGCTTCAAATTCAAGGCTTTCCATTAGTAAAATCAAGGCAGGTATTGGGGTAAATGGTACAGAAGGTAGACCATATACGACACCAAAAAATGAAGAAACAATCACACAAGAGTCAACGCCTTAATTTTGCAACAAATCACAAGGAAGCGATGTAATGGTATGGGGAATAATCACCTATTACGGGACCGTGGAGCTGGACTTTAAAAGCTCTGAAATGACGGCAATCACTTACAAATCGATACTGGAACGAGCCTTTCCACAGTTCTTGAATTATTTGGTGGACAACGATGGACTTTTCAACAAGATAATACACCAATACATACTGCACGGACAACAAAAGCTTGAATTTAGGGGCAAAATGTGAACCTATTAGCATGACCCCCATATGCTCCTGGACTTGAATATCATGAAAAACGTGTGGGGATGAGTTTCAAGAAAAGTATGAAGGAGGATGACAATACCAAAAAACCAAAGAGATTATTAAAGGCATAAGACGGTCATGGGCCCAGATATCGCTCAATTATTTGACAGCACTCTATGAATCCATACACCACAGGTTACTTGAAGTAATTCAAAAATCAGGAGAAGCACACAATACTAAAAACCAGGGGTGGAATCGGCTAAGGTGATTGTTGATAAATGACAATCAAAATGATCTAATTTGATCTACGTAAGGTGATAGTCAAATTGATACCTAAAAAGCTGTCACAAAAAAATGTGATAGTCAATTTCAAACAAATATGTTTATTCCGAATAGAGCTACCAGACGCTTACACAAACGACAGGAAAATTTTCTTAGTTCACTTTGTTTCTTTTAAAAAAACACATTCCTGTGACCGACAAAGCTTACGGAATTCCAAAAAAGTAAGAATTTTATTCAAAATCAGCCAACTTGATACTTTTATTTAGATATTTTTTAAGAATCAATTTAAAATTTCACCAAGACAACAACGATTTTTGACAATTTGAATCTGAAATTATTCAATCGAATTGAATTGAGTTGAATCATCTTACACAGACGGAATAAAAATTATAGTCAATTTGACTATCAAAAAAATGATAGTCAACTATCACCTTAGCCGATTCCACCCCAGTATTTACCTAAACCATAAGATTTTTTGTTAATTTTCTTTACTTTAAAGGGTCTTACAGGTTAATTTAGATCTTGTTCATGTCACACAAAATAACAGGTACTTTTTATAACCTTCTTCGGAAAAACGGCCGTAAAACTTTATCAACTTAATCAAAAAATAATTGATTGCAATATAAACTTAATAAATACCTCATTCATTCCACATTTGGGGTTTTACAAAAAACCTAAATAAAAAACAAAAAAGCTTGTCCCTATCCATGTGACACAAAGTGTATGAGAAATACAAACTTTCATGAAATGCTACTAAAATTGGTAATCTTTTTAACAAAAATAGATTTTGAAATCAAAGTATTTCATCATATGCAAAATATTGTTGGTAATTTTTAGTTATTTTCTTTTAGAAAAATTCAACTGACAACTTTTTTAACAAACCACGAAAACCTTCAAAAACAACAAAAAACGGATAAGAAGTGGTTTTCAAAGCATGTACATATTTGACAAAGTCAAATAAACTTCATCAGAATGACAGGTAGTTTTACAGTTATTCAATCAACAGTTATTATATCAAAATGTCTATACCTGGGGATGCGGCCCACACTGATAGCTTCCCATTCATGCCCATCTGGCGATGTTTCTAAAAGTTTGACAAACAATTAGTGTCAACATTTTGTGTAAGATACAAACATTTTAAAGAAATATCTTTCGTTGTTCTCGCTAAAGATACTTGAATCAAACACCAGTTCTTATAAGTTTTTAGTTGTTAGTAGATTTTCGTTTTTTTTTGTTTTAAAACAGTTGTCATTCTGATTTTTCTAAAAATTAACTTAAAGTTAACAATTTTTTCATATACACAAAATTAGATTTCAATGTCTGTTTTCTATCCCAAAATATTTTAGTTGAAAACTAATTCTTTTCAGCTTTTACGAAATTTTTGTAATATTTTTTGTAGATTCTTATTCTTATAAAAACCTGTCAATTTGATTTTTTTAAAAGTTTTATTAGATGTAAAAAAACATTATTCTTCGATACATAACTTCCCATTGAAAATTATTGTAATCGGTCCGATTTGTCGAATTGAAAACTTTGACATTTCTCGACTTCGAAGATATCTTTTCTTTAATTTGGTAAAAATTGATTTTCGACTCGAATATCTTGACAAAAATTAAAGATATTGCCCTCCAACTAATTTTATTTTATGAAATATGTACATACATACATATGTACATATATTGTTTTCAACATTTGGTAAAATTTTTAGAAAAATCGAATTGATATACATATGTACATAGATAAAGCTAATGACTTCAAAATTATTTTATTTTATGCAAAAGATTTTTGTTTACTTAAGATAATATTCCCAGGTGTCCTTTTATTGTTTTGTAAGAAATAAAAACTTTCAAAAAATGATGCTTAAATAGATAAAAAATAGTTTCCGACTAAAAATGTCGAGAAGAAACGCACAGATTTCAAAATTTAACTTATTTTATCATATGCAAAACATTGTTGCTTGTAATTTTTTAGAAAAATTTAATTGAATACTTTTTTTTTACAAAACACGAAAACTTACAACAAAAACTTAAAACCGTAGCTCGCAAAAACATTCAAACTGTATTTTTCGTTAAGTTGTTAGTTTTTTTGAAAAACGGTTGCAAGATATTGGACGTTTCATTCAGTCAAAAATACACACGTTCAGTTCTAACTCAAGGTTGTCATTTACTAATTGTTTTTTGAATTCATTTATTATATTTGAAAATCAATATAGGGTCCGCCATCTATCGGTTTTTTTTTCAACTAGTGCTTATTACGTGAATGGTATCACTTAGCTCATGTCTGATTTGACAAATAATTAGTTTTATCCTTCCGCTGAACGAATATGGTTGTGTATACGCTTGAACATTGCCGGGAACAACGCTTAGATAAGATGTCGATTTTGCCAAAAAAATCATCTTTTCAGGTGAAGCTCATTTTGATCTTGGCGGGTATGTAAACAAACAAAATTGTCGCATTTGGGGCACAGAAAACCCGCACGCATACATTGAAAAGTCGATACACCCAAAACAAGTCACTGTTTGGTGCGGATTTTGTCCAGAGGCATAATTGGGCCATTTTTCTTCGAAAACGAACAAGAAGTGGTCGTTATCGGACCTTTTGAACGAATTTTTGTGCACAAAAATTGATGAGATTATTGGCAACATTTGGTTTCAACAGGACGGCGCTACGTGCCAAACAGCCGAAGCTACACTTGATGTATTTATAGCATTTCAAAAAAAAAAAAAAGTTATTTGGCGGACCCTTTACTTTTTAAATGAATATCTTCGTTAATGTAGGATAATGATTGATTATTTTTTTGCAATGTCCGTCAAGGATAACTTTGATTATGCAATCAATTATTTAAGTTTAAGCTGTTTTCTGTCGAAAAATTTAGGACGTCAAACCAATTTTAAGACTTATTTTATTTAAGAAAATTTTTACCGAAAGTAAACAATAGATGAAATAAGTTTGAAGTCAATCATCGAAAATCTAAATTGAAAGTCGAGTGAAATTGTTTCAGGGTTCTATCATTCGATCGATTTTACATCTTCGAACACTTTTCGAAATCACTTCAAGTGAAATTAAAGCAACAAATCAGTCAATAAAAAATTTTATTCATTGTTATAATTTGTATACTTTCTTATGTTTTTATTTGTTCTGTTCTTTTTAAAAATATAAATATAAATTATTAGTATATTTTTATTTACACTGTGTTGATGCACATTTGCTGCTGATTTGTGGTTCCTTTCGATAATCAGTTTGCAAATATATGGGTTGGGAAAGACTCTGGTGTCAAAGTATACAGTGCCACACTTTAATATTGGAACAGCAAGCTTTTTAAACTTTGAAGCAACATTTTAAGCCTTGGAAACACGCTATATTGTTAATTTTTTGTCTGGTATATGCGTATATTACTATCAAACACAGTAAGTTTGATTAAAATAAGTTTTTCAGGATTAAAGAAACAAATATTGAAGTTAAAAAACAACTTATTAAAATTATTGGCACAGTATGTTTGTCTTGAAATAATTACAGCTTTTTGACAGTTCTGTCAGCCAAATTAAAAACGTTTGTTTGTGTATATATTAGTAGTTATTTTGAAAAAAAATTGTTTTTTTCCGAAAATAAAATAAAATTTATTACAATGAGCCCAAAAAGAAAAGAAACCACCGAATCGGAAAGAAAAATTATTATTTATATGCATATGCATAGTCAAGGCAAGACATATGCTGAGATTGGACAAATTATAGACAGGAGCCAATACACAATTCGCAGTGTTGTGCAGCGTTTCAAAGGGGAATCAAACTTCAAAAGTGCAAAACATTCTGGTCGTCCTCAGGTTTTCAGCCGGATTGTACGGAAAGTGAAAGTTAAGCCTCAAATTATATCAACTGAAATAGCTGCTGAAGTTAACATAGAATTTGGGAAATCAGTTCACCCTGTGAAGATAAGAAGCGTACTCCATGAAACTGAATACAACACACGTATTGCTAGGAGTAAGCCAATGATTTCGCCAGTCAACCAGAAAAAACATTTGCAATATGCCTTTGAATACGGAAGCAAGCCAACCGCTTTTTGGGATGATGAACTCTTTTCTGAAACCCACCCACCACAATCCCGGGATCTCAATCCAATTGAGCATTTATGGGAAGGCTTGGATAGACGCGTAAAATCTTGAAAACTTATTTTAAATTAAACTTACTGCGTTTAATAGTATATAAATGGTGATTTTTTAGCTATTATCTTTTTGGCAAAACTGGTTTAAACAGCTGACGCAGGTTTCGTGTTTTGTCTCAGTGTCAAACATCTTCAGTTTGGTCTATAATTTGAAATTGAGAAAAGTTCATCGCGAAAAATTGTGTTCAGCGACGAAACTCATTTTTGGCTCAATGGGTACGTAAATAAGCAGAATTGTCGATTTTGGAGTAATAATTAGCCAGAAGCATTGCAAGAGCTACCAATGCATCCAGAAAAAGTCACAGTTTGGTGCGGTTTATGGGCTGGTGGCATCATTGGACCGTACTTCTTCAAAGATGATGCGAATCGTAACGTAACTGTGAATGGTGAGCGCTACCGTGAGATGATATCCAACTTTCTTTTGCCCAAAATGCAAGAGCTTGACTTGCATGACATGTGGTTTCAACAAGACGGTGCCACATGCCACACAGCACGCGCAACAATGGACTTATTGAGAGGCGAGTTCGGTGAACATTTTATTTCACGTTCGGGACCGGTCAATTGGCCGCCTAGATCGTGCGATTTAACGCCTTTTGCCTATTTTTTGTGGGGCTATGTTAAAGCTCATGTCTATACAGAAAAGCCCGCTTCAATTGACGCATTGGAAGACAACATTAAAGCATTTATTCGTGAGATAACGGCCGAAATGTTGGAAAGAGTATGCCAAAATTGGACTAAGCGGATGGTCCATTTGAGGCGCAGTCAAGGTTAAAGGCCCAACTATAATAGACATAAGCTCGCATATGCGCGCATAAGTAAACGTACGAATACAAAGAATCTAATACGAGTGACCATAATGGAGTCTAGCTCCGTTTCGTTCAATTTTTCTCAGTTTCGTTAACTTAAGCAAACTTAAGCAAGAGCGATCCCAGTCGCTCGCCGCATAAGTAAATCTGACAGTTTGGATCAAATACACACAGGCCAACTCCACTGCAGATAATTTCTCTCAGAATGTTTATCATAACCGGAAATCAGCCTCATAAACTTATTCATAGTGTGCGTGTCATTTCTCTTCTAATTTATGAAATTTCCCCAAAAAACTCATTAGTTATTTCTATGTATGCGTGAAAACACGTCAATTTTTCTCTTTGAATTCTTTCACATTACAAATACAACTATGTAAACAAATGGGTTTTGGAGGGTAATACGTACGAAGGATTTATATCTTCATATAGAGCTGCGAATATTATTTTGACATGTAGATAAGTGAGCAAAATTGCATTATGGCTACCCGCAGTAATTTCACAAACTTAAGTGAATTTTCGTTGGGCTTTTGACATAAGCTTATGTTTGCTTATGCCTATTATAGTTGGGCCTTAACATTTGCATGAAATAATCTTCAAACATTAAATTATATGGATCGTACTATCGATTCAAATAAAAATTTCATGCATTTTTCTGAATTGTATGTTTTTTTTTTGAAAAACTATAGCTATAGCTTTTAAAAAATCACCCTTTATATGCATATACCAAACCAATACAATTTAAAAAAATGCGTGTTTTCTAGGCTTAAAATGTTGCTTCACAGTTTAAAAAGCTTGCTGTGGCAATAATTAAGTGCGTCACTGTAGTTGCTGAATGTGTCTTGAAAGTTTTTGAAAGAAGGTTTTTTTTGGTGTGTTGAAAAATCGTTTTAAATGCTGTGTCCCTTCTTTTAAATACAAAATAGAAGCTGCAACTTCTCACGAATCAAGTCTAATTCATATCACTTGAAAATCGCAAAAATCGAAATGTAGAAACGTAATTTAACTTTGTTTTATGTTCGAAAAAAAGGAAATCAATATAGTTAAAAGTGAATTTCAGAACTCCAATTTATATTTTGAATTGATTTTAATTTCATTTTGAGTAAAAGTGAAATGTAGAACCCAGCTGACTAGCTTTAATTTGTTTTTAAGATATTTAAGTCAAAAATTAAAATAAAAACTTACACCAGATGTCAAAAACGTTATGTTTCGTATCATAATATAATTTTCTAGATAGACTTATATATATGTATGTATTGTTCGTGAAATATTTGAAGTGTAAAATATTTTTGTTTATGAATCAAAAACTGTTTTTTTTTCATTTTTTAGTCCATATTGAATTATTTGTTTATTAAAAAGTATGGTTCACGGACATCTATTTTAAAGCTATGGATTCGGATTATAAGAATATTGAAAAGTCGAGAAATGTCAACATTTTTAATTAGAAAAATCGAGTTGCAAATAACTAAGCTAAAAAAGACCCAAGATAGTCCGGCATTCAATATAATTTTAGTATACCTACATTAAGTTTATTTTGTGCCTTTAAACAAATGCACTGATTTGAAGATTATAATCATCTTATGTGTTTATTTAAAATTAAAAAAAAATGTGTATTTAATTTACCTAATGCATGTAACTTCTTTTTATTTCAATAAATTTGTATACAGGTAAATAATGTAGCGTCAAGGTAATCGATATGCTATATTAAATATTCAAAGTCACTGAAGACTAAAAAAATGATTCATTGAAAGTGAAACTATGCATCGATATAAAAATACATAAATTACATTATCAATACAATCTGACCAAGAAAATTAAATTAATTTTTACATGTCAGCAATGCAGGTTACCTTTGCTTTTCAGAATGAAAAAATATTCTAATTGAAATAATTTTAAAAATTACATACATGGCAATAGAGGAACAAAGTAATAATCGTACTCACACTTCTATGATGGAACCATTATGCAATTAGGTTTTTTTCCGTACCACAAATTGTTTCTAGATTCAGAATTAGAGCCGTCAATTATGTATTATTTTTCGCCAAAACTTAATAGCTCAAGGTTAAATCTATCTTCTAATTGAAGATCTTATCGAGATATTACCAAAAATGTTTGAATTCCCAGTCGCATGGCCCATCCTTGAGTAAGGCGCCAGTTATAGCTATCATTGAAATCGATCCGGAAAAATGTTTGAATCGATATTTGACGGTGTTTCCCTTTGATTAGAAATGAAAATTATATACCGATCGATCGGAAATCACACAAAGAATTTTTTTTTGAGAAAAAAAAGTTTAGTTGCACATTTATTTTTCTCTAAAAATGTATTTTTCTATTTTCCGGACGGAAATTTTTCTGAACAGCTGATACTTTTATGTTCAAAAATGAAACGAATCGTTCCACTGATTTGTGTTCCAATTTCACACAATTCCAATGACAGATTTCTGTCAGTAAAAATTTTTCCGTGGCTTTCAATCAGGAAAAAATTTTCAATGGCAGAAATTTTTAATGATAGCTATAAACGACCTGCCAAAAAAATTCCAATGTTTGTTTTCAATGATGAAAACCAATGATAGCTATAACTGGCGCCTAACTCTTCCTTACCTCATATATTTATTTGGCGACCTTAATTTCTTAAAATATTTCAAACGTCTAAGGTGGGAAGGGAATAAGTGACAGATTTTTATCCTAACATCATATTTTACTAAAATAAACAAATTAATACAATTTTATATAATCGATGGCAATTAAACAATCCCAAAAATATAAATTCTAGTTATTGCTTTAAACATTGATTTGCTTTAAAATAATGAGAAATCAACTTTTTTGTGTCCAATGTACTGAAAACATTTCAGCTCGTTCGATCTGGGCTCGTAGCCCAGTGTAAAACTATCTGAAATGAATATGTAAATGTAAATGAAAATAAAATATTTTGTTTTTGATTTTTTTCTGGATCTACAAGCATTCAAATATTTGCAAAAAATATTGCTTCTTTATAACATAACTATCATGCCAGCGGTCTTGAGTTCAATCCCTGCTTGTACCACGGGTACTGCCACTTGCGAAGAATTGAGGAATCGTCCAAAAAGTAATTCTTGTCATAAAAAGTGCTTTCTCAAATTAGAAGATTTGGTATAAAATTGTAAGTCCCCTCAATCCTTTGAGCGTTGTAAGTCACTATAGGCCCTAGTTCTCAACGGACTGTTGAGCCACCTAATTTATTTATGAATTAATATATATTTACATATATCGGGTTTTTCAATAAGAGCGCTACAAAAGTTTTTTTTTTTTAAATAAAACAAAAACGGTTTTGGATATCAATGAAATTCTTTATTCCTCTGAAAAAACGTTCGATGTTCCATTATGTATGGAACTCGATTTCCACAGGAAATAGTCTAACGGCGTCAAATCGCACGACCGCATGCCCTCCAAGTCCATATCATCCAATTAGGGCCAACAATATTCGGTTCTCATTGAATGGTAGCGATCCCTATTCACAGTAACGAAGAAGTACGGCCCAATGACGCCGCCGGCCCATAAACCACACCAAACCGTAAATTTTTCGGGACGCAATGATAACTCATTGAGTACGTGTGGATTGCTGCCTGACCAATACCGCATATTTTGTTTATTGACGAAGCCATTCACTCAGAAATGAGCCTCATCGCTGAAGATGATTTTTTCGATGAAAATCCGAATCATTTTCAAGTTGTAACTCAGCCCGATTCAGTAGTACCCGTGGCATGATGGTTAGTGCGTTGGACTGTCATGCTAGAGGTCTTGGGTTCGATCCCTGCCTATGCCATCTAAAGTTTTTTTTTCACGGGTACTGCCTCTTGCGAGGAATTGACAAATTCTCCAAAAGTAATTGTTGTCATGAAAAGTGCTTTCTCAAATTTGCCGTTCGGAATCGGCTTAAAACTGTAGGTCCCCTACCTCCCTGACAACAGTACTCTCACACAGGAATGGTTGAGAGTTGTAAGTCACTAGGCACTAGGCACTAGTTCTCAACGGACTGTTGCGCCACGCAATTTATTTTTATTTATTTATAACTCAGCCCGATTCGAGAACTTACGACGCTTCTGGTGGTCAAGCGGCTTCAGTTCTAGCGTCAATTTAATCTTGTTAGAATGTAGGCCAAGATTTTTTGGCAAAATTCGCCACAACGACGTCACAGAGATGCGCAACGCTTGAGAACGACGTGTGAGAGACATTTGGGCTTTCTGCAATTGAAGCCTCAGCGGCAGCAAAATTTTCGACACTACGGGCACTTCTTTGTCTCACTGGCACGGAGCATTTTGTACTCTGCCTGTGGATTCAAATTTTTCCACTAGACGCTCAATTGTTGATCTGCTAGGACGATTATGACGACCATAAACTGGACGTAGCGCTCTTAACGCTGATTAATAATAATTTAATAATTTCGACTCGTTGTTGGCTCGTATTACTTACTGAAGAGAAATGTCAAAAGAGCGGCAAGAAATATGGCGACTTCGGAAGGTTCATGGTTGTAGTAGTGGCGTGGCGGTTTGAAAATAAAGTTTTTCCTATACTTATTCGGAAAAATGTTATACACTGCTCTAGAAAAATCATTGTTGTAGGGAACTCTGAGGTGGGTAGGGTTTCTTCCTTAGCTGCTACATCTGCTGCTTCGTTACCTTTTATGCCGATATGACTTGGAACCCAGGCTAGAATGATGTTGACGCTGTTGTATAAAACACTCCGCATATAGTTAAGAATTAGACAGTTGTTGTTGGCATTTTTGATTCCTGTTAAAATGTTAAGGTTGTCTGCAAGGATCAACGTCTTAACTGTCCTGGATTTAGCCAAAGAAGGTGCTCTTAACATTGCTACCATTTCAGCTAGAAAACTGCCAGCTGCGTTTGGGAGTATGCCTTGGCAGAGGGTTGTTTTTCTTATAGGACCCATCCGTGTATAACATTCTTAAAGGCTTGATGGTTACGACTAGTTCTTGGTGAAGCAAAATAAATTGTTGGTCAGGTGTGTTTTCCTTTTTGTAATTGGACAGACTGAGGTCGATGGACAGTAAATTTCGTGAGAAAAGGCGTGGAGGGGTGAATGATCTGCTAGTGATTTGCTGCTCTTTTTTTCTCCTAATGTACTAATTGATCTTAATCCGGCTTCTACTCTTAAGGTTTTATTTAGGTGTTGTTTTGAGGGCTCCTGTTGCTGTTCGAAAGCATTGGTTAACGGCGATGTCAATGTTTTCCAAATTTTTCTTAGAAGTCAACATACATATTATTTTGTTTCAAGGTGCGGTCCGTTACGGCGAGAACATATCATTTTAAAGACATTGTTCTTATTCTTTAATTAATTGATTGTGTTTTTTATATGCAGATCCCATATAAGATTGCTGGTTCTTTCTTTAAAGAGACAGTGGTGTTGCGAATAACAAGAGGGTTAGTAGAGAAGAAACACTTATGTTTTCGGCAAAGATGTTGAGCTTCGATTTTTGAAGGTGGAACGATTGCACGTGTTTTTTGGGTTCAAGTGGCTATAATGTTGTCAGCGGTCTGAAGTATTTTGTTTACATCTGGCGGAGATCCAGAAGCGACGAAAAATATGTCGTCTGCGTAAAAGCTTTTAGTTCTGCAAGTTCGGCAAAAAGTCCATAGGCATTGTAAAAGGAAGCTGATAAGGGAGACCCTTGGGATTTGCCGTTTTCAAGTTTCATTTTGTTGGAAATCAAACCCTTAACACAAAAAGTTCTTCCAGATAAGAAAGACATGACTGACTTTAGTATTTGTTCGGGGACTCTCCATTTGTGCAACTGTTCGATTATGGGGATGGTAGTAACACGACCGAAGACTTTTTCAAAGTCGAATGACATGATAACACTGTGTTTACGGGAAGAAATATTGCCCACTAGCTTATACTTCAAAAGGTGTAATTTATTAAATTCCAATAGGATGTTATTGTAAGCGATTTGATTTATAAATAAATAAAATAAATTAGGTGGCGCAACAGTCCGTTGAGAACTAGGGCCTAGTGACTTACAACTCTCAACCATTCCTGGATGGAGGGGACCTACAGTTTTAAGCCGAATCCGAACGGCTAATTTGAGAAAGCATTTTTTATGACAAGAATTACTCTTGGAGGATTTGTCAATTCCTCGCAAGACCTCTGGCATGATAGTCCAACGCACTAACCATCATGCGACGGGTACTAACAATTTGATTTATCGAATTCAAAACGGCTGCGTTTCAAAATTTCTAGTTCCTATGTAAATCAAAGGTTTTTAGATATATCTGTGGGTGCCTGTGCACGAACATTATAGAAAAATCCAATTGATAACCTTTTTTACAAAAACTAAAACATTTAAAAAACAACTGAAAACCTATAAAAACTTTGAGAACGAAGAAAGATATTAACTTCATTAATTACTATTTTGTACAAGTTTTAGAATTATTTACAGTGGGGCACGAATTTTAATATGTATATGAGTTTGGGCCTCAACCTCTTTTTATTTCATTTTTTTGAAAATCGTTAATTTTGTATGCATACAATTTTTCTATTTATGCAGATATTAAATACGTTTTCCATTTGAATTTCTTTAAAAAATGTTCACCCGTTTTCGAGATTTTGAATTTTAAAAAGAACATTAATATATTCTCACACAATTCAAAAATTGCCATTTATTATCTTAAATTATTAATAAAACAAGCGCTCGTTCTCATTAGTTCCTGAGAAAATTTAAAGCAAAATAAATGTTTGGTCTTTAAAAAATGTGAAAAAGCGCTTAACGCGAATCGGCTTAAAACCATAATTTCCAAGTTTGAACTCAATCGACTCAAAGGATTAGGGGCGTAGAAGGACAGACAGACAAACATACGGATGGAATCGCCAACGGACCCACTGATTTAGCCTTCTCAACCATCGTAATGACATGTTTGATTACATTTACGAATGTAATACTTGCCAAATAGTTCCTATGCGTCACAATTAAAAGGAATCATATTATTTGCCAATCTTTTTCAAATTATCTAAGCGTTCATATTACCGCTTGTTCAAAAATTTTCGAGGTCCTATTCTAGAAACCTTGCAGTTACCTTCATTTTTAAGAAATCCTAAATAAACAGTACGTGTATACATCCAAGTTTCCCACTTTGACCATGAAAAAAGTAAAAAGGTTGTCTAAAAATATTACTGAAAGTCAAATAGTTCCTATGCGTCACAATTAAAAGTAATCATATTATTTGCCAATCTTTTTCAAATTATCTAAGCGTTCATATTACCGCTTGTTCAAAAATTTTCGAGGTCCTATTCTAGAAACCTTGCAGTTACCTTCATTTTTAAGAAATCCTAAATAAACAGTACGTGTAAACACCCAAGTTTCCCACTTTGACCATGAAAAAAGTAAAAAGGTTGTCTAAAAATATTACTGAAAGTCTAAAAAACTAAAAAAAATCTTCCCTAGCTTTATAATACTTTAATCGCTCGACCAATTTCGACGATAAGCATCTTTTAAATGACTGGATGTTATTTTTCCAATACTTTAGATATTATATCAAAATCTGTTTTGTAGAATGCCAAGCATTTTATAAAAAAATTTAAAATGTTTTTAATAAATAAATATTTCCATATTTATACTTTTATAATGAGTAATTTTCTTCTTATTTATTTTTAGAGCTAATTCCCAAACAATCTTAAAACCTTCATCAAAACTTATTTCAACATGAGCTACAGCTACAACAGCCACTTACCCGACTTATATACAAAGGAAGCTTCATTAAGCCAAGAATCTCAACGATCACTGGACAATGGTATTGAAAAGGATCCAATTGACAAGCTTAGGTTGCTTTGTTTCAGTCGTGGACAAACTGGTATCCTTCAACTTGCAAGGTATGTTACTAAGATACACTTCAATTTAAATAAATAAATCCAAACAATATCGATAATATATGGCTACAAGTAGGACTCTACTCGTAGTCATCATAATACAATGTAACGGCAACCTACTTCAACTTCATACACATCTTGTGTCCATTCGTTCTACACAATTCTGGGCATAATTGGATCTCTTGTCTGCAGTAACAAAACAAATGTATCTGAAGAGTAGGGTGGGTCAAATGAATTTATACTTTGTTTCCCTCTTGAACCACAAGACTCTAGCCCTCTAAGCTATTTATGAGTGATGTTCTGAATTTGAACAAAGATTTAAGTGAAGTTAAATGTTGGCAAGTCTTAACTTGAAATAATTTGACAGCTGTCAGTTAAGAGTAAAAAAAGAGAAAAAAATATAATGACGAGTATTCACTGTTGAGCAATTAAAGCACGAAGGATACGGTTCAAAGACGGCTCAAGAATTTCAGTTTTATAAATAAAAAGTTTTTTTTATTTTGACCCACCCTTATGTGTAGCACAATTTTTCCAAAAGGAATACTCAGATACACATAACTACTTCATTTCTTTATTTGTTGTTTGGTGTTGACTTTGTTTCCGTTTTTCATTGTGGGATTTTCTACTGTTTTCATTATTGGTTTTGTTTATGTGGTCTTTCTTTTGTTGCACGCACTGAACAGGTCCTTCCGCAACATGGACGATGATGGAAGCAAGGCTCTGAATTTTGACGAGTTTAAAACTGGCATTCGGGATACTGGCTTGGACTGCACTGATGATGATATCAACGAAATGTTCAACAGGTAAGAGAGTCCAAATTTTGTATTGTTTTTAACTTTGTGTGTTTTTTTTGGTTTGTCGAAAACCTTGTCTGTCAAAAAGAAATTAATTTACAACATCTTTTGATTTTTTAAAATTCTATTTTCATAGTTTCGACCAGGATGACAATGGATCCATAAACATGACTGAATTTTTGTTAAAGCTTCGGGTAAGAATATTTATAGACTTTTGTTTTAATTTGCATAATTTAATTATGCCTCTTCATTAAGCCTCCAATGAATCAACGTCGAATCAATATAATCAATATGGCTTTTGAGAAAATGGATAAGGATTGTGATGGTGTCATCACAGTTAACGACCTCAGGAGGGTTTATTCAGTCAAGGAGCATCCAAAATACGAAAGTGGCGAAATGTCATCCGATGAGATTCTTAAGGAATTTCTCAAGAACTTTGAGGGAAAGGGCGGTGTATCTGATGATATGGTAGTGTAGTTTGTTTATTTTCCTACCCTCCCATTAATTAAATTGTATGTTTTATCTTTATACCGACCGACAGGTGACAAAAGAAGAATTTATGGACTATTACGCAAGCATCAGTGCCACCATTGATAATGATACTTACTTTGATTTACTCGTGAGGACAGCTTATAAACTTTAAATTAATTAATTTAAAGTATTGCACTTGCATTTATCCATTTTAAATTTGGTTTTACATAAGTGTATTGCCTTAAAAATATATCCATTTTTATTTTTATTACCATGAATATTTATGAATTAAACACTATAGAAGTGAAATAAATGCTATAAGCACTTAAATTGGATTTTTATTTCAATTTAGTTAATTAAAATTGACTGGTTTAATTTATGTAGGTGCTTTGATACGAAGTATAGGTAAGTCCTTTTCACGACTTTCTTCAAGGATGGCAATAAGGGAAAATTATTACAATTAAAATGCGATTAATTTGCTGCTATCGAATTTTACATATATGTATGTACATGTACATATGTATGTAATGTTCGTAATTGATAATGAAAATTGATAATTAAAAGATCGAGTGAAACCAAAAAATAAAAACTTAAAACCGAAAGGAAACACTTTGGGGTCATACGATCAATCAAATTGATGTAAAAATAAATTTGAATTTTTGGACAGCTAAAAATTTTATGAGTATTGGGGAGATTTCGGTTTTTTAATATAAAAATGGTTATTTGAATGTCGTTCTAAAAATCAAAAAGCAACAGAAAAACACTGGTCTCAAAAGGTTACTTTGGAAATACGGTTTATAAGGCCATCAGTTCAAAAAGGTGATTTTTAAATGATTGATTGAAAATCATCCTTAGAAGTTCATTCCTATCCTAGACATTTATTCCAAACAGCAAAAAAAACTTTATTTGTGCTTACTAGGATTTTGTTATCCTGTGTCAAAGTGACCATTTTTAAAGGGAGAGAAGATTAGAAACGCATTCGCTTTGAATTTCGGAATATTGCAATGACAAGAAATTCGACATCTGTCAAATTAAGATGTAAACCCATTTTTTTCAGTTGAAAATCTGAAATTTACGAAAATTGATCGCACAACGCATACATTAAATGGTGATTCTGCCACAGCCACATATCGTGCTTTAAATATCACCCGGTACAGCAGCTGACTGCTTTGGACTTTCCTGAAATTATTTATCTTTTTCACTGCTGTCTCACGGTTGGCATTTTTATATTTTTCTTTTAATTGAACGGTTGTATCTTTGATTTTTCATAATCCTGTTGCTATTATGAGGACTCTTTCATTTCCAAAGAGCCAGATCTTCAATGTATAGCTCCAGAAATTCGTCCCAATATTTTCGTCCTACATTTATTATTATTTAAAAAAAAAAGTCCGCAAAATCATTGTGTACTCCAGAATTTTTAACTTCCCATAGGAAGTTATTGTAAAAAAAGGTGAAAATTTTGGTTAACCCTAAATATCTCATGAACCAACGACGCTAGAGATTTGAATTAAATTTTATATTATATATTGTAACGTAACACAAAACAATAATATTTTTGGAAAAAAATCCAATTAACGTTTTTTTTATAAATCAAAAAAAACTGAAAAAAAAATTTGTCACCTTGAAAATTTTACGACCAAAATATGATTTCATCTCCAAAACAATTTTGTGCAACGAAGAATAATGTTTTTGACATCTGATAAAATTTTGAGAAAAATCTAATTGACAGTTTTTTTTTATAAAAAATAAAAACCTAAAAAAAAATAAAGTTGGGAAAAATTGAATTTCGACTCAAATATCTTTTCAAAAACTTGAGACTTAGGCTTCAAACTTATATTATCTTATAAGAAATATTGTTGTCAATATTCAGTTTTACAAAAAATAAAAACCTAAAAAAAAATTAATAAAAGTTGGTAAAAATTGATTTTCGACTCAAATATCTTTTCAAAACTTTGAGATATTGACATAAAACTACTTTTATCTTTCAAAAAATATTGTTCTTAACATTCAGTAAAATTTTGAAAAAAATCGAATTGAAAGTTTTTTTTACAAAAAATTAAAAACCGACAAAAAAATTTAACAAAAGTTGGTAAAAATTGATTTTCGACTCAAATATCTTTTCAAAAATTTGAGATAATGGCTTCTTACTAATTTTAACTTATAAGAAATATTGTTTTCAACATTAGGAAAAATTTTGAGAAAAATCGAATTGACAGTTTTTTTACAAAAAATAAAAACCTAAAAAAACAATACTATAACTTGGTAAAAATTTACTTTCGACTTAAAAAATAGCTTTTCAAAAGGTTAAAATATTGGCTTCAAACTTATTTTATTTCACAGAAAATATTGTTTTTGATATTCAGTAATTTTTTTTACAAAAATCCAACAGTCCGTTTTTTCGTAAAAAAATAAAATCTACAACAAATAGTACGCAAATTTGGTAAAAATTGATACATATATACAAACTTTTAAGCAAGACAAATCGACAGACGGGATGGGAAGTTATCAGTGTGGGTCGCAACCCAGCCTCTTTTTTGGATTCAAATCAAATCTGCACAAATGCAAATATCAAAATTATTATTACTATTTTTGATTTTTACAGAGTTAATTGTGCCAACCGCATAAACAACAGCATTCACAACACAAACAATCTATACTAACACCAATTTGAGCAGTTATTTTGTGCCGTGAATGTGATTTTTCATGAAATTAAAAAAAATATTTAAAGTTCCATCAATTCAAAATTCAAATCGTTCAAGGACTCAAATAAAGTGATTTTGTTTCACGCAAACATTTTTGTGAGACGATGTTGGAGGCTCATTTTTATTTAAACGGGCTCGTTAATAAACAAAACTACGTTACTGGGCTCCAAAAACCCATAACTCTGACTGAAACACTGAAAGCCATTGCATTGCCCAAGGGTAGGTAACTGTTTGGTGCGCCTTATCCACGCATGGGATATTTGGACCATTTTTTTTTCGAGAATACTCAGGGTGTCTCCAACAGGATGGTGTGACCCCACACACGGCTTAAGATTCAATGAATTTGCTTCGGGAAGCTTTCCCTCAAAAACTTATCAGTTGCTTTTGGGACATCCCAATGGATTTTTTTGTATGGGGCTACCTCAAAGAGAGAGTTTACAGCGACAATCCTCGAAGATTTGAAAAAAAAAAAAAATAGTAGATACGTATTCCATCTTTGTATTTAGATTAATTTCGATAAACTTGAAGTAAGGTCACTATTGCATATATTGCTAGAATCGGCTAAGGTGGTAAATGATTCTTACATTTCTGATAGTCGAATTAACTTTTAGCGAGATTCTTAGAAATTCAATTCTATTGAGCGATTTCCAATAATAGTTGTCAAAGTATTGGTCGTCATTATGAAATGAAAATTAATTGTGTTCTACGAAATTTAAGTGTTTTACGAGTATTTCGTAGAACGTAAGCTTTTTTTGGAAGCATGATGCCTTTTTTTAATGAAAATAAAAAAAAAACATTACAACAGAAATGCCATGCTTTTTAAAATTATTTGTTGTGATTAACTGTTTCGATACCTGTAACGGGCAACTGGAGTGGGACCTGAGGATGGGACTCGTTGGGTAGGATGATTAGGGAAGCGGAAATAGCAGGAAATGGATGGGAATAGGTATAGGAAGGGTCCGAATGTCTGGTAGACGGGGCCGTGGCATGCTGGCGATGCGCGGGCTAGCTCGCCAAATATAGGGGGGGATCTTGCCCCTCCACCAAACCTCACCTCGCTACAAAAAATCGAATCATGCCAACTGCGATCTTCACTTTTCTCAATAAAAATAATTCACTCACACATCCAGTTACCTTATACCACCCCTTTGGAACTACCCTGCAGATGTTGTTGCAGTTGAGCCTTCCCACTCCGCTCCTGGAATCCTGGTGGCTCCAATTGGTTGTCTAGGACTCCCCTGTGGCGATGGGATGTAGGAGCTTCCCTGCGGTGGGTGCATCCTCTCGAATGATCCTCGTCCGTCGATGGCACGAAAAGGCAGCCACAACAAAACATCGGTTTTGCCATGGTGTTAACGCGGCAGAGACGATGGAAGGTTGCCTCATATGTACTAATGTCTTCGAACGGTGGGGACTAACCCACTTACCCACAAGCCGGGCAATACTTTTTCTAGTGGTCTTTTCCCCATCCCTCAGGTATATCTATTGCTACTTTACTTGAATATTTTAAATCAACAAAATTTTCTCATTTGAAACCATTTAGTGCACCCTGATACTGGATCTTGTTCACTAAGGCATCTTCCACTCCCCCTTAGGTGCTACCTATCAGATCCACTAGGCCATAAGGTAACTGAGATTGCTACAGTGATAGAAAATTATGAAGAAAACTAAAATCTAACTAGAATAATAAGAAATCTAAACTATACAACAATAAATTAAAAACAACCTATCTAAAAGTAAATTTATAAATATATGGTTTGGTAAATCTCGAATAATCTGTTTTAAATATAACTAGTAAAATGAATTTTGATAAATTTTGAAATAAATTAACAAGAGTAGTATGACAAACTAAATAAATTACTAAAGCTACATGAATATTGCAAAATTTCTTAAAATCTATAACATTCATATCACAGGGTCTTATGGACTTCACTGTAAACAAACAAAATAAATTAACAAAAGTACATGAATATTGCAAAATTCTTAAAATCTATAACATTCATATCACAGGGTCTTATGGACTTCACTGTAAACAAACGAAATAAATTAACATTCAAATAAATAATCTTCTTTAAACACTACACCAATAACTCTAATAAAATACAAAAATAAATACTTTCATAAAATCTGAAAATAAATAACTCTAATAAAATCTGATAATAAATAACTAACTAATTGAAACTATGTCTGTATAACTAATATAGGTATAAACTACTCTAACAACAAATAAGTAACTATCCTAACATGAGTAAATAAAATTCTATATAAAATCAATAAGCTATCTAACTCTGCATAACTTTAGACTTGCAAAATTTTTCTAGGACTATTCTGAACGTTGGTTTCTACACTAAAAAAAAATTGTTTTAAGATTCTCTTTCACCGTTTATAGTATATCGACCAGGGACTTAGTACGAACATTTATATCACAGGTTTTCTATTGCTTGATATCTTTGGCATGGAATATTCCTATTTTCTTGCCACTTAGGTTTTCTAGTTCATACATGTTTTTTCCTACCGCTTTTACCACTCGACATTTCACAAATTTAGGGCATAGTTTTGAGGCTAAATATTTTGACGTATCACTCAAAACGAAATTTCGCCGAAATACTTCTTGGCCAGGTACATAAACTACCTTTCGAGTTCGCAGATTATACGTTTTTGCGCTTTTCTCTTGTGCTTTCAAAATACTTTCCTTAACTTTCTCGCGAATGCATTGAAGTCTATTCTGAACTTCTCAACGCGCCTGCGATGTCACTGAGGTGAACATCCCAGTCGCGTTGATCATTTTTCAGATAAGAGCGTATAGCTGCTAGTAGAGTTCGGTTGACTCTTTCCGAAGCGTTGGACTGCGGTGAGTAATTAGCCGTTCGAAAATGTCGAATTCCATATTTTTGAAGTAGGTTTTGGAATTCTTTTGATAAAAATTGTTGCCCGTTATCCGAGTGGATGATCTGAGGCACTCCAAAAGCATTAAAAATGTCGTTTTTTAAAAAATGTATTACGCTGCTGCTGTTCGCTGAGCGTAAGGGTTCTAAGAAAACGTATTTAGATAAATGTTCGAGAACGACAAATACGTACGCGTTTCCCGCTTTGGATCTTGGATAAGGACCCAAGAAATCAATGTAAAGCTTTTGAAATGGACGATTTATACTAAACGTGTTTTCGATAGGTGGACGAAGAATCTGAGAGGACGGTTTACATTGTTTACATATATCACATTTAGACACATATTGCCTTATTTGTACGGTCATGTTGGGCCAATAGAAGAATTGCCGAATACGATGAAGTGTTTTAGCGATGCCACCATGAGCCGCCTGCGGAGGGTCATGTGCCTTAGCTATAATTTCTTCGGTTAACCCAGAAGGCACCCACAATCGCCAATTATGCTCCGACAAATCTTCATCTGCCAGTGCCAATGATCGCTTGTAGACAAAATCTTCTTCGATTTTCAAATCGGGCAACTCACTTTGATGTTTGCGTATAGTCTCAATCAGACTTTTATATTCTTCTGAATTAAACTCCTCAGAAGTCAAATCAATCAACGGAGCGATATCTTTTATCTCTATACTCTCTAAATGTGCCCGAGAAAGTGTGTCTGGCACAACATTCAGTGTTCCTTTTCGATGCTCTATGTCGAAGGTATAGCCCTGCAATTCTAAGCTCCATCGGGCTAGCCTTCCACTCAAGTCCTTCATGATTTCGAAATCGGACATTGGATTCCGGAATTGGTTCATTAATGCGGCTCGTAGTGTTGGCCAGTTTGCCCCATAATTAGACCGCTGAAACTGCCAATACCACTCATATGCGGTGCCAGCGAGGAACATGTGAAAATCTCTCAGGATTTCAGACCAGGGACAGGCATGCTGTTGCTGAAGGTATTCAATCCTAAACACGAAATCCTCCACGGTAAGTACCTCCAATCTGCCGTCAAATTTCACTCTCCATTTGTCCACTTTTATCGGATTGCTCATAGGTCGAGTATTTGGTTGATACCCCGTGGAGAAATTCGGCACTTCGCAGTATGGACTCGGTTGAACGTTCGGTTGGTATCCTCCATTTTCGACCCTATCTAACCCTGCAGGAAATGTGCTAAAGGAGCCGGGGATAACGTTACTAACCGGCACGAAAGATCTCGAATTCGGGTTTAGTTGAGACTGACCCCCTACTTCCTCACAAGATGACCGGCCGCCCGATGCTTCCAACGCTATTCTCTGACCATTTGCAGTACTATTCTGGTTAACCGGTGGAGTGGCTCGGTGAGTATTCTGATCGCTTTGATTCACAACTTCTTTCCGCTGATTAAATGTTTGTTCTATGTTTATTTTCAGAAACTCCGCCAGTTCCCCCCTCAACGTACTAGTATAGCGTTGACAAACATCGCTGACAGCTCGGTTTATAGCCAAAATTAAATCTCCGGATATAGCTGCATTGACTGGCGTCGGATTGCCATCTTCTGGACGCACCGTTTCATCCCTAACCGACCTGTTCTCTCCTCCATTCCTACTTTCAGAGTGTTCGGCAGTACCTGTAAAATTTGGAGGAGGTTGAAATTCACACCCTTGGTTTCCCCCTGATCCGCCACCCACCTGCGTTAAAGAGCTGAACGTCGGTGATATTTCAGAAGTAATTGACCCGGAAGGGTTACTACCTGAAGACGGAAGTGGTGGAGGGGGTACCGAGTACGGTGACGGTAAGCTCACCGACGTACTCTGGTCGTTATCGCCCGGTGGAGGGGCATCTTGTTTCCTTGGTGAATGGGTTATCGGCATCATGGACGTTTTTCCTAGAATTTGTGAGTATTTGGCTCGGGTTAACGCCTGATTATTTTGTAAGGAGATATTAACTATTCGATTTACTTCTTCAGCTACCTCAGCATTCATCCCCTTATCGCAAATCTGGATCCTATCGAGACGTACTCTAAAACACCAAGGAAATTAATGGGTTGGCTTGTCCCAATTTTATTCGTACAATTAGATTCTAAGCTAAATTATATCTGAAAAAGGTCTTCAGCAATAAATATTTAAAAATGTATCTTGGAAATTCTTAAATTTACTTTTTACTATCTGTCTCTTTACTATCTGTCAAGGATCTGATTTCTTTTTGTAAATTGTGTTAAAATGTTTGAATTCATACACATGCGGGGGTGTTCCGGGTGGTTATAGCAAAAGGTGATAATTCTTTTTGTTTTTCAATTTTGGTGGTCTGTTGGACCCGCTCTGTAAAAATGTAGTTCCTTAAAAGGTGATACTTGGTAAAAACATCCATACCACATACATTCACACACACACGTTACGGTTGTTGTTGCTATTAATCCGGAAGTCCTCGTCGCGATTAATCAAGCCTTCTTACGAGCAATCTCGATCAAGACTTACGATTCTTTCCGTATGTACTAGCAACAGCAATCGCACACTTGACATACATAATTTCACTTCCTGGTCAAAATCATCCTCCAGTCGCAATTCGACAGGCTCGTCTGTGACCTTTCTGTTGAAGACATACTGGATTTTGAATTCTGACTGCAAGTGAAATTTTACACGTAGCATCTATTTGTTCCCTGTTGCAACACTGAAACAGCTCGTCGCATATGATTTGGTATGCGTTCAAGCTTTCCTAATCAAGACCTACAAGTTGTTCCAACACTGTCAACGAAAACCTCTAGAAGCTGAAAAAAACACAAAGGACAACTAACACAACATTTCGTACCTAACGTCTGGGCGCCATTTGTAACGGGCAACTGGAGTGGGACCTGAGGATGGGACTCGTTGGGTAGGATGATTAGGGAAGCGGAAATAGCAGGAAATGGATGGGAATAGGTATAGGAAGGGTCCGAATGTCTGGTAGACGGGGCCGTGGCATGCTGGCGATGCGCGGGCTAGCTCGCCGGATATAGGGGGGGATCTTGCCCCTCCACCAAACCTCACCTCGCTACAAAAAATCGAATCATGCCAACTGCGATCTTCACTTTTCTCAATAAAAATAATTCACTCACACATCCAGTTACCTTATACCACCCCTTTGGAACTACCCTGCAGATGTTGTTGCAGTTGAGCCTTCCCACTCCGCTCCTGGAATCCTGGTGGCTCCAATTGGTTGTCTAGGACTCCCCTGTGGCGATGGGATGTAGGAGCTTCCCTGCGGTGGGTGCATCCTCTCGAATGATCCTCGTCCGTCGATGGCACGAAAAGGCAGCGACAACATACCTTTACACAGCTTTGAGCTTAAAAATTCACTATGAGCTAGGTTCAAAATTAAACTTCCACTCGAAATGAAATGAAATTGAAATCGATTCAAAATATTAATTTGAGTAATGACTTTCACTTTTATCCATATCGATTTAATGTTTTGTCCAACTTGGGTTCAATATTTAGATTTTTGTATTTTTCAAGTTATTTGAATTCGAGTAGATTAAGTTGGTGTGTTTTAAATTGGACAAGAGGAAATCGTTTAAAAACTGTTGTAGTTTCACTTAGGTAATGGAAATAAACCTTAACTTTTTTTTTATTAAATGTACTTGATTCGTGAGAAGTTGGAGCTTCTACTTTGTATTTGAGGGAATGAATAATGCAGTTGATATGATTTTTCAGCATGCCAGATGACTTCTTTATAAAAAATGTTCTTTAAAAAACTTTCACACTTTCCAAAAATATGCTTTGACACCAGAGTCTTTACAAAACTGTTATTTCGGAAAGAATAGCAGTTCTGCATATATGTAGTTGTCATGTGCAACATAAAAATCTTACAAATTATGAGAATCAATTGAATTGTTAAATGACTGATGTGATATAATGCCAGCGGCTTTAATTTTACTTGAAGTGATTTCAAAAAGTATTCGAAGTTATGTATATACAATCGAACGATAAAACAATTGTACTCGATTTTTAATTTCTATTTCATTTCACTTAAATTTGGGAATCTAGCTCTGAAATATCGTATGTGAGGTCACGTACATACGTTGGATGTTAAAATAAAACACACTTATTGGACAAGTACCTTCTTTTATTAACCTTTGCTTTAAACTGACAAAAAGACTGACTTTGGCTGGACGTTGCCAGCATAATATAAGATTCTGCCCCCATTAAAGTTCACTTTAATTAATAGGTAGTTTAGATATTTTTACGATGGGACGTTTGAGTTCTCCCAGTTTTATACGCAAGGTAACTGCTCGGGGGCGACTTTCCATTACGACAGCACGAATTTCGGTCTGATTTTTTTTTTACAGTTAGGTAGGGGTCTCAATAGAACATGTTTTAAATATTAAGGCGAGGAAACACCTTTAAGTCATAGAAAAAAATATTTTCTTTTTCGGACTTAACCCTACTTTTTTTTATATTTCATTTTTTGAGCCTAAAACAAGTTTTTTTGAATTGAAAGCGCGGTGTACTAACAGCTAGGTATTTTTAAGGGGGCATGCTGCCCCCCTGCAACCCCCCTGCCTGGGATCACTATAGGATTTGGGGTGGGTGCGAGTTTGGGTATATGCAAAGTACTTTTTGCATTTGAGCACTAAAATCAAAGAAATTCCCAACAAAAAAAAGCAAGTATGGCAACACTGAACAAAAAACGGAAGAAATGTCAAAATCAACCATTTTTGCGTGTTTTGTATGTAAAAAAGTGAACTTTAAAAATTAATTTAAAATAGAAATAAATGTTTCCTCGCTCTAAAATTGCTATAGTTATTATTTATTTGCACATATCTATCGATTAAAAAAAACCGCGTGTGAAAATTCGTGCTGTCGTAAAGGAAAGTTGAGCCACTGCTCGCACCATTTCATCCTTTCCTGGATGTACTTCGGTTATACGCCCAAGAAGCCAAGCAGTTGGAGGCAGGTTATCTTCATGTATAAGATCGTCAACTAAATCGTCAACTGCGACATTCTTATGTTCTTTTCTCCATTTAGGGCGTTGGTTGAGTTCATGTAAATAATCGCGTGACCATTGTTTCCAATATGACTGAACTATCCGCTGAATTTGTTGCCATCGTTTAAGTCTTTGTGGGTTTGTTTCTAAAAGACTCTTTTCTTGAAGTGCGGTTATAGTAGTGGCTATTAAAAATTGACCCGGAGTTAAAGGGTCCAAGCTGCTTACATCGGAGTCGCTGATTTGAGATATCGGGCGGGAATTAAGAATTCCCTCAATTTGTGTTAGTAGTGTGGCCATCGCTTCAAATGTTAGCACAGCATCACCTATTACACGCTTTAGATGTGTTTTTACTGCTTTGACACCTGACTCCCACAATCCGCCAAAGTGGGGTGAGGCAGGCGGGATGAAGTTCGCCTGGCACTCGTTTTTTGATAAAAATGTGGATATGATGTTGTTAAAATCTGTTGATAAAACCATCTTATAAAGTTCTGAGAGCTTTCTTTTAGCACCAATAAAATTGGTCCCATTATCGCTGTATATTCCAGCTGGAATTCCCCGTCGCGAAATGAAACGTTTTAATGATGCAATGAATGCATCTGTTGTTAGATCGGATACCATCTCCACATTTTTTTTTCTTTTTAGTTTGATGGGACCAGCGTAATCTACGCCGCAATAAAAAAAGGGCCTGCTTGGATGTAGTCGTTTATCGGGCAGGCTTCCCATAAGTTGTTGTTGTTTGATGCGTTTAAGTCGAAAACAGTTCAGACATTTGTATATATAATGACGAATTGTGTTTCGTCCCCCAATAATCCAGTATCGTTGACGCATGATGGAAATAACGTATGTGATACTGATCTATCAAGAGACACGTTATTAAGTTTTTCTTTGGGAGTATGACTGGATGTTGTGCGTCGAAATTGCATAAAGAGTTGTGAAGTCGACCACCAACTCGCATAATACCATCACCATCGATGAACGGAAAGAGCGATGAAAGTTTTCTACACCCGTTAACTGATTTGCTCGTTTTAAGACTCTTAAATTCTTTGGCGAATTCTACTTGTTGTACCCAGCGAACGAAGCTAGTTGTAACAGGTTTTATTTCATGTGTCGAAAGTAAGCTGAAAGCAGGCAAAGGTGTTATAATATCAAGTTTTTTTTTTTACCTTGAATTGTAGAATGCTTCTAAGGCGCAACCAATACGCCATCATGCGAACGATTTTGTCAAATGAAGATGATGTCGTCAGTATCTTCTCCAATACGGAATCTGAATCAGGACCCATGTTCTGTAACTCGGTCGAGTATTTTCGCAGTCGATTAGTGGTGGAACGAAAAATTTCATCGTTTCTCTATATTGGAAAATGAACTGTGTCTATAACATGATGCGAAAACACCCCTGTGAGAAAACCATAGTTTCCAGTTTCCAATGGAAGAAATGTTTACATTTCCCTTAAACTGACAGCTTCAATTTATTTCACATTTAACTAAAATTTTTTTTTTCTTTTATATTGAAAAGGTTGAAGTGTTCAAGTTTTTTATTTTGCAGTAGTAATTGAATTTTTTAAAACGAGTAAAATGTATAGTGTGCTTGTAATTAGTGAACAAAGTGACAATAGAAATATGATGCGCATTCACAGACGTCATTTACGAGATACCACTAATGCGTTTGAAATGCCTGGAGAAAGATTTCGTGAACTTTACCGCCTCACAAAGACAAAAGCCACAGCTAATGTTTTGTTAGAGGAATTAAGCCCCTATATGAAAACAGGGGTTCGAAACACCTTTATTCCTAAGCCGATACGAATGTGTGCTGCTCTGCATTTTTTTGCAACTGGGTCCTTTCAAAGGGATATCGGACAAGATTTTTCAGTACCTATCAGCAGAACGATGGGCTCTCTTTTGAGATCCTTTGAATTTTCTACGGATAAAAATAATAATTTTCCTGATCAAACAACATATGTACAAAATAAGTTATTTACCTTTTGTTTATTTTCCGTCATGTTTGATTTTTATTATTTTTTTTTTATTATTGCCTTGTTCTCACTTACTTATATCAGAGATTTTTGACAGAAAAATCGAAAGACTGTATCGACTTCAGACTTACAGATATAGTTTTTTGTTCACATTTTTCCAATACTTCCAATAATTTTTTCCATTTTGTTCGTGATCGAGTGAAAAAAAGTTACAGAAACAGTTGCGTGTGAGAAACAGAATTTTGTGTCATTCCGCAGTGTTTTTGTTCTGATTCGCACCGTTTATCCGAAAACTCACTCGATGTGAGAGTTACAGAACATGGGTCCAGTTGTACGGAAAACTTGAAAGTTGATTCTTTTCTCTTCATTTTTTGTTTGGTGTGATGATGATGACTGTTGCGAGGGCCAATATGATTTAGGTTGAATTAACCACATTGGACCCTGCCACCAGATAGATGAAGATTTTAGAGTTTTAGGAGATGTACCCCTTGATGCTATGTCAGCTGGATTGTCATATATTTAATATTTTGGCATATGTTTAATATTGCTGCAGTTCTGTTTCCGACAAAAGTTGTCAACCGCCGAGGCTGAGAGTTCAACCAACTCAATACTATTTGAGAATCTGTCCATGCTGTCATGCTTTGTATTTCATTATTTAAGGCTTTTCGTATGGACTCAAAAAGCCTTGCAAGTAGGAGAGCTCCGCAAAACTCAAGACCTGGAAGTGATTGCTGTTTCATTGGAGCTACCCTAGTTTTGGCTGCGACAATTTTGACGTGTATATTTCCTTGATGCTCTGTTCTGCAGTAAATGACGGCTGAATATGCTGTCTCTGACGCGTCACAGAATCCGTGGAGCTCGCAACTTCTTAGATTTCTTGTATGAATCCATCGGTATACCTTGATGTTCTTAAAATATTTGAATTCTTCTGTAAAGATACACCACCTTTCAGCCAACCTTTCAGGAACGATCTCATCCCAGTCTAGTTTTTTTCCATTTGGTTGCACTACCCAGAGTTGTTGGAAGAGGATTTTTAAGGCAATGGTTGCAGGTGACAGTAAACCGAGTGGATCGAAGATTTTTGCAGACTCCGATAAGATTGAACGTTTGGTAATTGAAAGTTTATTATTGGATAACGATGCATGGAAACTAAAATAATCACCGTCTAAGTTCCAGTATAAGCCTAAAAGTTTTGTGGGCTCAGAATCAAAATCAATACATTCCGTGTCTCTTTTGTCAGGAGCAATCTTCTTGATAAATTCTTTAGAACTGCTTTTCCATTTACGAATAAGTTCAAATCCTCTTCCTTCTAATACGTTCTCCAGCCTCTCTCGAATATTTGTTACTTCTTCTTCACTGTCTGCCCCCGTCAGCAGATCATCTACATAGAAATGATTTTTGATTATATGAGATATGATAGGATGGGCTGAAATGCAATCATTCGCAATTTGAAATAAAGCCCGAGTAGCAAGGAATGGAGCTGAAGACGTGCCATACCGCATACGTCACAGTTGTGAGCCAATAATCTTGTATTTTATTTGATAAATCATCTCTCCACACAATTCTTTGATAGTTCCAATCTTGAGAGTCTATTTGGATTTGTCTGTACATCTTGGTCACATCTACTCTAATTGGTATCTTAAACTGTCGAAAGTTAATCAAAATTGAAAAGAGATCTCGTTGAATGGTAGGACCAACCCCAAGGATATCGTTTAAAGACACATTAGACGAAGTTTTACGCGATGCGTTAAAAACAACTCTTAACTTTGTAGTTGTAGGTACTTGAAGGTTTTAGAACTGAATGATGAGGTAAGTAAAAACATTTGTTGTCTGCAATGTTGACTTCACTTTGGGGGATTTTCTGCATATGCCCCATGGCAATGTATTCATTCATAAAGTTACGATATTGCTGATACAGGTTGGGATCGTTAACTAGACGATGCTCCATAGAGAGAAGGCATGATACTGCTGTTTGCCTCGAATTGCCAAGACACTGAGGTGATTTTGTAAATGTAAAGTAAAGCGACCTACGGAGTTGATGCGATGGTGAGTTTAAAGTGAGTCTCACAATGCATCTCCTCATCGGTATATTGACTTCTTGTATCTGAGATTTCTTCGATGTCACAGTTAGCGGTTACTTGATAAGACTTTGGATTTTCTAGGTGATCGTAAGATTGATAATCCAGTAACAACCCAACCAAATATACATAGTATTTTGGAGGATTGGCTCGTGAACTGAATATTTAATTTGTCCATTCTTAAGTACATCGAAAAAGTGATCAGCGCCTATGAGTATGTCAATGTTTTGGCTCTTGTAAAATAATGAATCGGCTAGTTTATGCTCGTGAATCCAAGGCCATGATTTTGGTGATATGTCAGCTAACGGCATGCAATGACGATGTGACTTTTTGTAATATTAAAGCTCTTAAGTTAATTATACCAGTTAATGTATTTAGCAGAAGTGTTACCTCACCTTTGGTAACTGCGACTTCGACGGACGATAAACCACAAATAGAAGAACGATCATGCTTACGTTTGAGACCAAGCAATTGTACACATGATTCAGATACAAAAGACACCATGGAACCAGAATCCAAAAGTGCTCTATATGCTCTGGAATTACCTTGACCATCTTGAACGTTTACTATTGCAGTTGGAAGAAGAGTTGACCAAGCTAATTTTGTAATATTGAGGTAGCAATTGTTCTTGCAGTTCATCTTGAGATGTTGTTTGAGTGAGACAGTTGCTGGAAGTTAATGTTGCATTTGCATCTGCGCTGTCGGTGTAGTAGCTTCTGATGTGGCCATGCTGGTGGAGAGAGGAGTGATGTTTGTCGTTGCAATAATGGCATCTAAATGTTGAGTTGCATGTTGTCGTCTGATGACCATCATGGAAACAATTGAGCCAAAGCTTCAGACGGAGGACTAATTTTCTTCTCTCTGAAACAGGCAAAGTTTTAAATAAATGACATTTAAAAAGCGGATGCATGCCACTGCACTTAGGACATCGGCTTGTTGATTGTTCATGCATTGTATTTTGTTGTTGTTAATGAAATACATTCTTGAAGTATGTATGCATACATTGTAATTTAAAAAGGTTTAAACTATTCTTTTATTAAACATTTTGTATAAGCCAGATATATTAACGAAGTCGGCAGCATAATTAAAAAAATATTGTAATCAAAACTAATTTGTGAATTTTAAGTCTCAATAAAGAAAACTGAACTGAACTGTATTTTGTTGTTGTCTATTACCAAACCTATTTGTTGATTGTGCCTGTTGTTGTTGAAAATTATTCAAATCAGAGAATGGATTATTTTCTGCGTAAGCTTCTAATGCGATGTTCAAAATGGTAGACATGTGCATTCAAGAGGACACAAGCGTCCACAGGTTTTTCTCAAAACCAACCTCTGTCTATCAACTCCTACTCTCACCTCCCCGTGGTGAACATCGGGTGCCTAGTACCTCAACTGGAGATTGGGTTCCAACCCCAGTGGAAAGTTGTTGGGGGCAGCAAACGAGAGAGGGGGGGGGAGAGGTGCGTCCACTAAGGCACCTCTCCTTATCCAGACGGCAGTGGAGGAATTCCCGAGATGGAATTAACGGTGGCGTCTACAGTTCCAGTAAGGCTGAACTACTTAGTGAACACCTTATAGGGCTTCTACGACTTATTCGGAGCCCAGGCCTATAAGGAGCGGTTTATCCGGCTCCCCGTCCTTGGAGTTATACTAAGGATCTGGCCCTCCAGGTTGGGGGTTGTGCCGTCAGGGTGACTTCCTGACCACTTAAAAATCTTATAGTTGCGAAGCACCAACAAACCTCGGATACGGACGGATTTACTGCTGACAACCAACGCAAACGAATTAAGGACAACGAACTTTGGATATGCACGTGGAATGTTAGGTCCCTTAACGGACCACGTGCAGCCGAAGAATTAGCGGAGTCCCTAGACTGCTATAAAGCAGACATCACCGCCATCCAGGAAATACGATGGGATGGGCCGGGCAAAAAGAGGATGAAAAACTGCGATATCTACTATGGTGACTGCTACCGAGAAAACCAACAGCGCTTATTTGGATGCGGCTTCGTCATTGGAGCCAGACTTAGGCAACAAGTCTTAAGCTATAGGTGCATCAACGAGCGCCTCATGACCATCCGCATCAAGGCTAAATTCGGCAACATTAGCCTGATATGCGCGCACGCCCCCACAGATGAGAAGGATGACAACACCAAAGATATGTTCTTCGAGCTCTTAGACAAAACATACGAGCAGTGTCCTAGCTACGATATTAAAATTGTCCTGGGCGATTTTAATGCCAAGCTAGGAAGGGAAGACATCTTTGGTGGAATAATCGGGAAAAACAGCCTGCACGACAACACTTCCGACAACGGATTCAGGCTCATAGATTTTGCTGCGGGGCGAAACGTCATGGTAGCCAGTACGCGTTTTCCACACCTCAACATCCACAAAGGAACTTGGAGATCTCCAGATCAATCTACCGTCAACCAGATTGACCATATTGCGATCGACGCCAGACACGCTTCCAGCATCATGGATGTCCGAACTTTCCGAGGAGCTAACATCGACTCGGACCACTACCTTGTTGTAGCCAAGGTAGCACTTCGGGTTTCCAGGCCCAAGGCAAAACAGGGAGATGTTGGGAGAAGGTACAACGTCGAACTGCTACAATCGCAAGAGATCGCCAAATCCTTCTCCGAACGAGTTACAAGTAACCTCTCTCGAAGTTCTCTGCCGCCAACACAATGTATAGAAAACCAGTGGCAACTTTGCCAAGACGCACTCAGAGAAGCCGCCTCTGACGTGCTGGGTTTCAAGCGACCACCAACAAGGAACCCCTGGTTTGATGAGGAATGTCGGCAGGCAAATGCAGCCAAACAACAGGCACGCAAGGCGGCGCTGCATAAAAGGACGAGAGCTGCTCATGAGCTTTATGAGCAGAAGAGGCGAGAGGAACACCGACTTCTCAGAAGGAAAAAGAGAGAGCATGAGAAGCGTGCGGTCGAAGATGTTGAGAGGTTTAAAAGCAGAAATGAAGTTCGAAAGTTTTATGAACAGGTGAAACGAAATTCACAAGTACATAAACCTAGAACCGAAGGCTGCAAAGACGAAAGTGGAAACACCATAGTGGAACCGCAGTCAATGCTGAGGATATGGAAGGACCACTTCTGCAGACTGTATAACGGCGACGACGAACCGAATTCCGCTGTCAGGCAGGATGATCCATTCAACATAGACGACGAAAGCCAACAATCCCGTCCTCCCGAATTAGACGAAGTAAAGATTGCTATATCTAAGCTGAAGTCTAACAAAGCCGCTGGAGCGGATGGCTTGAATGCCGAGCTCTTTAAAGCAGCTGGAGATAAGTTGGTTAGGAGCATGCACCAACTTATCTGTAAGATATGGTCGGAAGAAAGCATGCCCGATGAATGGAACCTCAGTATTGTTTGCCCGATCCTGAAAAAAGGAGATCCTCTAAACTGCACCAATTATAGAGAAATCAGTCTACTTAACATCGCTTATAAAATCTTCTCTGCCGTAATATGTGAACGTCTAAAGCCCATCGTCAACAACCTGGTAGGTCCTTATCAGTGTGGTTTTAGACCAGGAAAGTCCACAGTCGATCAAATATTCACATTACGGCAGATCCTGGAAAAAACCCAAGAACACCAAATCGACACCCACCATCTTTTCATCGATTTCAAGGCCGCATATGACAGTATCTACAGGGACGAACTGTATAGAGCCATGTCTAGTTTTGACATCCCTGCCAAACTCATCCGTTTGTGCAGGATGACCATGGAGAATTCACGCTGCTCCATAAAGGTTGGAAACAACTTAACTGAACCTTTCGATGTCAAAAAAGGTTTTAGACAAGGTGATGCGCTGTCATGTGATTTTTTTAACATCGTACTTGAAAGAATAGTGCAAAGCTCACACGTCAACACCAGAGGCACTATCTTTCAAAAGTCTGTCCAATTACTAGCATATGCTGATGACATTGACATAATCGGAAGAACTCAGCGTGATGTCAATGGGGCTTTTGTGAGTATTGAGGTAGAGGCGGCAAAAATGGGTTTAACGGTTAATGAGGGCAAAACAAAGTACATGCTGTCATCAAGAAAGGACCTACAACACCGACGTCTTGGTCAAAACGTCACCATCGACAGACGTAACTTTGAGGTAGTCAAAGACTTCGTCTACCTAGGCTCCGCTGTAAACGCAGAAAACAACACCAGCGCTGAGATCAAACGAAGAATAACTCTTGCTAACCGCTGTTTCTTTGGGTTAAGAAAGCAATTGAGTGAACAAATTCTCTCTCGAAGGACCAAAGTGTCGCTATATAAGACCCTTATCATCCCCGTCCTGCTATACGGTGCAGAAGCATGGACTTTGACAAAAGCGGATGAAAGCACCTTGGGTCGTTTCGAGAGAAAGATTCTTCGTGTGATCTACGGTCCCGTATGCATCGAAGGGGAGTGGAGGATAAGATGGAACGACGAGCTGTACGGGCTGTACAGCGACGTAGACTTAGCAAGAAGGGTAAAAGTCCAACGACTAAGATGGCTAGGTCACGTAGAGCGCATGGAAACCAATGCTCCGGACCGGAAAGTCTTCGAATCCACACCCACAGGACAGCGCAGTAGAGGAAGACCGCGAATCAGGTGGCGCGCACAAGTGGAAGGTGACCTCACCCAACTCGGAGCGCGAAACTGGAGACATCTAGCTAGGGACCGAGCTAGATGGAGAAGTTTGTTGGGTGAGGCCCTAGTTCACACATTACTGTAGCGCCACCTTAAGTAAGTAAGCTTCTAATGTGTCACACCTTTCGTTGATAAAATCATCGAATGTGTGAAATTTTTTCTCTGATGCTTTGATGGCCCAAAGCTGTCTGGTGTAGTCGTCAGTTTTTTGTAGCAAGATGTATATCAACCATGGGCCCAACTGTGCTTAAACCTCTTATGACTTCATCAGATGTGTCAGCTAGTCGTCTAAGTTGTATTGCGCTTGCGAAGTTAAGTTGCGGTTGCTCGACAAAAGTTTTGATGTAATTATTAATAATTTGTTTTTTCTTATCATACCTGTCAACAAGCTTCTCCCACGCAATATCATAGTTTTGTTCCGTGACGAGTATATGGCGAATTTGATCCGCTGCATATCCAATGAGAAATCCTTTTAAATATTGGAACTTTTGTATTTTGGAGAGTTTTTGAATTCATGTGTACTATGGACTTGTATAGATCTTGGAATGACGGCCAAGTCGCATACGATCCATTAAAATGTGGAATTGTGAGGGTTGGTATTCGAAGTTCACTTGCTACTGGAGCACGTTGTTAGGCTAATAAACTGAGGGTTTCATCGAGTGGGACGTGCTGTTGATGCAAACTTTCATTGTGATTTCTGCTTGTTGGATTAAGGTGACGAAAGATCGCAGATTGAGCTGCATAAAATATTTCTTCTACAACTTCTATGTGAGATTCTTCGTTGGATTGCATTGAAATTTGATCATCATATTCACAGAAATCACGGAGTGCATCTTTGAGGTTAGTAAAACGGCTTTCAACATCCACTGCATCGGTGCCTTCCGGAAGAGTTAAGATATAATTTTTTAATCTTGATATTGATCCTTTAGCTCTACCCCGTTTTTGTTTAAGAGTTGGTAAATCGGTCGCCATTATTATACAAAATTAATAAATTAATAGGTAACCTATTTTTGATATTTATTTTATTATTTATTATTTATTTATTTATTATTGTAGTTTGATAATATTTTACATTTGCATATATGTTTACTTAAGAGATATAGAAAATTAAATTCTTTACAGCTTCAATATAGATACTCAATACTAATATAAAAATAATTTAACTGAGAAACAATTATTCTTAAGGGAAAACCTACAAGAAAAAACCCTTATATGATACTTAAAAACTAAAAATTGCACATGAACCCAAAGGCGATATAAATAAGATATCTAATTTAAGAGATTAAGAATTAGATCATTATCAGAATAAGAACATCTTCTAAAAAAATTGTCTTGCAAATTATAAATAACAAGCATGAGTTGTTTAACATTAGCCTTATCATGAAGCCTGACTGTAGAATAATGCCTTGGCAAATTTAGCATTAATTTTAATATTTTGTTTTGCACTCTTTGAAGCTTTTTTAAGTAGGTTTCAGCGCAGTCAAACCACACTGGAGCACCATAAGTAAGTATAGGCTGGAAAATAGTTTTGAATATCAAAATTTTATTATGCATACCAAGACCTGATTTGCGGTTTATGAACGGGTACAAAATCCGTATTAAGAGATTAGTTTTGTTAATGGTGTTGGCGATATGTTTGTCAAAAGTCAGTTTCTTGTCAAGTGTTACCCCTAGGTATTTGCAGTTTTCAGACCAAGTGATATCGACAGAGTTTAGCTGTAACGAAGTTTGTGGCAAAAAATCAGATTTTCTTCGCCGAGAAAACCATATAGCTTGCGATTTTTGAGCATTGACCTTAATTTTCCACTTATGAAAATAGTTTTGTAGGGTATTAAGTGAGCATTGTAGACTACTGAGTGCACATTGAGGCAATAGGCTAGACGAAAAAAGTGCTGTGTCGTCAGCAAACATAGCAAATTTAGTGTTTGCATCCAAAGATGGCAGGTCGGACACATAAACGTTGAAAAGTATGGGTCCCAGCACTGATCCCTGTGGAACTCCACTAACTATATCGTAAAATAAAGAGTTTGTAAAAAACTTTTTATTAATTTAATAAGATACGTCGGAAAACCAAACATCATAAGTTTGTAAACTAAGCCGTCGTGCCAAACAGTGTCAAAGGCTTTTTCAATGTCCAAGAGTACCAGACCAGTCGATAATTTTGAATTAGGTTACTTTTGACGTGATTTTTAATTCTTAAAATTTGATGACTTGTGGAGTGACTAGCTCTAAAGCCAAACTGCTCATTAGGGTATATGTTTGCAACCTCGATATGGTTTAGTAATCGTCGATTAATTAGCTTTTCAAACAGTTTGCCAACCGTACTTAATAAGCTAATAGGCCTATAACTATTAGGATTATTTTTTGTTTTACTAGGTTTGCAGATAGCTATAACTTTTGCTTTCTTCCAATCATTCGGGAAATACGAAAGAATCATACAACAATTGAAAACCATTGTAAGATACTTGGTGGCTATTGATGGTAAGGCTTTAAGCAACCTGTTGCTCATACCATCAAGACCAGATGATTTTTTGGGTTTTAATTGTTTAATCAACTCCTTCACAGAACTATTTTTAAAAAAGTTGTTACTATTTACGTAACTCGGTAAGGAATTGAGCTCAATAACCTTATCTTGAACAATATTTTCAGTCACAATGTCACTGAAATGAGATGATAGTAAATGGTTTTGGCAAAAACAGTCAGCCAATGCGGTTACTTTTTCAGATTGAGTAACAAGAACACAGCCATTGACTCGAAGAGGCGGAATGATTGAATTTTTTTTTTTAATAATTTTTGTCACCTTCCAAAAAGGTTTGGATCCCTTATCAAAACTAGATAAGAGGTTATTCCATTTTTTATTTTTGAAAATGTCTATCTCGTTCCTTATTTTTGCGTTCAAAATTTTAACATTGTTCTTAAAAATATCGATTCTAAACCGAATCCATTTTCTTCTTTCTGAGTTACGCATGCGAATCAATCGTAAGATATATTCGGGTAATATAATTTGATTTGAATGAAAGGATTGAGTCTTAGGAATAGATAATTCAGCTGCTCTATTTACAACTTCCATAAAAGAATGTATGAGACCATCAACCTGTTCAGGTGAAGTAATGGAATCGATAGATATACTACTTTGGTTTAAATGTTGAGATATATATGAAGTATAACGTTTCCAATTCGCAGCAGAAAAATTATAACTTGCACGGACCACATTACTTTGGCTTACATCATTCTCAAGGCAAGTGTATACTGGCAAGTGATTTGAACGTAAATCATTCATGATAACAGGTTGTGAAAAACGAAAAGCATTATTTGAAATAAAAAAGTCAATAGTTGAGGGATTTTGGGATGCACAACTTGGATAATATGTCGGTTCGAGAGTGTGTAGCAAAGTAAGCGATCTGTTAAACGCAATAATATCACTAAGTATATTACCCCAACAGTTCGCTCTCAGACAACCCCACGATGGATGTCTACAGTTTAAGTCACCACCGATTAAGAAATTATCATTTCTTCTTAACAATTTTAATATATCTCTTTTAAACAAAGTTTTTTTCTCATTACTACCATTTCCTCCTGGGAAATACACAGAAAAAATACTAAGTCTAGTTGAATCCTGTAATACTATTTCAATACCGATAGCTTCAATAATATCAAGTTTAACAGCGGGAATGGCAAAATGTTTAATAAATTTATTTATTAAAATAGCTACCCCACCCCCTTTTGAACGTTGCCTATCAAGCCTATAGCATGCATAATTATTTATCGCGAAGTTATTATCATTATTAAGCCAGGTTTCAGTTAATAAAGCTATGTCAATTTTATTAAATATCAAGAAATTGCATAATTCATGTTTTTTATTTTGAATGCTTGTTGCATTCCAAGTGATAATTTTTGGGTTAATGTTAATCATATTGAATAAAGATATTTCACTGCAAGAGTGGTAATTACATTAAACTGTTCAGATTTAGAACGACAAGTACTTAATTTAGACAATACATCATTAAGAAGAGAAGAAATTTCATCAGTAGAAAAGAGTAAGTTACTGCTACAGTTTTTCTCAGAGCCGAGTGTATTTGCACTAGTAGTTGTTGTTGTTGGTGTTACAATTATGTGGTCATCTGAGCGAGCTTTGACAATATGGTTTTGATTTTGATTTATTGCAAATTGGTGAGAATTATAATGTGGAGCAACATAGCCTCTCTTTTGTTGGAGTTGTGGATATTCTTCCATGGTGAATTTAACATGGTTAGTTCTCGGCCGATTTATCAAAACAGGTTTTGTGGGGAGATCGTGTTTTCGATAACGTGATGAAAGTTTTTGTCTTATCTCTATATATTGTTGTCGACTAATGCATGAAGGATCAGTGGACTTGTGAGCTCCGTTACAGTTGGCACACTTGACAGCTGTTTGTGGTGCTGTGCAATAGCTTGTTTTGTGGTTCCCAGAGCACAATGAGCAAAAAGTTTTTACCTGACAGTGCCTATCACCATGGCCATACATCTGACAATTATGGCATTGTGTGATTTTATTCGGTTGTTGCCTCTTGAAATCCCACTTGACAATTGTTTTGAACACGCTTTTGTAATTGGTGCGCAACTCATTCATTTTAATAGAACCACGTTCAATATTAACAATATATATATAATGAATATAATTAGAGTTAGGATTTAAGGTAATTGGTTTAACATCAATGCATTTTATACCAAGCATAATTAGTTCAGTTTTCAATGCTTCAGCATTGTTAAGTTCTAGGCCTGATAGAACAACTTTAAATGGTCTATTACCTTTCTTTTCGTGGGTATAAAATTCACACGATTTAGATTTAAGTTCAGTTGCAATTTTATTGTATGATTCAAAACTTTTGCACAATATTTTTTGGCCCAATGAAATGTTTTTAAGCAGATAGTCTTCAATTTTTAGACTGACAATTAATGATCTAACCACTTCACTTTTTTGTTTAAGAACAATAATAGGAGGAACAATTTCGATGGGTTTAACAGATTCACTATCATCAATGTCTGCACTTTTCATGTGGTCTTCACATGTAGATTGTAGTGGCAAATAATAGTTATCGTCTTTAAACACATTCGAATTTTTATTTGTAGTTTTAGATGGATTATGATATTTTTTATGTCTTTTGCTATTATTATTTTGGAGGATGAAATCTTCACCCTCCATTTTACTACAGTTTCTTTTACTTGAAATGTTTAGATAATCACTATTAGCGCGTGCGTCACAGTTGACAAACGTCAAACGAATCCTATTTTTGATAATTTTTCAAGAATTTTTGACAGTTGTTTTTTTATTGTGGTGTTAGTTTTTGTGCAAAGTCCTGTGTGTGCGTGTTTGATCGTGTGGCGACGTTTTGGTTTATTATAAGTTTTTTGTGTGTATGATTGAAATGAGTTGTGTGAGTGAATTATTGTAAGAGTTGTACGTGTGAGTGCTGAAATGTATTGTTTGTGTATTTGTTAAAATGTTGCTGTGTAATGATGTTGAGTTATGGGTAATAATGTAGGTAATGCGTTTTTACTTAGTGTGAGCGCATTCTACTCTTAATTTGTATACGAAGATTAGTAGATACATATATTTACATATATATTGTTTATGTATTGCTTTTTGTGTAAAATGGCAGTGGAATGCACTTTCATTTAATAAAAATTAATATGTAAACATAAATTCCAATATAGAATACGAAAAACGATTTAAAATTGTTAATGTTTTAAAGGCTCGAAGGACCATTAAATATCGTATGTGAGGTCACGTACGTGGGCTGTTAAAATAAAACACTTATTGGGCAAGTACCTACTTTTTTTATTAATCTTTGCTTTAAACTGACAATAAGACTGACTTTGGCTGGACGTTGCCAGCATAATATAACAAGCTCTATATCCGTCATTACGGACACGTTTTCCGCTTTTAATTATTCATTTAACTTATGAATATTTCAAGGTTAAACATTTATTTAAAAAGAATAGTAAAGCCTTTCTAGTTACTTACGTAATTCCCTTTGCTCCATAAGTGACTTCCATTGAAAGCTCTTACCAAGAATACAGGCCAGAAAACCTTTTAACAATCTGTACTAACATTAAATTTCCCTTAAATTCCCTAAAATTTCTTTTAAGACGCCCCATATCCATATTCACAGGAAATACGAACTTCTATACGATCTTCGGTTGGCATTCAGGACATGTGTGGCATGTGTCATACTTCTTATAATGAACGGTTCTTTAGTTGCTCCAAAAATAAAGAAGTTAGTACACCTAACCTAAACCTTTATATAGTGAAAGGCAATATACTACAGCAGCAGCAATACAATATCTCCAGATCCAAGGAGTAAATAACTTTACACACACTGAGTAAAGAGCAAGAGATACCCTTTTCCTTCTCCTTGTCCTAAGTGCGACAACGATGATTTAATGCGATAATGTTGAGAAAAAAGATAACTTTCCCCTTTACCACCCCCCTCCCAAAACATATGGCTTTTGGGCTATGGCAATTTGTGAAAGAACAAAAGAAATTCGCATCTTATGAAATATTACTCGCATGCACATGAATCGCAGGTAGAACTGAAGTATACGGCAGCGGCTATACGGAGGATACTCTAAAAGGAACATCCTGTGCAAACACATCACAGGATATTATTTGGCTAAAAGTGCACATTTGGGATTCCTTTTCGCACGAGTTTATCACATAAATCACATTAACTGGGAACAAGAACACAGCATAAGAACCTCCATTCCAAGCTTTGGTAAATTAATAGTAATGGGTTGGGTTTGTATATGTAGCCTCTGTATGGCTTGTATACAGTCTCTGTAGGAATGTATGTTTAAGTATTTGTCTGGTTGATAAATGCACCGAGGCAAGGACATTTGAAGATTATATCCAACCAACTTCACTTCACGACGAGCGACAACGAAAAGACAAACAAAAAAGAAACTGCACCGCTAATTATTCCGACTAACCGCATTAAATTCCAAAAGCAAGGCACGATCCTAGGCTAGATATATGTATATGTATGTACCATAAAGTAGGTAAGCTTAAGGCTGCTGGAGCTCGTGGGTAGCGGGTACGTACCAATGTAAGTTCATTCACTATAATAATTTATTTTCAAGATTCGCATATTTAAAAGCACTTTGTGGCAACGCTTCGTTGAGTTTGGTATTTTAATGTTTTTTAATGGCGAAGTTTTTCGAAGCATTTAAATCTGCTTCTCTATCCCACCGCTTCGCTGCGTCGCTCGTCGGCGTCGTAGTTGTGAGCTGGCTGCTGCCGAAGAAATGCTTGCCTTCCTTTGTGGTTTTTCTTTGATAGTGATTTACCATTTCGACCCCCTACATCTCTTAAGGTCAAGGACGCAGAAATTGGGAATAAAATGAACTTTGATGACTTTAATAGTTAATTCTGCTGGGCTTGTCTAGATGCCCAACAATCAGCAATGGTTTTCTCTGGGGCACCACCTTGAAAAGAAATTTTATAATTTATGCTTTCTACGAATATTTATGTATAATTAATTTTTGTTCGTTTGTTAAAATAAAATTATTGTGAACAAAGACTCTGAAAAAATGCATTTGGCCTTATTCAAATATTCAGGGACCCCGAGATATACATATAAATTATTTTAAGCTAGGTAATGGGAAATTTTGAGCTTCCAAATAATGTTCAGTGTATTATTTGGCACATAAAAGCTACTTATGCATGTGTATTTATTTATTTACGTATGTATGTGGTTGTATTTTAGAAAGTAAAAGCAGTTTCAAAATATATACATATGTACATAAAACCTGAATATATAAAATTTTCAGAATATAAATGAAAAATTATCAAGTAGGAAACTAGGAGCAACAATATAAAGCACGATGTGTAAGTTCTCATTTTGAGGGCGGGAATATACGAAAATAGGTAAGAAAAAGTAGGCTTTTCTCTTTGGAGATTAACATATCATTGATAGTCATGTGTTTTAGATTGGCATTTCACTTGAGGCTATCAAAGCATTTACCTTTCTGATAAACCAGCAACAAGGTTATTACAAATTTACATAGATAATAAATATCTAATAAATAATTTAAATAAATTGTATAAAAAGTTTACTGAATCTAGGTTACTACGTTTATGCGAGAACATTATGTATGTGTAACTTCCATCCATTACTGATCTAAGAATATTTTTAATGTTCTGAAAAGAAGAGAGTAGTGGAGTTATTTCCACCAAGGCTTATCTGCGTTTACAGGTAACAGCGGAATTATTTCTTAGGGTTAATCAATGTTCGATTATAACCACCTCTTTATTGGTTGTGAAGACGTAAACGAATTATATATCATAGTTGCTAATTTATGTCCTTTATAACGCCAAGAAGAGGTCTAAATATGTTAAATCATAGTAAGTTTGTGGCTAATTTTGATCATGTTTTCGAGATATAACGCGATAATTTAACTTTTCTTGCAAAATTGCGTTTGTTTCGTTATTTGTGTGGCATATAGCGCAATTTTAAAGCAAAAAAGAGGCTGGGATGCGGCCCACACTGATAATGGAGTCGAAAATCAATTTTTACAAACTTTTAGTATTGTTTTTTTTTTTAGATTTTTATCTACATACATACATATATCTACACTAATATTATAAAGAGGAAAGATTTGTATTTTTGTATGTAACGAATAAACTCAAAAAGTACAGAGGCCCTACTATCTAATTCGATTCTATAGTAAAAATGTTCGAATTCGAAAAATCACTACACCGTAATTCTATAAGCAAATTCTAAAACCGAAAATCGAACAGCTCAGTAGTGCTGTTTTCTTAGCGCAAAATTGGTACTACCTACTGCTAAAGTTAATGTCAAATTCGTGCGAATTCGCAATTAATCATTCTTTTCTTTATCAAATGTGTTTGCGAGGAGGTCAATTCAAGAATTTTTTTTCAAAATGTAAGTAAATAAAAGTTATAAATTAGTAATTCGTGGAATATTTCATGGATATGGTATTGTTTATGTGTAATTTATGTTTTTTGTTTCAGGGAATCATCTAAAACTGCAAATACCAAAATATCACAATTTGGGATTCTGGTGGAGTTCATGATGAAGCCAGATTTATCCAAGGGGTATTTAAAAACACCCGAAGCCAGACAAAAATCTAAACATTTGTGGACCAATTTATCCGAAGTTTTAAATGCTGAAGGGCCCCCACAGCGTCATGCAGTGGAATGGAAAAAGGTAAGAAGTAAAAACATTGAGAAATTCTTTTATTTTATAATTTTTTTTTCAAGTTTGGGCTGATTTTAAAGTACACACCAAAGCCAAGTTGAGGAAAAATAAAATTAATTTGTCCGGAACTGGTGGTAGTCCGCCTAAATATCATTCCCTTACTCCATTGGAAGAAAAGGTCAGTGAGTTGCTCGACTTAGGTCAAGCAATCGACGGATTGAATGGTTTCTTAAGCTTCGGCTTGCATGATATATTAGCCGCGTTTTATTATCACCATGATCTGATCCGGATCTAGAATTTACATGCATTACAACAACAACACAAGATCCTGCTTTGTGTTTGGATCTCAATTTGAGATCCAAAATTTAATTCATTTTTTCACAACAAGGAGCGCTTTATCATTGTTATTTCACATGTAAATGTTGGTATCATTGCAAACAAATTAAATAAAACCTGTATTGCCATATAAACATTTCCATTTGACTGAAATAAAATATTTTTTAAATAGAAAGCGAGAAGCTTTATATTTATTTATTTGGTATATAATCCATGAAATAATTAGATATTTTAACAAAACTAGATATTAATTGGTGAAATTAAGATAATTAAGTCCAAAAAAATGTATATTTGACATAATTTATGGGTATTATTCGTCGCATTAGAGACACAAGAACGTAACTACATTTTTTACGATTTTGGACTGGGTATGCCACTTTTCTTAAAATATAGCATTCTATATTGTGGCAAAAAATTGTACCTCTAAGTGAAGTAGCTTAGAAGTTAGCACTTCCCGTATCAACATTTTTTTTAAATTACATCGAAACAAACAAACGTATGCGGCGTTACGTTTCTATGACCCAAACTCTAGAAATTCGAATCAAGATACGTTTATATGGCAATAAGTTTTTACCGTTTGACCTGTACATCAAATTCAATAATGTTTTTTTTTTCAACAACTAATTTGCATGTGAACACTTAGGCTTAGCTTTAGCTTTGGTTGACAGAAAAAAAAATTGCCGTTATCGTTGTTCTGATGCGTTATTCAGTTTCATTATTTGTGATTGCAAGATCGTGATTTTGTGAAAGAAAGTTTTAAATTAAAAAATTAAAGTGTTCATAATGGAATTTTCGAGAGCTAAAAGGCTTGTCATGCTAGCTACAAGAAATCAATCTATTAAAGATTCTTCGAAAATAAATTCACCTTCGTCTCGCCCATGTACTTCTAAAGGAATAGAACATGGTAGGTTGAATAATAATAATAATCAGGTGAAGAGAGATTTGTTACTTTCATAAATTCATCTTGTGTTTTCTCTAGAGAAAGAATTTGATGCTGAAATTAATGAAACTAATTCACCGTCTGTATCAATGTTCGATAATGAAATAATAATAAATAATAGTTTTAAATATAAATATAAGATTTTCATCCTAAGGTGATAACGATCGAACTTCAGATGATTTTACTGACGATGATTCAGTTGTCGATTCCCATTTCTTTCCTTCGTCATCCGAATCTCTGTCGTCGAATATGCAGAATTCGCCAAACCACGTTCAAGATAACTCCGTTCCAGTAGCAGGTTTACCAAACGAAAGTCTATCAATTAATTTTGAAGTCGATAAAATTGCCAGCGTTGGTGAGGAGAACGATGCGACACCAAAAAGAAAGCGAAAGCTTGATCCTAAATCATGGAAAAAGAATATCCGAAAGGCTTTATTTCAATCGGGTAAGTCATATGTGTCGACCCGTGGGAAATGTGTCAAAGCGCGAAGTGTACAGCCCAAAGATTGTTCAAAATGCCCCAGAAGGTGTAACACTCATTTTGACGAAGAGGCTAGGCATTATTTGCATACAACTTTCTGGGAAAAGCTTAAAGGTACCGAAAACCAGAAAAAATATCTTTCTTCGTTGATTGAAGAGATACCAAAAAAATCAGTTAGAACTCCAGCTCAACATTCACGACGTTCAAACACGAAGATGTTTTTCCTTTTTAAAAATGGTGTGAAAATTCAAGTTTGTCAAGGTTTTTTTATTGCTACATTCAACGTTTCTGAAACATTTGTGAGAAATATTGTAAAAAATAGATCAGATTGTAACGTTGTTGCCTTTAGTAAAAAAGGCTGTCATCCACCTGGAATCAAACGGCCTGAAGATGCGAGAGAATTTATAAAAAAACATATTAATTCTTTCCCAAAAGTTCCTTCTCATTATTGTAGAAAGTCAACCAATTATGAGTACTTGCCCTCGGATCTTAATTTACAAAAAATGTACGAATGTTACTTACAAAGATGCCAAGAGGAAAATAGACTGCCAGAAAAGTTATGGCTTTATAGACAAGTATTCAAAAACGACTTCTACCTTAAATTCCATACTCCGAGAAAAGACATGTGTGATAAATGCTTTCGGTTTCAAAATTCTAATGAGGAGGAAAAAAATGAGCTTCGTGATGAATATGAGCAACACCTAAAGAGAAAAGTAAGTGTTAGAGAATTCCATGATAAATTTAAAGAAGATGCTATTGCCAAAAACATTCATTTTATTGAATTTGATTTGGAAGCTGTAAGATACTGTCCTAGCTCAAATGCGAAAGCCATATTTTATAAAAGACGTTTGGCAGTTTACAATCTGACTGTATACAATGTTGGAACCAAAGAAGCTACCTGTTTTATGTGGCATGAGGGAATGGCTGGAAGAGGTTCGGACGAAGTGGCATCTTGTCTATATATGTATTTTAGGCAACATTGCGACGGTAAACCATTTGTCCTGATGAGCGATACTTGTGGAGGGCAGAATCGAAACGTTAACATCTCGGCAATGCTTCTCTACTCGGTTCAATCACTTCACATCCCGAAAATAGACCATTGCTATTTTGAACCTGGACACTCTATGATGGAGTGCGATTCCGTTCATGCCCATATTGAACGATGTTCAAAAAACATTAATATATTTGACCCCGTTGGATGGTACACTGTCGTAAGGATGTCATCAAAACAATCAAAATATACAGTGGTAGAAATGGGACGCGAGGATATCTTTAGCTTCAAAGCAGTAAGTTCAACTTTGATTAAAAATCGTAAGGTTGATACTGAAGGGAACAATGTTAATTGGCTAAAAATATCTTGGCAGCAGTATAGAAAAACTGATACAAATAACATCTTTTTTAAGTATGACAAGGATCTGGAAGAGTTCAAAGCTGTACAAATAATTCGGCGGCAATCAAGGAAAGATGAGTTACCAAAATTAACTCAATGTTTTACGGGACCTAAGTCTATAAAAACAGAAAAATATAGTGATTTGTTGGACCTTTGTAACAAAGGTATAATACCCTCGCATTACCATGATTTCTACAAATCGTTAAGAACTTCCGATTTGGATGACGAAAGTGATAACTAGATTTAAATGCCTTATGTACTTATATTACAAGAAAAAAAATAATAAAATAAAATAAATAAGAAAGCTTTTTTGAAAATTATTATTTTATTCAAAAACGTAACAAAACAAAAAGCTTCAAAGTAATTATTATCGTTAGAGGCACATAAACGTAACAGTCTATATTTTCACTTTATTGAATAAAATATCTTTAAAGTCACAAAAAAATTAAGAATATTTTATCTATTCTATAGCTAGAATGTTAATTTTGAAATTTTTAAAAGTTAACTTTACAAAAGTATTCATGGAACTCATATAAATGAAAAATGGTAAAAAAAAATCACAAAATCGTCTCTCCTGAAAATTAGCAAATATTGACATACGTCTTTGTGTCACTAAGGCGACGTATTTTCCCCGAAAAAAAAGGAACAAAAAAAATCATTGAGCAAAATGTTCTTTGGGCAACCCTGCTTTAAATGTCAAAAAATATAAATTAAATCGAGAAAGCTGCAGCACAAATGGGAGAAAAGATGTTCAAATAAATTTTAAGTATTTTCTAAATTAAATTATTTAAGTTTCACATTTATTAAAAGGTCAAAAAGAATCTGGATTACATGTGAGACAAAAGCATTCCTGGATGCTTTGAGTTTGAGAGTGCAATGGTGATTTACAGAAACATTTTTAAAAGTTGTGGAGCTTCCATTTTTGGTATGTGTTTGTTTTTTCTTTGCTTCGTAATGTCACTTTTGAAAGAACGAATTTGACACTGCTACCAAACTTTAAATAACAAAAAATATGATGATCCAATGCTGTTTTATTATCATGATCTGATCCGGATCAGATCATGGTGATAATAAAACGCGGCTATTAACAGCATTCGGGAACAACTTGCAGAAGCAGATGATGGAGATGCAGATGCAGATGTTATATATATGTTTAATGACGTGGTTGATAACTCAGAAATCAAAACAAATTTAAACGATGTTCTGAGCACTGAAACTGAAAAAGAAAATATCCCACAACCGCGAATAACACCAAAAAAACGACAAACATCGCTCCTCGAAAAACAAATTGAGCATCAAATAGCATATCAAAACAATTCGCCCGATGCTTTAAGAGAGATAAATGAAAATTTAAAAGGAATTTTGATATACAAAAGAAGGGACTTTGAATTAAACGAAAAAAATTACAAATTAAGGAAAGAGAAATTCGAGCTTAAAAAACAAACATTTGAATTTAAAAAACAAAGTCATGTGGAAAAAAACAGAAATACAGTTGCTAAACTGGAATTAAAAAAGGAGATATTGAGACTTCGCCAGCAAAGGAATGCACAGTAATCAATTTCAAGCCACAAATAACGTGTTATTTATGTTTTTTAGTTATAGAAGTGAATGTATGTTTATTTATGTTTGCTAAAAGTGAATTTATGCTTATTTATGTTTTTTAGTTATAGAAGTGAATGTATGTTTATTTATGTTTGTTAGTCAAAGAACTGAATTTACATTTATTTATATTATTGTTAAAACTACAATAGTTTTAATTAGTTACAGTTATCTACGTGTTCATTGTAAAAGACTGAAAGTTTTGTTTTTCTTTTGTTTTTCTTTTGTGCTTTTTATGTTTTTAAAATAAATGTTTGTAAGTACATATTCATAAATTGCACAAATCATTTCTTATATTATTTCGAATTCTTTTCGTAAAATTAGAATGTTCCTTGGTTTCTAAAGGCTGTTCTTCCAAAGAGAAACGGTTCTCGTCTTCTTCCAATAATACTTGTGTTGAATTAGGGAGTTCAACTCTGAACTTCAAACAGAGATTGTGGAGAGCGCAACACACGTTCATAATTTGAGTAACCTTCTCGGGTGGATAATGAAGTTCGCTGGCCACCAAAAGACATCGGAACCTTGCCTTTAGGACACCAAAAACTCTCTCAAGTATTGATCTTGAAACTGAAAATTTTTCGTTGAATTTCGATTCCATAGATCCTCCAGCTGCCGTTCTGTACGGTGTCATAATCCAAGGCTCTAACGGATATCCTGAGTCTCTTTAAATAATTTTTTAATATTATTTTGCTTTAAAACTATATATATAGATATGTACTTACCTAAGATCCAGGACGACTTATCTCCATTCTTAAAGCAACGTTTGAGGTAAGCTCACATATCTACATAGTTACAAAAAAAAAAGTATTTTTAACTTCCCATAGGAAGTTATTGTAATGGGTCCGATTTGTCAAATTGAAAATTTTGACATTTCTCGACGTTTCAAGGACCCTAGAGTCAAAATAAAAGATTTTTAGAAAGATGTCTGTGCGTGCGTGTGTACGTACGTTCGTACGTTTTTTTCGTCGTCTATAGCTCAAGAACCAGATGAGATATCGACTTCAAATAAATTGTTATACAGATAATAAGGCAGAAAGATGCAGAAAGGGCTCTCAAGAAAATTGCGTGAGTGGTTTTTTTACCATAGCAGTGTAAAAAAAAGGTTAAAATTTTGGTTATACCTAAATATCTCATGAACCAATGACGCTAGAGACTTGAATTAAATTTTATATTATATATTGTAACGTGATACAAAACAAATATATTTTTAGAAAAAATCCAATTAATGGTTTTTTTTACAAATCAAAAAAACTGAAACAAAAAATTTGTTACCTCGAAAATTTTACGACTAAAATATGATTTCATTTCCAAAACAATTTTGTGCAACGAAGAATAATGTTTTTGACATCTGATAAAATTTTGAGAAAAATCTAATTGAAAGTTTTTTTTTATAAAAAATAAAAAACTAAAAAAAACATTACTCAAAGTTGGTAAAAATTGAATTTCGACTCAAATATCTTTTCAAAAACTTGAGATTAAGTCTTCAAACTTATTTTATCTTATAAGAAATATTGTTTTCAACATTTTAAAATATGTTGAGAAAAATCGAATTGACAGTTTGTTTTACAAAAAATAAAAACCTAAACAAAAAAATTAATAAAAGATGGTAAAAATTGATTGGCTTTAAGCTACTTTTATCTTTTAAAAAATATTGTTGTCAACAGTCAGTAAAATTTTGAGAAAAATCGAATTGACAGTTTTTTTACAAAAAATAAAAACTTAAAAAAAATTTTAACAAAATGTTTTCTAATTTAGTTATTCATGGTCGTTTTAATTAGCATGCTTATAACTTAAATATCTGTACCTATTTATGTCTACCCGTGCGAAGCCGGGACGGGCCGCTAGTTTTTTATAAAAAAAACTATCAATTCAATTTTTCCCAAAATTTTACCAGATGCGTTATTCTTCGTTGAATTTTGGAGATAAAATCATTTTTTCTTCATAAGAATATTCGAGGTGACAATTGTTTTTTTTTTTTTTTCAGTTTTTTTGATTTATAAAAACCCGTTACTTGGATTTTTTTCCAAAAATATACTTGTTTAGTATCACGTTACGATATACAGGGTGTCCCGTAAGTAATGGATAACCCTGAAATGCCGCATAGTAGACTTTATGACCGTCCTGAAAACTGATAAAAAAAGTTCTATCCCAACTACAAGAAAAGTTATATGCATTTTTTGTTCAGTGCATTATTTTTTTTCTTAATTTACATTTTTGAATACCACGACTACAAGTGAATGAGTTCCATCATTTTTTTTTTGCAGGAATATTTTACATTACTTGTGCCAACACATAAGTAGAAGAAAATTATTATAACTGTTGGACTTCTTAGAAATCGTGTGGAGGCAGCTGCATTACAAATTTCTGAGCAAAACCTTGCACGTTCACTAAGACGATCATTTATTCGGAGGTGCAGAACCTGTATAAGAGTGGGTGGAAAACAGTTTGAACATTTGCTTTAAATAAAAAAAAAATAAAAAATTACCTATTTTTGTTTTTGTTTTCTAACTAAGTGATCATGTGATTAAAAGCTGGCTCAAAAACTTTTTGTTTAGATAACAAATAAACTAATAGCAACCAACAAAATATTTGATGGGTTTGTTAAAGCCCTATAGAACAGGTAAAATTCAAAACAAGCTCGAAAATGTAACCGTTTTTTGCACTTTTTTGACATTTTTATCAATAATGCATTCGGCCAAACAGCAAATAAGTCAAAAATCTGCTATGTTCAACGCTTGGTATTATTTTCACGTTTACTGTGCTAATTTTGAAAACTTTTGTTTTTGCTAAATTTACTCTAGTATTGCAGATTTTTACCAATAACTTGCTATTGACTCTAGATATAATAATAAGTAATACCATTTTGAAATCTGCATTTAACGCGCATATTTTTAAATAGTTGGCCACTCAGGTATTCATGCATTTTTTTTATACCAGCTATGATTTAACTTTTTCAAAAATTATTTGTTTTCGCATTTTGCATTGAAATTCAATGTTAAATAATGTTTTTCTCTAAGCAGTCCAACAGTTATAATAATTTTCTTCTACTTATGTGTTGGCACAAGTAATGTAAAATATTCCTGCAAAAAAAAATGATGGAACTCATTCACTTGAAATCGTGGTATTCAAAAATGTAAAGTAAGAAAAAAAACAATGCACTGAACAAAAAAATGCATATAACTTTTCTTGTAGTTGGGATAGAACTTTTTTTTATCAGTTTTCAGGACGGTCATAAAGTCTACTATGCGGCATTTCAGGGTTATCCATTACTTACGGGACACCCTGTATAATATAAAATTAAATTTAACTCTCTAGCGTTATTGATCCGATATTTTGAGTTAACCAAAATTTTCACCTTTTTTTAAATTGCTATGGTAAAAAACCACCAACTCAAAAAATTTTTTGAGATTCCTTTCTGCATCTTTCTGCATTATTATCTGTATAACACAATTTATTTGAAGTCGATATCTCTACTGGCTCTTGAGCTATGGACGACGAAAAAAGCTTCGCGAACATACGGACGTACGAACGTACGGACGTACGAACGTACGTACACACGCTCGCACAGACATCTCTCTAAAAATCTATTATTTAGACTCTAGGGACCTTGAAACGTCGAGAAATGTCAAAGTTTTCAATTCGACAATTATAATAACTTCCTATAAGAAGTTAATAAGATACGTTTCTAAAATGTGTACCGGTAAAATTTTAAGTTAAGGCGTACTTTTTAAATGTCAAATATGAAAAGATAACAGCTTTAAAACTGACAGTTGTCAAACAGAGGAATTTTCAAAATAAAACCTCTTATTGGACAATCATATGTATATTAGACTTTGATTATAGTTGTGCTGCATTTGGAGATAGAAGCATGAGGTCTGTAAGATTCAGATACAAATTAGCTTGTGTTATTTTAAAGAAATATTCTTCGGGTAATATTGAGCCCTGTTTGCATGGAAGAAGTGTGAAAAAGATGATTCAAAGAAAAGAAGCTGAAAATGGCTGGAGCGTATGAACATCAGCATTCCATTCCCAGAAATCTTCGAATCAAACTGTCATGGTCTATCAACTTGTTGTATATAACTGGAAATGGTTAGGGAACAAAGCTGGCTTTAGAGGCTTGTCCATCGAAAGTAAAGTAAAAAGTAAGATATTGATGTTGCTGTCTGTACCTATAGTCTAGCCATAAGTTCTGTTACAAACTTTCAAGATGCCCTTGCTTTATTACTTTCAGTGGGAATAGTCCCGTTAAACATTTTTTCGTAACACATATACTTAAGGCCCAACTATAATATACTTAATCGAGCTTAAGCCAGCTTAAGGGAACAAACCAATACGCAGCATTATATGTCACTTCACTAACCATAATAGACGTTCTGCTCAGTTTCGTTAAATTACGGTAACTTTCGCGCAATTATACGCAAGAGCCATTTAAATGGCTCGAGCTTAAGCAAATGTCAAATTTGAAACGCATTTGCTTAAGCTACTTTTGAATCCATTATGGTTACTTTTTGTTTTGACGATAACTTCTGATAACTTTTCGTTCGGTTTTGACATTAGCTTACTTTCGGTTAAGTCTATTATAGTTGGACCTTTAGAAGCTTACAATAGAATCTAGTTTGGGTTAGACTTTCGATCAGTTAAAATGGATTGGGGCTCCAAAGAAAATCGTGTTGCGGTAATCGCTTTACAAGAGTGCCCAAAAAATTCAAACCAAGTTTTTCTGAAACTACTCGTTATATCAAAAATGTGTTTTTATCGGGCTATAAAACGTTTTGATGAACTTTTAGAAATAGAGGATTTGTCTATTTGGTTGTCTACGCGTCGCTCGAACAAATGCGAAAGTTAAAGCTGTGCGTAAACGAATTCGCAGACATCCTCTTCGTAAGCAAAAGACAATGTCCAGGAAGTTGGATATATTCTCTAGATTGATGTCAAGGCGCATTAGAGAGGATCTTCACATGAAAGCCTATCGTCGACCAACGGGACATCTACTAGCTTTCACCCTAAAAAAAAAGACTGGAAAGAAATAAACGACGAGAAATGGGCATACGGTAGAATAAGTTTATAATAAACAAAACGATAAGGTTTATTCCACGTCGTCTAAGAAAGCAAAGTTGTCCCAATGGTTAAGCGTGGATACCACCGCTTATCTGTTAAGGTTTGGCGGGGGTATCGTATCAAGGCGTCACATCACTGCATTTTTCTGACAAAGGTATTAAAACCGGAACAAAAGTCTACCAGTAGAATGTTCTTGAAAGTGATGTGAAGGATTCGACGAACACTTTGTTCAACGGAAAAAGGTTGGTATTCCAACAAGATTCTGTTCCGGCGCACTAGGAAAAAACAACACAAGATTGACTTAGAAGCAATATTTATCGCCGCTTCGGATTGGCCATCAGGAATTCAAAATTTAAATCCGTTGGACTATAGTTTGTGGTCAAATTTGCAGAGCATGGCATCGATTTCTATCGAAACAGTGCGGCGGGCGTGCCGCTGTAGAACTACATACATATACAATATACATTTTCAGAAACAGAACTTTCTGTATTCTAACATTACGAGTTACATAAAGGCTCGGATTCTCCAATATCGGATCAAAACCCTATTAACTCATTTTGTAGACAATTTTACTATTTACATGTCTTTAATTTTATGAAAAAGTAAACATCTTCCCGTACCCGTAGCGTGATGGTTAGTGCGTTGGACTGTCATGCAAGGGGTCTTGGGTTCAATCCCTGCCTGTGCCATCTAACTTTTTTCACGGGTAGGTACTGCCTCTTGCGAGGAATTGACAAATCCTCCAAGAGTAATTCTTGTCATGAAAAGTGCTTTCTCAAATTAGTCGTTCGGATTCGGCATATAAACTGCAGGTCCCTTCCATCTCTGACAACATTACTCGCACATAGGAATGGTTGAGAGGTGTAAGTCACTAGGCCCTGGTTCTTCATGGACTGTTGCGCCACCTAATTTTTAATTTATTTTATAAACATCTTCCATAAGTGATTCTAATAGAAAATACATATACTCTTTCTGGCCCGTTTCTTTAACTTGTACTAAGTATTTATTCTTTTATATAGGTGAAGGCAAGTAAAATATGAGTGAAACAACCTTATTCTTAAAGAATAATATTTTAAAATCAAAGGTACCAAGATAATACTTCTTGATAGACACTTTAAAATAGATTGTTGATTAAATATATCATATTCGTTAATCCGATGCAGTGGCGCTACACGGCCATCGTTGGTATTTACAATAGTTATAGTTATAAAAATATATAAATATGTACCAAATGCATTAATTTAATTAAAAGATAGGAATTTAATTAAAATTTTGTCAAAATAATGCGCTCTTTCGGGCTCATGCACAGGATTTGATCTGGTGAGATGGGAGGGGGTTACATTTAATACAATTAAAATAATTAAAAAAAAACTATTTTAAGATTCAAAATTTTACCTGAAAAATAAGTTTGTCTTCAAAAATTTAAATGCCATTATATGAATCAAAAAACACTTGATTTTTAAAATTTTTTTTTCGAAAATCGTTAGAGCGGATTTTTTTTAAATTAATTTTGTATACAATATACAATTTTTCAATTTCGTTTTAAAAATATTTTTGGTATGCAGTTGTTTAGTGATTGCAAATATACGCTCTACATTTGAATTTCATAAAAAAATGTTGACCTGTTTTTGAGATATAGAATTTTGAAAAAAAAATTCAAAAAAAAATCACAAAAAAAATTATTGAAATCGGTTCACAAGTTGCTGAGAAAATTAAAAAACAAAATAACGGTTCTATGTGCGGTAATTTTCCGGAGCAATACAAAAATATGTTTTTCTTACTAAAAGAAGCCAAGTTAAAAAAATAAAATTTTAGAGAAAATTAAAAAAAAATCTATCGGTTTGTTTTTGAGAAAATTCGAATTTTAGTTTTTTGACCAAAAAATTGTATGGGGACCACTGTTAGTTTTGATCTTTTGATGAAAAAAACGCCTAACGCGAATCTGCTCAAAACCTTAACTTCCAAGTTTGAACTTAATCGCCCCAATGGTTAAGGCTGTAGAAGCGTGGACAGACAGACAGTCGCAAGTAAAAGTAACGATTTCAACACGTTAACAACAGGTCAATGCCTTCATCTTTTCTCAATATATTCGAATCGAACATCAGTTTTTACCAATTTCGTGTTGATTTTTATTTTTTATAAAAAATTGACAATTGACTTTTTCCAATAATTTCACTAAATGTTAAAAATAATATTTTGTGCAAGAATATTTTGACGGCAATGGCTCACAACTTAAAACAACCTGTTGTTAAGGGATTAAAACTTAATAATTATCAATTTGTTTAATAGCAATTAACTAAATTGTAAACGTTTCTTTTCGTTTTGCTAACTAATAAATTGCTAATTGCCTTTTATTGAAAAAGGTGCATCCAAACATGTCTAAAAACTGACAGTTCAAGATAATAAACAAAGCAAATACGCCTAAACGGAGCCATTAAGTGGAATTTCTTAATGGATTTAGCAAATTGCTAAAAGTTAAAGTAGCCATTTCGTGATTTTAATTTTAGCGAATTGTTGTCTTTTAAGCTTATTAAATTGCTAAAAATGGCTGAGATGCTTTAGCGAACGCAAACAAATTGTTTTAAATAAAATGTTTGCAAATATTTTAATTCATCACTTCTATGGAAAGAAAAACAAAAAATGGAATTTTCCATTAATAAACCTTGTATATAGCTTCATTTGTTATTTATGTACGTAGGAAGCTACAAATTTAATTAAAAAAACATATCAAAATTTAGAGATTTTTGTTTTTCTACATTGAATTAGAAAATCCATTTTGGCATTTGTTACTTTTCGTTTCCTTTTATACCAAAAGCCCAAATAATAAGTTTATTTATATTTAAATTGATTGATTTCATATTTAAACTGCATTTGAATGTTAAAATTAAAGTTTATAAATTGAAGCAAATCAAATAAAATAATTTGTAATTGAAAATAAAAGATCATACAAAAGCTTGATTTTTATTTAACTCTCATCAAAAATTACTCAAACCTGAATAATTAGTAAGTATTTGAAATTCACTGAGCCATTTGGCTTTATCGACATCAACAATATTCCCAACAAAAGATAAAAAAACTTATAAAAAGTTTTAATAAAACGAAAAAATAAAATCTATAAAAATAATAAAAACAAAAATTGGATGAATTTATTTTAATATATTCAAAGCTGCTATAACCATTTCATTTCCCTTTCTCTTCCCAAAGTCCTATACTATCCTATCCTATAGTTGCTGCGTTTGGATTGAGGATTGAGGTAGAGTCACAAATAAATGCATTCCGGAAAATTCGTTTTTCACAATTTAGTTTTTTTTTTTTTCAATTTAATTTTTGTTTGTGTCATAGAAATATATGTATATGAGGTGATGCGGTCGGGTTCAAAGGAAGGCAGGAAGGTACGCAACGCAGTACTGAATGGAACAAAGTTTCACAAATGTAGCAAGCATTTTCCGCCGATTGAATTCATATGCCTCAGTAACAGTTTGATTATCTTTTTGAATGGAAATCGGTATTATGGTTTACAGAAGAAATAAATAAATGCATCCATCTATGTAGTAAGCTACATACATATATATTATATTCGCCTATCCTACCTATGCCATAAAATATACGAATCCAATCTAATAAAGATATATTCGTGCAGAAAAAGGTTCAATACCGACCGAGTTCAAATGCGGAAATTACTTTGTATGGAATAATTGATGTTGCAGCAAAACCGAATAGCACATGTTTTTTTAATGAAAGGAAACTGTATCTAAATGAAATCCAAAAAATAAAAACTTTTTTTTTGATGCTTGTATATTTTGAATCAAATTTGAAAAAAAAGATACATTTGTTGAGTTAAATGTTTGAACACATTGTTTTAACTTGCTGACTGCAGCTTGACAACTAATTACTTCTAACTTCTAGGTTTATAAATGTAGAAACAATTTATTTTTGTGATTGTAAGTTTTGACTGTCAGATATAAGATAAAAGGGACATCGTTCTGACATGTTATGGCTCGTTTGTCAGTTCGCGCTTTAGTATAAGTATACCTCTAGCTAGTCAAACTAAGTTGGTTGAAGCAGGGCTTCCAATGACAATGCAATGTGCTTACATATATCCAAACAATATCAAGACTGAGATAAAATCCTCGCTCGTTGTGAAGGATTTCCCCACGTAATATATATGTTTTTTTGGCGCAGGTAGATTTTGGCATTCCGTGGCGGCCATTTTGTTTTGGTGACATCTGTCAAATATTTTGTTTATTATTCATTTGTTTATGCCAAATCATTGTGGCAGACCACTGCGATTGAACAGCACGTTCAAATGATAAAATTTTATTATCAAAATGAGTGTTCGTTGGCCGAAAAATGGCTGAATGGTATGAATGGCTGTGTTAATATGCGGTCACCGTCAACAGCGAGCGCTACATAACGATAATAACTAATTTCGTATGGCCCAAATTGAACCATATAGACCTAGACGACATGTGGTTCCTGCAGGACGGGGCGCGGCGGCGGCGCTACGTGCCACACAGCAAACGCGACGACCGACATCTACACAAAACATCTACCCGCCCTTATTGAAAAACCCTATACATATATATTTTGAATATTCTGACAAAAAATATAATACCGTGACTTGAAAAATATTTATGGTTAGCTTCTTGAAGAGCATTACTAGAGAAATAATTTGAGAACATATTTTGTATGCCTTTCCCCTAACGAATAATTGCAATGCATAACTAATAATATCCAAATCTTTAACGATATTCATGTTCCTTTGAAAACTAACATTCTTAAACAAAGTAATAAACCATGGCTTACGCAGAATATAAGACTATTAATGCAACAAACGGATAATGCATATATACGGTGCCATATTTTTGGAGACAAAATAATGAACAATACCCAAAAAATGAAAAATGTTGACCAATTTTCAAGATTTTTTTTATTTCATTAAGTAATAGTAAAGAAATATAATATAATATAAATTCATTAATAAATATAGTATAATTAGGTACCTATGTGTATTTATAAAATAAACAAAAAAGGAAGTTTTATCGATAATAAACAAAACAAACATACAAATAACACAGATTTTTTCAGTCTCTAACTTATTTAAAAAGAAAAAATAAACAAAACCTTAAACTCTTTTATATCATATTGGCTAATAAAACAACTTTGACATTGAATTACAATATATTAATATTGTTAAAATAAGTACTTTTCGGAAGAATACATTTTTTTAATTAATTCTGGCTTTCCTTTTTAATAATTCTTAAATTCGATGCGATTTAATTCATAATTGCATTTGCAAATTAAAATGGACCTGATTTTTTCAATTTTCATATTGTTTTTTTCGTTTGTCCATACATTGTTTAAAATTGAGAAATCTCTCTCTATAGGGGAATTAGACCCAGGAAGGCATAAACAAAACTCTACGATTTTTGAAATGTTTTCATACTGTATCATTTTTTCATTGAAAAACTTGAACATTTCAACCCACTTATCTCCAGCACTCTTGGCTCTCCTTCCATTCAAAATTTTTTTCTGAAGAAACATAATTTTGTACACATAAAAACTCGTCGAAAACATCAGTGTCATTAATTGAATTATTGCTTCTCTTTTTCATAATATATTTACATTAAACTCAACTCCACTTTGTCCCAGGAAGGAGTGTAATTCTTACTCTTCATTTATTTTTGTAGTCAAGGGTCTTTCAACAATACAATAATTCCAACAGTCGTAGTGCACTCTCAGAATTACTTATGGAAAATGCCATAACTAGTCCAAATGGAAAAAAGATGAGTTTCATTCACATTCACTGAAAGTTATTTTTACCATTGTCATGTTCAGTAAAACTCAACGGTAAAATTAATTTCCAGTGGTGAAAGTCATCCTGTGAGCAAGTGTAAGCGTATTAGTTTAACTTCCCCTGTATGTTAGGATGTATAATATTATGATCTGAGTTTTGTAATTGCGAGATTAGGAAGTGTTCCGAAAAAGAAAGACAACGAATTCTGATGTAAGGGTACGTTTTCATTTAACATTTAATGGTTTTCATGCTTAGGCTTTTCTAAAAAAATCATAAAATAATGAACAAATAATGAGCAATTTCTAAAATAATGAACATTTTTATGTTTTCCGACACACAATAATGCATAATGAACATTTTCTTCAAATAATGAACTGTTCATTATAATAATGAACGGATGGTCACCGTATGCATATAGTAACTGGAAGCGATATTGGTTGACTGAATGGCGACGCTTGTTTTGTTTGTTGCGAAACAAAGTCACAACTGAAATCCGTTTAGCCAAAGCCCAGATTTTGTCTAATCAATTGAGTTCTTCATTGAATGGAGGTAAACTGTAGAGAAACCTGCGTAACGTCGACATTGGTAAGGGAAGAAATATGTCTGCTAATGATGTTGATGTTAACTTACTTAAGAAATCATTCATCTCAGTCCCATTAACCACGCCTTTGTCGGATTCATCGAAAATATCTAGTTTAGGGAACATTTAGATCAACTTAATGTTTAAAAATGATTTTGCCGCCATTAATTGCATATGCATTTAATACTATTTTGATGTCTGGAGTTTTTCTGGACCTTTGGAAGACAGCAAAAATCAAACCACTTCCTAAAAATTTTGTAGGAACTGAATATACCCCTATCTTAATTCTACCATATTTGTCTTAAGTCTTTGACAGAATTTTGCAGATACAAATCAATGCTTATCTCACAGCTAACTCTTTGCTGACTCCAAAACAAACTGGCTTCCGGAAAAAGCAAAGCTGTACAATAGCAATCCTTTGCGTGACTGAAGAAATAAGACAAGCGCTGGATAAGGACGATGTAAGGCTTTTTTTACTGTCAACCATGTCATTCTGTGTTTCGCTAAGCTTGTATATATTTTTATTTGACTAATAGGAAACAAGTAGTTCAAATTGGTAACTGTTTCTACAGTTTTTTACCTACTTTTTTGCGGTGTTCCTCAAGGGTCGATATTTTGTCCTCTACTATTCTTTATCTATGTCAATGAGCTTCCAAGTTTGATCAAAAACTGTTCCTGTCATCTGTATGTCTACTACGACTTTCGACTTTACTTAAGTTTTCCTCTTTGACTCGTAGAGCATGGTGCCTCTAATATCAATGAAGACCTTGACAAAATTTCAAACTGGTCTAACTTAAATGTTTTATGTTTGTTAAAACATAAATGAAAAACCTTTCCACTTACTTAATTTACTTTTTATTCGATGTGATGTTGTCTGTTCGGTGGCTGCAGAAGAAGAGAAGCCGCAAAACAAGACTCGCTTAAAACTAAGAATATAAAATACACAAGTAAGAAAAAAGTAACGGAAACAAGTGGAGGGGAAAATATTCAAACCGAAGTAAATAGACTGTGTTACAGTTCAAATGCAAACGTAGATACAGACCAAGGTGCTCCATCCGTAGCACCTTTCAACTTTAAACTGGTTCATATTATTGTTTTAATATGTAACAAAATGGTCTTTTCTTGAACCCTACAAAATCAAAATGCGTAGTGATTTTTAAAAAGATTCTTGATCTCTTTTACTTTCCCTCAATTTGTTTAAGTTGCTTGCCAAGATTTTGTTAATACCAATCATAATATTGGTTGTGATTTATATTGCAACTATTATTCTGATAGTAAACGTAAACTTAATGTTTCTTTTAATAATATTGTTCGCTATGTTTTCGGCCTACGAAAATATGGTAGTGTATTCAATTTTTTGCTAACCTGGTGCTAGATATGTCCTTTGATAATTATCTTCAATTAAGTAATTTGTTGCTACTCTCTGGTGTACTGCTTACACACAAACCACAATACTGTTTGACAAAATTAATTTCCCAACCTCTAGAAGATCTCGTCAATTGATTCATCCTCGCCTTACATTTATTTAACATCCAAACGTCATTTTTTTATAACTTCAGCTCGACTCTCCCACGAGCTACATATTAAGGATATCCAAAACGCATCAAAAATTAAAAAGGCTCAAAAATATTAAACCTCCATCCGGTGGTCCAAATTTTCGATGACGCTGTGGCATAATTGAGGTTCTATGCCAAATTCTATGCTATTGTCAAATCATCGCCACCACGTGCGATAACACGGCCATTGAATTTGAGGCTCAAAAGAGCCATTGTTTTGTTAGCTGTGTGGGTAAGTGACACCGTCCTGTTGGAACCATATAATCGTCCACATTTATATCCATCAAGTCGGGCCATATAAAATTCGTTGTCATTTCACAATAGCGAACACCTTTCACAGTAACTGCCTGACCGCTCTCATTTTGGAAAAAATACGGCCCAATAATGCCGCCACCCCATAAACCGCACCAAACAGTCACTCTTTGTGAGTGCATTGGTTTTTCAATCAATGTTGGATTATAATTCGACCAAATGCGGCAATTCTGCTTATTGACCAGTCCACTGAGGTGAGAATATGCCTCATCACTGATTTTCTTCGAAAATTTTTCATCCACCGTTGCCATTTCGTGCCACCATTCTGACTATTGTCGACGATTGAAATGGTCAAGAAGTCTTAGTTCTTGAGTCAATTTCACCTTGTAAGCCTTTAAATACAAGTCTTCATATGCATAATGTTCACCAACGATGAGCGTAAGAGGTGAAATTGTTGGTCACGACGACGAGTTGAGGTGGACGGCTCTTCAGCCACACCACCACGAACAGCAGCAATATTTTCTGCAGTACGAGCACATTTCCTACAACCCCGGTTTGCTCAAATTTTCGCACGATTTTTCCGATTGTACGCACATTTGGACGATTAAATCGAAAGAAAAAATCACGAAGTTTTGAATGATGTGAACTTGGCATTTATGTAGGTATGGTTCACATTCAACATCGGCTCTTAAAATGTATCAAACCTTTAGGTTAGGTTAGGTTATAGTGGCTGTCCAAGATGGAAACGGACACACTTAGGCTAGTTTAATGGCCCTTTGTGATACCACATGAATCTTGAGGCTTCCTCCTAAGCTCAATGGAATCAGTTTGAGCCCCTTACGAAACGTGAGAGGCTGATTATGCTGATATGATTTAGATCGTTAAAGAAGAATTCTCCTAAGTAATTCTTGCGTTTTCGAGCCAGAGCAAGGCATGTGCAGAGAAGATGAAGAACTGTTTCTTCCTCTTCCTCGTCCATACAGCTTCTGCAAAAGTCATTTGAGAATACGCCTAATCTCGTGGCGTGCTTTCCTATTAGACAGGGTCCGGTTATGACACCTATTATCGAGCTTATATGCGATCTGCTTAGAGAGAGCAAGCACCTTGAATGTTTTAAATCTATTGTTGGCCAGATGTTTTTTGTAACTTGACACGTGGTGATGTTGTTCCACCTGGTGCCTGCCCTCCTCACAGAGTCTTGCATTAGCAACAGTTTACAAATAGCGATTGTTATGCAAGTACGTGCCAAACGTGGTAGGATGGGCTGTACTGTACCGTTACTGGCGAGTTCATCTGCCTTACAGCTACCTGGAATGTCTCTATGGCCCGGAATGCACCCAGCAAAGGTGAATATTAAACTGTTGTGCCATCTCCATTAGAGATGATCGACAGTTATGGACTGTTATAGAGTTTGTAGAGACAGAGTCCAGAGATTTGATAGTGGCCTGACTATCTGAGAAAATACGTATATCAGATGTTGATATCACGTTTTCTTTAAGCCAGGACAAGACTTCCTTTATCGCCAAAAGTTCCGCCTGGAACACGTTACAATGATTGGGAAGGCGGAATGAGAGACTTAATTTCAGTCGTTCAGAGTACACACCTCCACCAACCCCTTCTTTTGTTTTTGACCCATGTGTGTAAAAATGGATTGACTCATCCTCCAAGAATGTCCTATCTGTCGAATTGCTGTTGGGGGATGGTGTAGTCTGTGTGCTTTGGAATTGATTCTAAATACCTAAGAATTACGGAGTGGCCCATGTTGTTGTTAGTCCACTGCGACGAAGCTTTGAGGCGAATAGCAGAGCTTGCAGCTATTTGTTTGCTAAATATGTCAAGAGGTGTTAGGTAGAGTAAGGTTTCCAGTGCCGCAGATGGAGCCGTGCGAAGCGATTCGCTTATATGTACATAACATAGGCAAGCTGAACGTTGGACTTTATTTAACTTATCCCTGTTTATACCTTTCTCTAAAGCAGTCCACCATACTGCCACATCGTACATTAAAATCGGTCTGATTACCGATGTGTAAAGCCAATGCGTGATTCTGGGTTGTAAGCCCCATTTATTACCAATGGCTTTTTTGCAAGAAAATAGAGTTACAGTAGCTTTTTTGACTCTTTCCTGTACGTTGCGTTTCCAATTTAGTTTTTTATCTAAGACAAGACCCAGGTATTTAGCCTCGTCTGAGAATTTTAATTGGATTCCTTTAATATAGGGAGGCTTGACAAATGGAATTTTGCATCCCCTCGAAAATAAGACCAAATCGGTTTTGTGTGGGTTAACACCCAGTCCACACTGATAAGCCTAAAGTATTAGTCTGTCTAAGGCATTTTGTAAGAGTTCTTTTAGGGTGTTAAGATGCTTCTCTGAAATTGCTATAGCAACGTCGTCTGCATAGGCTATCACTCTGAAGCCCTCCGCATCCAGACTAGTTAGGATTTCATTCACCACTAGGTTCTAGAGGAGAGGGGATAGAACACCACCTTGCGGTGGTAACGAATCGTCTGCCAGAAGAGTTGCCCAGTTTTGAGTTAATTATTCTGCTAGTAAGCATTAAATTAATTAACTCCCGAAGCGAACTCTCTACATTTAGAGATGTTAGTGCAGATGTGATTGCAGATGTGTCCGTTGTTAAAGGCACCTTCGATGTCAAGGAAAGCAACCATATGAACTCTTTATGATGGAGGGAATATTCGACGGTGCGTACTAAGGTGTGTAACGCTGTTTCCACCGATTTACCATTTAGGCATATTGAGACGAAGACAGAAGTCTTGTATCAATACTTGCCCTTAAATGGATATCAATCAATTTTTCCAAGGTCTTAAGAAGGAATGATGATAGACTTATAGGTCGTAGATCTTTAGGATTGACTTGCGAGCATTTACCGGCTTTGGGTATAAAAACAACTTTAACTTCTCTCCATGCCGAGGGAACATGGACCAGGTAAAGACAGCTGGTAAAAATTGCCTCAAACCTTTACAAGACTTAAATATTGGTATTATTGACAAATTGCATTGTGCCTTCTTAATTGTTTACGATTTTAAGCCGATTCATTTTTGAAAAAGTAACTAAGCATGTAGTACCCGTGGTATGATGGTAAGTGCGTTGGACTGTCATGCCAGAGGTCTTGGGTTCAATCAATGCCTGTGCTATCAAAAGTTTTTTCACGGTAATAAGTTGTACAGCGAAGAAGGCTTAGGGAGGAGGAAAAATGTCTTATGACAGGGAAGGCTGGGCCCGAAAACTTTTTGAATCCAAGCCCACAATATAGTGCAGTAGAGGAAAGTTACGGATTAGCTGGGTCACGAAAGTAGAAATGTGCAACTGGGTACATCTAGATGGGGAATTTTACCGGCTGGCAATGCAAAACTGGTGAAAATATTTGAGCTGTTTGAAGATGTAAATAATTGAAACCGTTTTTGTAGCTCAAAAACATATGAGAGAATTACTGATATAGCCCTTATTGCTTTGAATCCCTGCCTCTGCCATCTATATTTATTTTAAGGGTACTGCATCTTGCGAGGAATTGACAAATCCTCCAAGAGTATTTCTTGTCATGAAAAGTGCTTTCTCAAATTAGCCGTTTGGAGTCGGTTTAAAACTGTACGTCCTCTCCATTCCTGGTAACATTACTCGCATACAGGGATGCTTGAGAGTTATAAGTATTAGGCACTAGTTCTCAATGGACATTTGCGCCACCTTATAATTTGTTTTTAACTTCCCAAAGGAAGTTATTTTGATCGGTCCGATTTGTCAAATTGAAAATTTTGTTATTTCTCGACGTTTCAAGGTGGATAGATTCTAAATAAAAGATTTTTAGGGATATGTATGTCTGTGCGTGCTTGTGTACGTATGTACGTTCGTATGTTCGTATGTCCGCAAGTCCGTACGTCCGTAAGTTGGAAAAGCTTTCTTCGTCGTCCATAGCTCAAGATACAGTAGAGATATCGACTTAAAATAATTTTTTGTATACAGATAAGAATACAGAAAGATGCAGAAAGTGCTTTCAAACTATTCAAATTTTGAAAAAAAAATCAATTAAGTTTTTTTTTATAAATCAAAAAAACAAAATAATTGTCATAATTGTACGAACAAAAAATGATTTTATCTCCAAAATAATTGTATGCTACAAAGAACAACGTTTTTGACATCTGGTAAAATTTTGAAAAAAATCGAACAGACATTTTTTTACAAAAAATTAAAAAATACATTACTAAAAGTTGGTAAAAATGGATTCTCGACTTAAATATCTTTTTAAAAATTAAGGATATTGACTTCAAACTAATTTTATTTTATAAAATGTTTTGTTTTCAACATTTATTAAAATTAAGAAAAATATCGAAGTGACAGTTTTTTTTACAAAAAATAAAAACATAAAAAAAAACATTTTTAAAACTTGGTAAAAGTTGATTTTCGACTAAAATTTTTTTTTCGAAAATTTAAAATATTGGCTTTAAACTAATTTCACCTAATAGAAAATATTGTTTTCGACATTCAGTAAAATATTTATAAAAATCCAACAGTTAGTTTTTTATAAGAATTCAAAGCTACAAAAAATAGTACGCAAAATTGGTAAAAATTGGTGTTTGATTTTCGACATCTCGTCAATAAATGAAGATATTGAGTTCAAAATGATTTAATTCTGTATTTAATTTTGTTGTTAACGTAAGGTAATGGCCTTAAAAAAATCCAATCTGTATTTTTTTATATCGGGTGATTTTTTTGAGGTTAGGATTTTCATGCATTAGTATTTGACAGATCACGCGGGATTTCAGACATGGTGTCAAAGAGAAAGATGCTCAGTATGCTTTGACATTTCATCATGAATAGACTTACTAACGAGCAACGCTTGCAAATCATTGAATTTTATTACCAAAATCAGTGTTCGGTTCGAAATGTGTTTCGCGCTTTACGCAAATTTTATGCGTTTTTTTTTAAAAAAAGTTCTCAAGCTCTTAAAAAATCACCCATTATGTATTTATTGTCCTCCATTGAAAAGAGGACATTGTTTAATATAATGGGTGATTTTTTAAGAGCTTGAGAACTTTTTTTTAAAAAAAAAAACGCATAAAATTTGCGTAAAGCGCGAAATACATTTCGAACAATGCAAAATATTTTTTATAATTTAAAGTTAATTTTGAAGAAAAATTCAACTGACAAATTTTTTTTACAAAACACGAAAAGCGACAAAAAATCACTGATGTTTCGTCTACGAGGAGAATTATAGTATTTGAATTACATACATATATCATATTGAAGCGATCTATCAGTCTTATGTAATCATTTCAATCTTAAAGAAACAGAAGGTTGAATACATTTCCTATGTTACTTATAAGAAAGATAAGACGAAATGGGTCCTAAATTGATACGTTATTGAAAAATTCGTGTATTTCCCAATAAAATGAGATGGATGTTGAAAAACTTCATACATACGTAAAAACTACACTTAATTAAAGGAGCTGCGAAAAAAAACCGAATTGTAATCTATATATATAAAAGAAAGTCGTGTTTCTTACAACACTTATAACTCGAGAACGGCTGGACCGATTGCCATGGTTTTTGATTTGTTGGATTTGTTTCCGTCCCGAATAGCAGAATACATCTTAAAAACAATGAAATTGCCATCGCATTGGATCATTGCAACCTATAGAAGATGCACAGCATAAATTCTTGCAAATATACTTCATGGGCAATATGGAAGAAGAACTTGACCGGCGTCAAGGGATCAACACACTACGAAAAGAGCAATTCTCCAAGATCTTCAGCAAATCCTTCATGAACATCATGCATTGGTCAGACTGTTAAAGACTGCTTTAGAGCGCATGCCAAGTGATGACTATAAAGTTGTGATCAGAGCAGATAAAAGACCAGCTGAAACACATGAACGCACATTTAATGCTTTAACAATCGATGAAGTGGCAATCCTGATTGTTGGTGAAAACTTGGAAACACGTGATATTGTACTTACACGACGCAATACTGGGCAACTACAAAGAATATATGAAACACACCGTTCATATGACGCGTTACAATACCCGCTGATTATTTGGCAAGGAGACGATGGATATCACTTTAATATCAAAATGATTAATCCATTGAATGATAAGATCAATATTGTTGTCGTCATTTTAACTTGATATACATTTTATTCTGTTTGTTTTAGTACTCAAAAAAGTTGTAATTTCTAATTTAGTAGAGAGTAGCGCTGTAAGAGTCGGTAACCTATTACGGGTTCTAAAATACAATTTTTACTGCATTTGTTTTAGGTGAGGAAACTACCAAGAAGGTTAGTTCGATGAATTATTACGCATATCGTTTGATGATTCGTGAAAATTCTGACAATTATTTGTTGCGATTCGAAACGGAGCGCCTGACTTTCATTCGGTTGAATCAAGCTAAATTGCGTTCGGAAGAGTATATCCATTTACGCGATGCAATTAGCACAGGAGATTCAGAAAATGTTGGTCGATTGACTATTTTACCGGCGACATATATAGGTAGCCCGCGTCATTTGCATGAATATGCGCAAGATGCAATGACATATGTTCGTCATTATGGTCGGCCAGATCTATCCATTACATTTGCATGTAATTCGAAATGGATAGAAATTATTCAATTGTTGCTTCCCGGACAAACATCAAGTGATCGACAAGACATCACTGCACGTGTTTTTAGGCAAAAAATTCGGTCACTAATGAATTACATTGTTAAGCAACACGTCTTTGGGAATACTCGATGCTGGATGTATTCAATCGAATGGCAAAAACGAGGCCTACCGCATGCTCACATTCTGATTTGGTTAGTCGAAAGAATTCGGCCAAATCAAATAGATGACATCATATGTGCGGAGATTCCTGCTCCTGAAACCGATCCAGACCTACATGATGTTGTAGTCACGAATATGATTCATGGACCGTGTGGCACTATCAACCGACAATCACCGTGCATGGTCGACGGCAAGTGTTCCAAACGGTATCCACGAAAATTGACGTCAGAGACCATTACAGGCAACGATGGTTATCCATTGTATCGGCGTCGATCGCCCGATGTTAATGGTAGAACTATCACAACTAAAGTGAAAGGAAATGATTTCGTAGTTGACAGTGGTGGTGCAATGATTTTATTATCTGGCGATTTCCGACAAACACTACCAGTCATTCCAAGATCTACTGCTGCCGACGAAATAAACGCTAGCCTCAAAGCATCAAATCTGTGGCGATATGTAAAGAAACTTCAACTGTCTGTAAATATGAGAGTTGCATTGTTGAACGATCTATCTGCTGATGATTTCTCGAAGCAATTGCTGACTATCGGTAATGGCCGTGTTCCTGTTGACAAATCGAGCGGTTTGATTTCATTTCCTCCAAATTTTTGCAATTTCGTATCATCAAAAGACGAGCTTATCAACAAAGTATTCCCGGATATCATTGCTAACTACAAAAATACTAAATGGTTAAGTGAGCGAGCAATTTTGGCCGCTAAAAATAAAGATGTAGATGACCTCAATTTTATAATTCAAAATCAAATCGTAGGTACTCTGTATTCATTCAAATCTATCGACTGTGTAACAAACGAAGAAGAAGCCACTAATTATCCAACTAAATTTTTAAACTCCTTGGATGTGCCTGGTTTACCACCGCACAATTTAAAACTTAAAGTTGGCTCGGTAGTCATCATGCTTAGAAATTTAAACCAACCAAAAATGTGTAATGGAACGCGTTTGGTGATAAGAGAACTAATGAGCAATGTGATTCACGCGTCGATACTTTAAAAATTTAAAGATGAGGAAGTTCTTATTCCAAGGATTCCGATGATCTCAACGGATATGCCATTTGAGTTTAAACGAATTCAATTCCCGATTCGTCTTGCCTTCGCCATGACGATCAACAAATCACAGGGCCAATCCTTGACTATTTGTGGCCTCAATTTAGAAAATGCATGTTTTTCTCATGGTCAATTGTACCTGGCATGCTCACGTGTCGGCAAACCATCCTCTTTATTTGTTCTTGCGCCTGACCAAAAAACAAAGAATGTCGTTTACCACAAAGTGCTTAAATGAAAATCCTATTAATGAATTAATCCGAGTTTTATTTCTTTTTCCCAATCTGCACAACATAGTTTTCAATCATTTTTTTCTGACATGAGTTTGAAGTATATAATTATTATTTTTTATTTTTTTAAATTTTTATTCTCATTCTGTATGTATGTATGTTTTCATCATCATTCATCATAATAAAATACCTTTTTGTTTCTATCTATATAAATATATTATTTTGTATCATTGTTTTACGTTCATCAAAGCCTAAATTAGTTCAGCTAAAAAGTAACACGACATTCATTGACTGTTAGGCGGTACGAAGTTCGCCGGGTCAGCTAGTAATTATATATTTTAAGATAAATTAGTAGATTTTCAATCTTGCAGAAGGCAAAGCCATGCTAAATTGGTTCTTTGTATATTTTAAATTATAACCAATCTTTAACACAATTAATTTAAAAAAAAAGATGCTGGGATGGGCCCACACTGATAACTTCCCATCCCGTCTGTCGATTTGTCTTGCTTAAAAGTTTGTCTATATGTATCAATTTTTACCAAATTTGCGTACTATTTTTTGCAGATTTTAATGTTGGATTTTTATAAAAAAAATTACTGAATATCGAAAACAGTATTTTCTGTAAAATAAAATAAGTTTGAAGACAATATTTTTAATTTTTGAAAAGCTATTTGAGTCGAAAGTAAATTTTTACAAGTTTTAGTATTGTTTTTTCTTAGATTTTTATTTTTTGTAAAAAAAACTGTCTATTCGATTTGTCTCAAAATTTTAAAGAATATTGAAAACAATATTTCTTAAAAGTTAAAATTAGTCTAAAGCCATTATCTCAAATTTTTGAAAAGATATTTGAGTCGAAATTAATTTTTAACAATTTTTGTTAATTTTTTTTGTCGGTTTTTAATTTATTGTAAAAAAACTATCTATTCGATTTGTTCAAAATTTTACTGAATGTTGACAACAATATTTTTTGAAAGATAAAAATAAAGCCAATATATCAAAGTTTTGAAAAGATATTTGAGTTGAAAATCAATTTTTACCAACTTTTATAAATTTTTTTTTAGGTTTTTATTTTTTGTAAGAAAACTGTCAATTCTATTTTTCTCAAAATGTTTCCTAATGTTGAAAACAATATTTCTTATAAGATAAAATATGTTTGAAGCCTTAATCTCAAGTTTTTGAAGAGATTTTTGAGTCGAAATTCAATTTTTACCAAATTTGATTACCTATTGTTTTTTTAGGTATTTATTTTTTATAAAAAAAACTGTCAATTCGATTTTTCTCAAAACAGTATCAGATGTCAAAAACATTATTCTTTTTTTTTTTTCAGTTTTTTTGGTTTATAAAAAAAAACTTTAATTGGATTTTTTCCAAAAATATATTTGTTTTGTATCACGTTACAATATATAGTATACAATTTAATTCAAGTCTCTAGCGTCATTGGTTCATGAGATATTTAGGGTTAACCAAAATGTTCACCGTTGTTTTAAACTGCTATGGTAAAAAAAAACACTAACCCAATTTTCTTGAGAGCCCTTTCTGCATCTTTCTGTCTTATTATCTGTATAACAAAATTTATTTGAAGTCGATATCTCTTCTATGGTTCTTGAGCTATGGACGACGAAAAAAACGTCGCGAACGTACGGACATACGGACGTACGGACATATGTACATACGTACGTACGGACGTACGAACGTATGTACGTACACATGCACGCACAGACATCTTTCTAAAAATCTTTTATTTCGACTCTAGGGACCTTGAAACGTCGAGAAATTTCAAAATTTTCAATTTGACAAATCGGACCCATTACAATAACTTCCTATGGGAAGTTAAAAATCTTATCTGATCTAAAATCTAAATCAGTGAATACTTTATGATAAAATAAATAAAAATACCTTTTTTAAAATATCAAAATTTAACATCTTTTTTTGTAAACCCTGTATAAAAAACCCTGGTAAATAAAATGTTTGGTTTAGCACATCACTTACCACACATTCGACCAATGCGAGCATTTTTTTTTTTCATCAACAACATCTACCCTAAATACTTACATACCTCTTACTGAACTATAATAGGAAATATTTAAAATTAAATTAAAATTGATATTTCAAGAAAAGCTATTCTTACATTATTGACATTATTAATAGATTCTTATAGATCCACTATTAGTAAGAACTCAGCTAGAAGACCTTCACCTCTTGAAAAGGTATACATATACATACGTATGTACCTATGTACAGTACATACCTATACCCTTCTGAGAATGTTCAAAATTTAATACCAAATCCAAAATTAATTTAAAGGCAGATTATTACAGCAATTGAATTGCATATAACATATTTATTTTGATTTCTCATAATTTTTCCAAAATGGTATACTCCCTAACCTACATTGATTTAACAGAACTGTTAACTTATTTTAGAGTTTTTCTCTCGTAACATTTTCAAAAACTCTCTTTATGTAACCTATAATCATACATTTCATCCTTATTCCACTCTCTTAAACTCACAGCACAGCATCGCAATAATTGAACTCCGAAAAAAGCTTCTACATATTTCCATGTAAGGACTTAGGAGTTGATAATACAAGTTTGAAAGGACACAAAATCTGTTCGAAGATGCTATCTAAAGGATTTTTTGACAACATTGAAAGTTCGAAATGCACCATCAAGTTAAAAATATTGTTTGATACAACATGTTGTTGTATGAAGAGAATAAAATGCGATAAACAACACCAAAAGAAAAACATCATACGAAGCAGCTTCTCGGGTACTTATCTTCTTCAGATGGTTCTTCAGTGCAATTGTGAAGTTCAATCGGGTTGGCAGTAAAGTGGTAATAGTCTTATTACTGAATATTTTTTACATGTGCAGTTATTATAATTTCGTTTTTCATTTTTGACTTTTAATGAAATTGAAAAGAACAACATAATATGTACATTTCTTTTTAACAATCCACATGGATATCATTTTATAAATTCACGGAAATATGTTAAAACTTACAAAACTAATGATATTTGAAGTTCGAAATCCCCAAAGACAACATATCAAAATAAATATTTAAATAATTATTAATCGGTTGATTGCGGAATAAAATTTGAATAGAAAAATAGTGTAATCTTTGTTGTGATAATAATTTATGAAAATCTCTGTTGAAACATAAAATAACTTAATTTAATATCAATCAGTTATGAATGACCGTAAACTTGCATCTTCTTCAGCATCTTTTGGATACAAATTTCTAACGCAATGAATTATTGGATGATACTCGTTATTATTGGATTGACATGTGAGTAAGAATATTTAAAAGCACGTTGTTGTTGTTGTTGTTTTCGTTTCTTAATCTTAATCAGTCGCAGAGAGATTTGTTTTTGATAAGAATTCATTGGTGTGTAGGAATGTGTTGCCCTTCATAGGTTAGGCATCATTGTTTTCGTGGGATTATTCTTAATAAAGTAAAAGTTGATGAATTGAATCGTCAAAAGTGTGAATTTAATGCTGTGCTTATTTTGTTTTATATTTTTCAAAAATTGGCTGAGTAGAAACTAACATATGTATGTATATATGCCTAAATACCTGAGTATCGGAATATTTTTAAATTTCACGCATTTTCGGTTAAAATCAGTTTCTGTACAAAGCATTTTAAAATGGATTAGTGGTGGGCAAAATATACAAAATGAAACAAATTCGGTGGTGCTGCAACTCATGAAGAACGAGGGCATAATTACTTAAAACCTTTTATGTGTTTGAGTAATTTCAGAAATTGGGAATGGGGGGTTTGTATGCTTATTTGAGAAATCAAGAGGCAGTACAAACATTTTAGGAAGACAAGGTAGTCAATAGTCATCTATGTAGTATGACAATCCAAAGCACTAAGCATCACGCCACGTAAAGTACCACGTTACTATACTAAGTAATCATTGCTTATATTTATAAAAGTGGTTAGCTAACAACTTTTAAAGTTACAAATTATGGAATTATTTGCTTATATTTATAAATTTATAAAAGTGGTTAGCTAACAACTTTTAAAGTTACAAATTATGGAATTACCTTTTTTTATTGAAAAACTTAAAATTACAAAAATTGAAGTATCTATTGATTTTGACATTATAAATTCCGTATTATGGAACTTATATTCGAAAAAATCACTTTATTAAAAATATATTTATTTTCTAAAAAAACACAATATTTCAAAATAAGTTATATTTCTTTTAAAATCACCGAAAGGCTACAGTTTTTTTTTCTCAGTGAAAACTGCTTGCAATGGGTGTTTTTTTAGACGAGTGGTTTTTAATCAGAAAAAAATTTTTTCGGAGTTGGTGTTTTCAACAGCTAGCACTTGATTTATGAATAAGTTCAAGATGATTCTAAATTCTTGACGATTTTTTTTAAGACTTAGCATTTTCAAAAAATCATGGCATGAATGTAAAAACTATAAACAGAATAGTTCACAGCCTAGCTCTGATAAATCTGATGTTTTCAATGGAATTTAAATAATGTTGAAAGACGTTAAAGATCATTTCTTTTTACAAAAATGTTGCAGTTGCAGGTGGGTTGCGGTTAGAGGAGGGTAAGAAAACCATACGTTTCAATTTTTATCTTAGAAAAAAAAAGTGTTCGACCTTTTCCCGTCGTACAGTTAAATATTCTGCTTAAAAGTGTTCTAAGATGGAAACAGAAACTTAAAAAAGATGTTTTCACTAATGATCATGTGGCTAACGTAAACATATTAAATATGTCGTTTTTCAAGTGTATATCTCTAGATATTTAGTCAATTTGGCTTATCAATGAATGAATGTTTCTATTTATGAACTATAAATTAATATCGTTACATACATATTTCCATGATTTAATATTTATATAAAATTTACTTTTAATAACGCATGCGCATTCTTTCTGTCTAAATTTTTCTTATAATTTCTAAATATGTACAAATAATGTCGAATTTTCTTATTTACACTTTTTTATTCTAATTGGTAGTAATTTTTTGAAGGTATTTCAGTAACGAGTAGGGAAGTGATGAATAACAACCAATTAAATTGAGTATCGGATTAAGTGCATTGGATTACTTCTGAGCCAAGATTTGTAGATTTGTGTGTATACCTTGAAAATAATGTAGGGTGTAGGTTGATGTCTACGTACTGTACAAATATACATATGTATCAAACTTGGTCACCGTAGTTCACTATAAGTAAGAAAAAGTATTTATCATATTGAGAATGTTTGTCAGTAGATCTTCACATTTCTCTTAGCCATTTGAAAATGTAATGAATATCTTAGAACTTATTACAAGCCATTCAGTAAAAATGTAAGATTTATGCATTGAATATATGTGTTATTATTAACACAAAGTAAGGAAAAACGCAGAAATAGAACTAGAGGAATTTCTGTCTTAAAATGAAAATAATACAAAAGTAAGTGTAGAGTGTACATCGATTAAAATAAACATTCTTAGAGATAACCATTTCATATTTTTCTATTACATGGTACTTTATATACCTTCCTCACACTACTATCTGATTCTTTAGTGAAGTAATAGTTTAGTATATTCAGGGCCGTCGAGAGAAAATCCGGGCCCGGGACGGAAAAATCTCGGGCCCCCCCTTATTTACCATTTTTTTTTTTCAAAGTTCATGCCTACTGATATGGTACGTTCTAATTTCAATTACGAATAGCATCAGCATGACATTGGTTGGAATCAACGGAAATAATAATTTTTTGTTCGCAAAGTGAACCGAAAAAAAGTGTTAATCATCAAATCAATCTCACGGGTATCGTCCAGTTTAGTTGAAATGGAAGATGGATAGAAAATAATTCTACATGCGAGTAGAACAGACAACGACAGTTAGTAACTGATAATACGGTCGATTAACTATTTAAAAAAAAAATTAGCATGAAGATCTATTACCTACTATGAAAATAAAATAGAGCGAAGTAAAAGTATTTGAAATTTGTCCCTAAAAAAAACTATGTATTTTAAAAGGTTTATATTAAATATTCTTTATTGTTTTTCTTTATATTAAAATATTATCACAATGTTTTCATAAGAGTTAGTTTGCATTCAATGAAATATTTCTTTTTGCAAACGAGCTTTCCTAGCTTTCTGAGCGGCAAAACAACTTATAATTGAATCGAAATTCAATTTCCTTGCCAAAGGTGCTTCGATGCATAGTGTAGCAAGTCCAGAAACACGATCTTGTGATGAGCACGAACGATGAAAATTCTTTGTTCTGGCAAGGACGCTAAATGAACGTTCGGCACTAGCTACGGTTACAGGAATTGTGGAAAACACACGGAGAGCAACACAAATGTTGGGGAAAATCGTCTCCAAGTTCTGGGAATAAATAGCATTGAGCAAACTCAATGGCGGAAGTTCTGCTTCAAAATTGGCTTCATAAATGTGTTTCAGATGAATTATTTCTTCTTAAAAATGAAAATGTAGCATTCAAATTCTTCATCGTATCGAACCGACGAGAAATTCCAGATAAAATTGAATCAACTATGACATAAAAGGTGTTTCTCTTGAAATTTATTTCTTCGTCTGTTTCAATTTGCTCTCCGCCTCCTCGATTTTCTCCAAAATGTCTCTTTAATTGCCTTTTTCGGTTCGATGGGAACGATTCTGGAACATCCCCCAATCCAGTAGCAACTGCTTTGCATTCAGATAAAATTTGATCCCATCCGTTTCGAATAATGTTCAAATCCGAGATCAAGTTGTCAAGATTTCGAATTTCAACGTCAATAGTCATGTTTCTGGATTGAAGAATGATACTTCTTTCATTTATAGCGCTAAGAACCTTGCACCAAATCGAAGACATCAGGACGCATTCAAATTTATGCATATATTTTAAAACGCCATTTACATCTCTTCGAGCTTCAGCAGTTAAATTAATATCACTTAAGGCTTCTAATGATGTTCTAAGGTTTTTTAGATGATTTGCAAATGGTTTCACTGCCTCAATTCTAGCTGACCATCTTGTATCGGAAAGTTTGTGAAGGGATCCGGGCACATGTTCCTTAAGAATTTCCCAACGTTGGGCACTGCTGCTAAACAAGTTGAAACACTGATTGCGGCAGTACAACATTCCGCTGAATCGACTCCACACAAGTTAAGGCTGTAAGCTGCACATGGTGAATACACGGCATTCGGATTTTTCTTTAAAATATGACTTTGTGCACCATTATACTGTCCTTTCATATTGCTTCCATTGTCATAGCCTTGTGCACAACAGTCTTCTAAAGGGATTTCATTCTTTGCCAATGTTTCGCAGATCAAATCAGCTATTGCGGTGCCAGTTTTTTTGTTGCAATCGACAAATTCCAAAAACCGTTCTTGGATGGAGAACACATTTTCTTCCAAGCGCAGATATCGCAAAATAAATGTGTTTTGTTCCACATGACTTGAATCGGGTGTTGCATCGACAATTATAGCGAAGTATTTGGCGTTTTCTCTCTCCTTCAAAATAGCTGAATTCACATGTTGGGCACAAATTTTAATGAACTCATTTTGAATCTCAACGGAAAGGTAGTGGACTTGCAAACGTTTGTGTTCTTGTTGTGAAATTCTTACTTTTTCCAAGTGCTCCTGAAGTAAGGGGTCATAATGACTAATTAATTCCAAAATGCCCAAAAAATTTCCATTATTTGGCTCTCCAATAAGATTACTATCGCCTCGTAGTGCTAGTCCCCTTTCGCCAAGGAAGAGAATGGTGTCCAATATTCTATATAGAATTCCTTGCCATTTTTTGGTTTCCCTAGTGATTTCGTCATTGAGAAGAGAATCAATCGAAAAGTTTTTCTTTATTCGCAGTTGTAATGAGCGCCATCGAACGTAACACTGGACATGATCGGTATTGTTTTCATGGGCAGGCAATTTGTCGTAAAGCTTTTTCCACACTTGAAGGCAAGAATATCCTTCTGGACGACACAGATTTGAACGATGTGTATTGATTTTATTTGTTGTAAACAAACGACAAGGTAGGCAATAGAATGCATTTTTAAGGTTACTCCACACTAACCAATCGCGCTTTATCAATTCGCCGTTGGGTAAGATTTTCGAAAGCAGCGAGGTCGGAAATTGCTCGTTGTTTCGATCACGTGGAAAAGAAGCAGGTAACTTCTCATGGCCTCGACGAACTACGGCATCTGCTAAGTCAGGCTGCACGAACTCGGTATGTATTGTTCCAACATCGTAATCTTTAAGAAGGTCAGTTCTAACCATTCCCTTAGTGGAGTGTAATGTGCAATCTTTTTCTTTTTCCAATCCAGAAATTGGATTCGAATCGGAAATAACTGCACTTTCGGTCACTCGATTAAGTCCTGATGAGCAACTTGGCAGACTATCATTTACATCGCTTGAGTTCAATTCCAGTATTTCATTTGATTTTATTTCTTCTTCTGGCGTTTTTGAAACGAAATCCAACAGAGTTCTTTGGGTTTTCATGCTTTCTCTTTCAAGTCTCTCGCGCTTTAAGCGTTCTTTGCGCTTTTGAGCTCCCGACTGGTGTGTGTACATGATCTGTAATTGAAACGTTCAGTTAAAAAAGTAATGAAAATATCTATTTTTAAATGTTTTTAACTAATGGAAATGTACATACCTGTATTATATTTTAATTCACCATCACTAGTCTAATATTTTTTTTCAGTTTGGTAGGTATTTTACGCAGTAGTCACTAATTATGGTTCCAAAGTGTAAACTCACAAAAAACTTGTTTTTCTTTATATTTAAAAATTTGTAGCCGAAATAATTACACTTTTCTTCAATGTATGGTCTTTTGGATTTCCAAAAACGTTATGATGGAAAACTGTAAGCCAGCGATATTTATATAGATATTTGCAAATATCGGTATCCCCGCTAAAACCCTATCTGTGTCCCAATGTTTCTGAGAAACGCGATATATATATGTACATATCTCAATGACCATAGTTAGGAAGGCGGAAGAATTCTTTAAAAAACATTTAAAACAGTGCAGAAAATCTAAAACATAGAACAAAATTACGGGGAACCGAACGGGAAATTCCGGTGGACTACCTACATTATAAAAATCAAATGTTGGTAATTTTTTAATTTGACAATCTTTAAATTGTTTACTTAAACCTTTTTTTATGATACATACTCCCAATTAACAAACAATTTGACCATATGCATTTAAAGTCCAGTATCTAATAAGCTGCATCGTCGTACAAAAATTGTATACGAGTAGGTACATAATGCATCTAGCTCTATTCAGGTACACACAGACACAGTATCTTAGAACTAACCCAATCATCCCTAAATTTTAATTACCTGCTGTTATAAAATACGAAAACGTATTTACCAAGAGTCATTCATTCATTTACCCTTTGGTATTCATTCATAAAAAATCTTTCCTTAAATGCACAAAAAAGCATTATCCAAACTACCTGCATATGGCTGGTTTAATATACACACTTTGAAGTGATTTGATATCCATCAAATCTTCAGTAAACAACTTATTCAAAGTATTAATTAATAAATATTAGGGAAACCACAATTGAAAAACGTTTGCGTGGGATTTTCCGGTCCCCCGAAACCGAATCAAAAATTTCGTTTACAGCAGAAACAGAAATAGAAGAAAAGAAACTTTATAAAAACAGAAACCGAAATAAATATTTGTGTTTTGTTTTAATTTGCCGGGCCCCTTAAATTGACTTTAAACATTTTTAAAATAAAATAAATTTGATAAAATAAATAAGAAAAGCCAAACAATTTATTATAACTTTCTTTGAATAGTTCAGAGTTGCCCAATTTTCCATTAAATATTAAACAAAATGTACGCCAATAATAATCAGGGGCCCAGATCGGCAAGCTTGTGACTGATAGATTGGTAGATAACATACAAACTGGGGCCCGATTGCGAAAGCATGAATGGTTTTTAAATTTTCGGGCCCCTAAAAATAAGTGGGAATAGGTATGTTGATGATGAGAGTATATTGAAAAAAAAAACACTCTTCTCATTGCTTTCAATTTTACGGGCCCCTAAAAAATCCCGGGCCCGGGGGTTCCCCCCCCCCCCCCTTTCCCCCCCCCCCTCTCGACGGGCCTGTATATTCATATATGTATATAATTTATATTCGAGTACTTTAGGTTCGCGAAAAAAAAATAATAACAAAAAACAGTTTGTATTTTGTTTAAAGTATTTTTATTTGAAACTTTAGATCCCTTACCGTGGGTCGGGGGAAATCTTCAGCTTATAAGCAAAGACTTAGACTAAAGACTGAATAAATAATGAGATCGAGAGATCTATTTTATAATGCTTAAATGCTAACGCAACAAATCTTAATTTGGCTGCCGATGATACAATTATATTTAGAAGTGCTGACTTGCAGTTTAATGCTAATAAAAGATGATTGTATCATTTTTGTTTACAGTTGGTCATGTACCAGTAGAACAAATTACACTTTTAAGACCATAAATACTCTATTCAACAACATCAAAAAATCTACTAGTCTATGTCTATAACCATTGAAATCTCAACCAATGCCACCTGAAATTTTGTCTCGCAAGGAATTGCCAAATATTCAAAGAGCCATCAAAAGTAAAGTAAAAACTCCATTCTTGACATTGATCGCAATGGTTAAGAGTTGTAAGTCACTACGTCATGTATTTATTTTCAATCTACTAGCTTTCCGTTCCGGGCAGCTCGGGAAAGTTGCAAACGTTAATAAATACAAAAAAAAACATCAGTCCTCTTTTTCTGACTAATTTTTTTTAGATTAAGTTAATTAACGTATATAATTTGATAAGGATGTTAAAAAGAGCAATTGCCACATACGAGGCTTTTTTGTAGACCTATAAATGAGAAACAACCCCACCATATGTTATACAATCATTCTTAACTGAACACGCACTAACATTTTTAAAAATACTTTGTACATTTAGTCCAAATATTGAATGGTTATTGTGCCATCTGATGTTACTTATTATTTCCCCAATGCCCACTTGCAAAGCTTTCTGCGTTTTTGTTAATTTTGGCTGTGGGTACTTCCACGTTTACTTTCAATCATTTCATAAATTACAACCTTTTAATATAGTTCAACGAACTAAAGCTCCAGGCAAAGCTAATTGCAGACATTAAGTATTCTTTGCCTTAAAACTTTTGACAACCCTCATTAACTATAATTACCAGTTATCCCTAAGTATATTTAACAATGTTAAATCAGATGAGTACGACAGCCATTGAAGGAATGGCACATCTTTTAAAACTTGCAGTGTCATGCCAGAATCAAAAGAACCTTTTGCATACCTTAATATTTTAGATGAGGAATTGAAGTTCACTGCAAACACTTAAAGTATTTAATTTAAATGTCGAGAACTAAAAAATCTATCAATTTCACTTAAAAAAAAACTTTAAAATTGGGCAACAAAATTCGCAGTTTAATTTCGATGGATTTTTTGAAATTATTTTCTCAATAACTTAATTGAGAAACTTTATTAGATGGCATAATAACCCTCAATATTTTTGACAAAATGGACAAAGAATCTTTACATATCTTCGTGCATATTCAGTTGAAGAGGAGTGTATCTCCGATTAATTAAGAACTGTTTTCGATGAAAGCTTCTAGACCGACACGGCTTGACTTTTTCGAACACGTTAAAAAAATATCTTCATATTGCAGCAAATTTACTCAAAATCTTTTTAGGATATCAACCCTAATCTTACACGGGAAAACACTCTGTCTATAGATGGAAGGCAGATATATATAGGGATACTTTATGTTTAAGAAATGTACATATGTAGGTACAATTGAAGCATTTTATAAAAATAATCTTAAAAAATCCATCGTACTTGGGGGTTTGAAAATAATAATAAAAGTGCCAAAAAACTTTATCTTAAAGGATTACTCAAGACTGGATTATCGGCTATAAGAAAAATGTTACTCTTTTTTTTTGAAAAATTGACTGTCACTCCTAACATAGGCACCTTATACTAATGGGTGATTTTTTTGAGGTTAGGATTTTCATGCATTAGTATTTGACAGATCACGCGGGATTTCAGACATGGTGTCAAAGAGAAAGATGCTCAGTATGCTTTGACATTTCATCATGAATAGACTTACTAACGAGCAACGCTTGCAAATCATTGAATTTTATTACCAAAATCAGTGTTCGGTTCGAAATGTGTTTCGTGTGTGTTTTATCGACAAATTTTGTTCAGCGATGAGGCTCATTTCTGGTTGAATGGCTACGTAAATAAGCAAAATTGCTGCATTTGGAGTGAAGAGCAACCAGAAGCCGTTCAAGAACTGCCCATGCATCCCGAAAAATGCACTGTTTGGTGTGGTTTGTACGCTGGTGGAATCATTGAACCGTATTTTTTCAAAGATGCTGTTGGACGCAACGTTACGGTGAATGGCGATCGCTATCGTTCAATGCTAACAAACTTTTTGTTGCCAAAAATGGAAGAACTGAACTTGGTTGACATGTGGTTTCAACAAGATGGCGCTACATGCCACACAGCTCGCGATTCTATGGCCATTTTGAGGGAAAACTTCGGAGAACAATTCATCTCAAGGAATGGACCGGTAAGTTGGCCACCAAGATCATGCGATTTGACGCCTTTAGACTATTTTTTGTGGGGCTACGTCAAGTCTAAAGTCTACACAAATAAGCCAGCAACTATTCCAGCTTTGGAAGACAACATTTCCGAAGAAATTCGGGCTATTCCGGCCGAAATGCTCGAAAAAGTTACCCAAAATTGGACTTTCCGAATGGACCACCTAAGACGCAGCCGCGGTCAACATTTAAATGAAATTATCTTCAAAAAGTAAATGTCATGGACCAATCTAACGTTTCAAATAAAGAATCGATGAGATTTTGCAAATTTTATGCGTTTTTTTTTTTTTTTTTAAAAGTTCTCAAGCTCTTAAAAAATCACCCGTTATAACTAACCTTAAAGTCGTAACTATAACTGTATGTTTTCATTCAAATTTCCTTTAGGCTTAAAATCACCAATGCGTGATGCGTTTTGCACTCTAAATCGGAAACTTGGATTATAACGGATGTCCAAATAATTAACAATTCCAAAATAAATCATAACTACTAGATTAAAAGGAAAGTGTTGCGTATATAGTTACTGGATCAAACGCAAAAAACAAGGAAACAAAGCTTTATGATAATTTATTACCAACTGAATATTAATAAAAGTACGCATACGCCCAATTGTGCTAGAGAAGTGGTCCTCTAAGTCAAAATATTACCCATATTACTACTACATACATTTAAGAGCTATAAGTTGGTGTTGAAATGATATAGAACTTTTTTTTCTTTCGCTCTTCACCCTTTACGCAATCATCGTGAAAATTGTTCTACTAAAAAGTCAACCCGTACGAGTACCCGTGGCATGATGGTTAGTGCGTTGGACTGTCATGCGAGAGGTCTTGGGTTCAATCCCTGCCTGTGCCACCTTAATTAAAAAAAAAAAAAAAAAAAAAAGTTTTCACGGGTACTGCCTCTTGCGAGGAATTGACAAATTCTCCAAGAGTAATTCTTGTCATGAAAAAGTGCTTTCTCAAAATTAGCCGTTCGGATTCGGCATATAAATTGTAGGTCCCCTCCATCCCTGACAACATTACTCGCACACAGGAATGGTTGAGAGTTGTAAGTCACTAGGCCTTGGTTCTCTACGGACTGTTGCGCCACCTAATTTATTTATTTTATAAAAAGTCAACTTTCGCTCAAACAGCCCCTCAGTTTTTACTTAACTTAAGGTGGAGCTACAGTCCTGTGTGAATTAGGGCCTCACAATACAAACTTCTCCATCTAACTCCATCCTTTTAGAACTCCAACGTCAGTCAAGGGTGACATTTTGCCCGAGACGTCGGTGTTGTAGGTCCTTTCTTGATGACAGCATGTACTTTGTTTTGCCATCATAAACCTTTAAACTCATTTTCACCGCCTCTGCCTCAATACTCACAAAAGTCCCATTGACATCACACTAAATTTTTCGATGGTGTCCATGTCATCAGCATATGCTAGCAATTAAACAGACTTTTGAAAGATAGTGCCTCTAGAGTTGACGTGGGAGCTCTGCACTATTTTTTCAAGGACGATGTTAAAGAAATCGCAGCGTACACCTTGTCTAAAGCCTTTTTTGACATTTATGGAGCAGCGTGAATCCACCATGGTCATGCTGCACAAACGGACGAGTTTGGCAGGGATGACAAAACTAGATATGTCTCTATACATCTAGTCCCTGTAGATGCTGCTATATGCGGTCTTGAAATCGATAAGGAGATGGTGGGTGTCGATTTCATGTTCTTCTGTTTATTTTCCAGGATCTGCCGTAATGTGAATATTGGACTTTCCTGGTCTAAAATCACACTGATAGGAACTTCTCAGGTTGTTGACGATGGGTTGTAGACATTCATATGTATATAGGGTGTTTAAATTAGTGCGGGAAGATTTTGGTGCTCCGTGGCGGCCATTTTGTGCTGATGACATCTGTCAAATCTTTTGTTTATTATTCGGTTGCTTATGCCAAAGAATCATAGCAAGTAACACGATTGAACAGCACGTTCAAATTATAAAACTTTAACGTTGCGCGCATTGCGCCCATTTTACGGTAGACGTCGTGACCCTTCACAGTCGACTCTTCAACGTTTGGTGGCCCAATTAGAGACGATCGGTTCAGTAAACAATCAACCAACACCCGTACGTTCAAGGAACGCAAGATCGGCAGATAACATCGCCGCGGTCCGTGAAAGTGTACAGCAGAACCCGATTAAGTGTATTCCTCGCCGTACACAAGAACTCGGCCTTTCGCCGATCAACTTGGCGAATTTTGCGTCGGGACTTGGGGCTAGCCTACACCCTTACAAGATCCAACTGACCCAGGACTGGGTTTCGAATCGTTTGGAAGAGGACCCACATTTTGGCCGAAAAATAATCTTTATTGACGAGGCGCATTTTTAGATGAATGGCTGTGTTAACAAGCAAAATTGCCGTAGGTATATGGGACAACATATGCATCCTAAAAAAGTTACCGTTTGGTGTGGAGCGCGGTGGCGTAATTTTTCCAATTTTTTTTTGAAAACGATGTTAGTTAGGCGGTCTCCGTCAACATCGAAGGCTACATAACGATAATTACTAATTTCTTTTGGCAAAAACTGAACCATATGGACCTAGACGACATGTGATTCCACCAGGACGGTGCTACCTGCCACACACCAAACGCCCCGACATCTACACACAACATCTACCCGCCCATATTGAAAAACCCTATATTACAGCTGAGAAGATTTTTTAAGGAGACTGATTTTTCTATAGTTGGTGCAGTTTAGAGGGTCTCCTTTTTTCAGTATTGGTCAAACAATATTGAGGTTCCATTCACCGGGTATATTTTCTTCCAACCATATTTTACCCTTGGTTTTTTATCATCTCAAAAAGATGATAACCCTAATAAGGGTGAATGTTTCTTCTTTTCCTAGATATTTCATGAGTTTATACAGATCTTTCTATATTTTGAAAAATAAAAGTTCTTGAAATATATGCAAAACATTGCAAGAAGTAATAGCTAATAATAGCATTCATCAAAATTTGATGAATGTAGTAGAATTGCGCAAGTTTTTAACATGCCACCTAATCGTTGCTTTTACTTTCCTAATGTTCCTCTTGTTATCCTGAAAGCACATACCTACCTTTCTTCATGTACATTGTACAGGATGTAAAAGTAATAAAGTTTTCGAGTTTTTCTAAGTTTTTTTTTTTTTCGTATTCGCTCTGGACTTCCATATAATCAACCCTAATAATAATATAAACTATTCCACCCCTTTACACAACCACACTTAATCGATGCTTTCAAACCGCACCGAATCCTTTTCATCATACAAACAAAATATTTCTCAACTCTTGAAAACAGTTTTTTTTTAAAACAATCTTATAACGATCTTTTGCCATTTTAACGAACTTGCAAAAAGTCTCTTAAGTGCACTTAATTTTTCTTACAAGGATGAAGAAAAAATCATTCATTGCCATATTAAAACTTTTTTCTAAGTCAATTCATTTCCATAAAATATCAACCAAAAATATAAAACAACATTATCCAAGTTTTTCTCTCTGAAGACTCAAGACTCAAAACAAAACTCGTACTTATTCTTAAGCATAAGGTAGGTAGGTGGTTTATATTTTTTAAAATAAAAGAGCGGCAGAGCATTATTTTAAAAATGGTTGTATGTAGAAAACTTTTTATTATGATTACCTATTCGCACAAAACTTTTACCATTCACACCTACCTTTAAAAAAGAAAGTAAAATAAAACAAAACAAAACAAAAGAAAACAAAACAAAATACAAAATATCATCTCAGTCTCTATCTCTCCGAAACATTTCGTTTGTGATTTCAATCTCAGAAGTCAGAAAAACACCCAACACCCGAGTCCCGACACAACATAGGTACACTTGAGTATAAAACAGAAAATAATACTTTTAAGTCTCAACGCAAAATACTGTCAAACAAAAGCCACCAACTGATGAAAGTAGAGGCATCAGAGCACGAGGGCGAAAAGGTGGAGACGGAGGCGTCAAAAAGAAAGTAATAAGGCATTTTTCTCACATTCCGTCCGATTCCAACCCGAAAAAGCTCGTCCTTGTTTTATCTGCATCTGAGCAGATGAAAACTTTTATGAAAATAAAAATAAAAATAAAAACAAAAATAACAGAAACAGAAACAGAAACATCAACACCCACCGAACGTCCTGCTTACTAATCTGACTTTTTGTGTATTCTCCAAGGATGATAGATAATAAATTGTTAGGGGTGCTGCATCTCGGTTTGGTAATGCTTATGCCTTTAACAACCAACCCATCATCACTCTAACTCTCACTCTCAGCCTTAACACCACAAACCCACCATCATAAGGACACCCAGTTTTGAGCTCGAGTTCCAGATCCAAAGGAAGTATAATGTGTATACGAAGGACATCCCACTCCACCAACCATCCTTCTTGTTCTTCTTCACATGAAGTCAACTCAACTCGCCTCGCAGGAAATTCTAAAGCAAGTAGGTACACAGCACTAACCGTTATCAGCAGATTTGTGTTGTGATGCTAATGCTCCTGATGCGAGCTGTAGCTTCGTTTATCAACCAAATACTTACAACAACAACAACAAAAAATGAATAAACTTTTTAATACACCAAGAACTGTGAATAAACTTCATGTTAAGGACACGCAGTCGGATCCTAAGAAGGAGTCAACACTGAGCATCACCGAACTGAGTGAATCCTGAATCTCGCTCTGTAATTCAGCTTTTTTATAAAAAGAATATAAAATATATAACAAAATAAAACTTTCTGGAAAATTCCGCTTATTGCAGCAGCAGCAGCAGGGCATGATGATGGTGATGATGATGGAGGAAGATGATGACGACGTTTCCAACGAGCGAGCGATACGAATACGAATACGAATACGACCGACGAACGAGCTAACAGCAACGGCAACAGCATCCAACATCAGCATCAGCAACGGACGGACGTAACGATGTTTACTTTAAATTGAATAAAAGGATCCGGATGTTTGCGGTAGCTAGAGGATAAATGTGAAAAGAAAGGATGAACGGAAAGGCAGATATATATAGAGGGCTCCCTAAAAATGTGCTCCTTCTGCCTGTGCCATGGCAAATGCGCCTTCCCTGAGCTTGAGCTGAACTGAGCTGAGCTGAGCTGTGCCTGTTTTGTATGGGATATAGGACGTTCTGTATATATGTATGTTTAAGGCTTGGTTTGGTTTGGTTCGGTTCTTGTGGATTATGACACTTGCAGTCGTAAATTAATGCAAACAGGGTGTTTTCTTTTGTAAAAGAGTCATTTATGTAGGGTTTATGCTTTATGCATCAAAAGGAATATACATAGGTACGAGTATATAAAGGGAAAGGCCTTAACATCAATTGAGGCAAGCTGCAGCTGCAACGTGCGTCGTCCCTCGACCCTGGATAAAATTAAAAAAGTGCACACAGTTTTCTACAATCTACACAAAACATAAAAAAAATTAAATTGGCCATGCTTATAATGTTCAAGAAGGTAAATTGAATTAGCTCAGTGCAGTACCTTGTTTTTTTATTTTGTAGATAGCTAGCTGATGGTTTTTGATATGGTATGATGAACCATCAGGGAGTGAGTGAGATCTGACTCTGGATCTTTTGTGTGCTTCCATTGGAATATAAGCTATACCTATAACAAAAGCTGAATAATCATTCATTTTGAATAACCTTTAGCCTTAAGTTGAAGCTATCCTTCGAAATTCAAAACTGAAAAAAAAGTAGGTAGGTAATATGCAAACAACAAGACAAATGCCCAAAAGGCTCATTTGTTTTTATATGCGGATAAAGATGTAAGGATTTCTTTTTTTTTTGAAAGCCTTATTTTGATTTGTGTAAGACCTACCTTCAGTTTTTATTTTTTATTTCTTTTCAATATTGATTTTTTATTTGTGTAAGGAATTTGAGTAAAAGTTTTTGACGATTTGATTTTTCTGTTTATTTTTTTTTTTTTGCCCAAAAGAGGTTATGATCTGATGACCTGGACTAAGGGATCAAAGTTGAGAAGTTATATGCTTACCTGAGTGTACTTAACCCTTTAGCTTGTTTCTTAGATCCTGCAATACCGTGTAGTATTTATATTATAGAAATGAAAGGAATTGGATATTTACAAGTGGTTGAAAGTTTGTACTTAAATCAAAGAACTGGTAAAAAGGTAACATTTTTAAGCAAGAATTTAAAAATTCAACAACAACATTTATCGAATCTATTGCCAATCTATTGAATATGGCAAAAAATTGAATTTCAATAAATAAACTAATAAATTGTGAATAATAACGTGATATTAAGCTTTCCAACGAAAAGCAGATAAGGTCAGGTAAAGCATTTCACATTCGTGTATACCTAGCGGCTAAAAAAAGAATCTCTGCACTTCACAGTACGTTCAAGGGTAAACTGATGAGAATTCCTCGAAGAACGGGTATTACGGAAGTCTTTGTAAATTATAATCATATTGGGGGAGGGCTGCACTTTAGACACTTTAGACAGTAGACGGACGGTTTTTGATTTCCTTTTGGAAAATAATGTCAAGATCAGAATAGACTTATCATACAGTGCCGTTGATGTGATGGTAAAACCGAATCGTCAGCGAAACAATTTACTGGGTTATTAGTTGAATTTTAGTTTACTGGGTTGAGTTGAAAATTAGAAAGAGTGTAGGGGACAAAATAAAGCCCTGGGGCACACCAGTGTTTGTACAGTCCAAAAGCTTATTCTAATCCATGGAAACCAAATGCAAACCTTTTTGATAAGGGAGCTTGATATCATATCAATTTCTAGAAAACGTCTTTGAAATATGAAATAAATTTCTACAAAACTATGCAAAGGTTTGTTCCATTTTTCGGTGAGATAGCCAATTACATCACCAGTCGACCTATTGCTACGAAATGCATACTTACTTACTTAAGGTGGCGCTACAGTCCTGTGTGAACTAGGACCTCACCCAACAAACTTCTCCATCTTGCTCGGTCCCTAGCTATATGTTGGCGGTTACGCACTCCAATTTGGTTGAGGTCACTTTCCACCTGATACACGGTTCTCCTTTAGTGCAATGTAATGTGGGTGTGGATTCGAAGACTTTCCGGCTGGAGCATTGGTTTTCATGTACTCTACGTGACCCAGCAATCTCAGTCGTAGGATTGTTATCCTTCTAGGTCTACTTCGCCGTACAGCCCGTAGAGCTTGTCATTCCATCTTCTCCTCCACTCACCTTCTATGCATACGGGGCCGTAGATCATGCTAAGAACTTTTTTCTCGAAACGACCCAAAGTGCTTTCATTCACTTTTGTCATAGTCCATGCTTTGCAGCGTATATCTAGCAGGACGGGATGATGAGGTCTTACATAGCGACACTTTGGTCGCCTGAGAAAGACTTTGCTACTCAATTGCTTTCTAAGCCCGAAGAAGCAGCGATTAGCAAGAGACATAGTCCTTAATTTCCTCAAAGTTACTTTTGTCGATGGTGAGGTTTTGACAGAGACGTGCGTCGGTGTTGCAAGTCCTTTCTTGATAACAGCATGCACTTTGTGTTGCCATCTTTAACCGTACAAAAGACGCTTTTGTTTTTGAGGATATTGTTTAAGCTGAGAAAAAGGAGCGTTTCCATGACCTTGAAAATAAGGATGTAAGTGCGATTGAACGACAGTTAGGGGGGATGCAGGATTTGCCTTTTCTTAAGGATCAGCTGGACAAATGCTGTTTTCTATCCGTTCGGAAAAAGATACGAAGAATAAGACAGATGAAAAAGCTTACGTTATAGTTTAAAATAATAAGTACCAGGGGCGAACGCAGGTAGGGGTTTTGGGGGTTAAACCAGCCCCAAGCTTCAAGCTTCAGAAACGCATTCGTAATGTTTCAATTCCCTACAAAAACTATGAACATCTTGTAGTCACATTTCCCAGCTTTTCAACAAAATATTCATCACTTTGGTATTTTTCCAAGGGATAAATCTTCCCAAAGTATCGGTTTTAGTTAAATCAAATATCATTTTTAAAACTCTATTTGGAATTCGTTTTTCTTAAGTTCCCTTATCAAGTTATTGTAATCTGTATAATTTTAATTGATTCTGACATTCTGACATTTCCGGAAATTTTAATTCCTTAGAATCTAATTAAATCTCTCGAAACTTTATTCTAAATTTGTCTTACTTAGTGTCAATTTGACAGACGTTGCTTTCTTTCCTGGACGCATTCAGTTGTACAAAAATCTTTAAGATTGCGTTCAACAGCTCGCAATCCTCATAACAATACGAGTTTTTCAATAAGGGTGGGCAGATGTTGAAAGGAATAAAACAAGCTGTGTGTGAGGTATTAACAAAATTATTTTTTTATGACATCATTCAAATGCCCGCCTCGGCTTCTTACGGTGGCACGGATTTGAGTGCTCAAATTTCAATGACTCTTCCGCATAGATCCGGCTGAATTATAGCGATGGACTGTGTTATGTTCACCTTTAGGGCATCGGTCGATTGTGGTTTATTTGCATAGACCTGCGACTTCAAGATACCCCACAGGAAAAAGTCTAGGGGGATGAAATCACATGATCTTGGTGGCCAATTAACATCACCCCTGCGATAAATAATCTTACCCTCAAATCGTTGTTTATTATAAGCTCAAAGTTAATTATGGTTACTTTGTACAATTTTGGAGAAGCGAGCTGACATTTATAATAATTTGCGTGCACAGAAGGGGAAGTCCTGACGCAAAATTCGCGTTGAAATCTGCGAAAGGCCGAGTTCTTGTGCACGGCACGGCAAGGAATAGACTACCTCGGGTTCTGGTGTACACTTTCACGGACCGCGGCGATTTTCTCAGCCGATCTTTCGTACCATGATTGTTTACTGAACCGATCGTCCAAATTTGGCCACCAAACGTTGAAGAGTCGACTGTGAAGGGCCACAACGTCTACCGAAAAATGAGCGCATTGCGCGAGTTATGAATCTTCATAAATATATATATATATATAATGTATCTAATATTATGTCAATGTAATCATAACCTTTTAATTAATATTCATTTCAAACAATATTGCATTTCATTTAAATTTGATTGTCAGCACATAATTGCTTTATTTGAATTGTAAATTAAAACCACTTAGACTCAGGTGTGAGAAGCCTTCTGCATTTCCGTTCTCACACCAAATAATAAATGTATCTATATTTTGTTATTCTCCAGGTTATGAATTTAAATCTTGTTGCATTTGATTTTCGGACTTGAACGAATAAAGTTGTATATTTTTTTGAAACCTTGCTTGGTTGCTTACTTAACTGGCGCAGTCGTACAGATCGGTGAACTTTTTCGTTTTTTTTTTTGACGTCGTGATCGAAAGAATATCGGTAAAGTGACAAAAAAAAAAAAAAAAACAGAAAAAAAAAGGGATTCTAATCCTTAATCCCTAATCACCGAGAACCTACAATAAAAATTTTAGTGCCGCTATCGCAGTGAAATTTTACATAATTAACATACAAAACGACGGATAATCGTTTTAAATAAAAAAAAAAAATATACATAAATATAAACGACGGCTCATCGTTTAATACTCTTAGTGTACTTCAACAACGAATAAACTAATCCTGAAGCTGATAAAAAAAAAAAAAAAGAAGAACTGACCGAAATCCCGGATAAGAAACAATGTTCTACTGGATTGTTTTAATGTAAATATCGTTCATTTCCTTAAACAAATTGCCCTTTAATTAAGATAAATAATAAAAAAAAAAAATTGATTTAAGCCTAGAGAAAAAAAATATTATAAAGTTGGTACAAAAAAAAAAAAAAAAAAAAAAAAAAATATATAAAAAATAAAAAAATTTCTTTTAACATATGCCTAAAGATAAACAAAGTCGTGTATCTAATACAGCTCCCTACGAATCCAAAATAATTTTGGAAGAAAATCTTATTAGTACAGAAACTGAAAACCTTCCAAATCTTTCTGTTAGTAACACAACAATGTCTAACCCAACAATCCCAACTGCTCCAGACGTGAACGCTATATTTCAAAGTCTCCGCATTCCGGACGCTATAAAGGACCTACCACTCTATGATGGTAACCCTAGGTCATTATACGACTTCATTAAAAACGTAGAGGAAATTTTAGTTTTATTACCACAAATAGATGGGACACCGTATGCGAATGTTATTTTACGAGCTGTCCGAAACAAAATTGTGGGAGATGCCAATGAAGTACTGAATATGTATGGCACCCCAACAAACTGGGATACTATAAAAGCTAATCTCATTCTACATTACGCAGACAAGAGAAATGAAACATCTCTGATAAGAGACCTTCACGGTCTTAGACAAACAACAGAAACTATTGAACAGTTTTACGCGAAAGTAATAGAATTACTGTCTACAATAGTAAACCATGTTCAAATTCATGAAAAATTACCATCAGTTGTTACAGCCAAAAAATCTCTCTTTACGGATATGTGTCTAAATACCTTCCTAATCGGATTGAAAGAACCATTAGGTTCAACAATTCGTGCAATGAAGCCTAAAACGCTTACAGAAGCCTTTAATTATTGTGTTCAAGAACAAAATATGTTTTATATGAAATATTCTACAACTCAAAATAAATTTCCTTCTCAAAATATGAACAACCAAAATGTTTCTCTGATTAAACCATCACCCAGTTCTAATTTGTTATTCTATAGACCTAATAAACCAATCCAACCTAATTTTAGTAATTCTTCCCCACAACATCTTTTTAAAAACCTTCAATACAACCAATCACCACAATATAGACCAATTCAACAGAGTGCTCCAAGATTACAATATCCAGCACAACAACAATTTAATAATAGATTTTTTGCACCATCAAATAATATGCTTACTTCCAAACCATTTAACCAATTGCACTATAATTCTACTCCTAGACCCAACTTCAATTTCAATAAACCACAAATTAATTCTACACCAATGGAAGTTGCAAGCGGCCAAGCTAGAACGCTTCCAACTCCTGTACAAAATCATCCCTATCAAAGAAATTTTTCTCAGCCAGTACCTAGATATTCAATAAAAGAAGTACATAACATTGATTATGAACCAGAAACAAATAATGAATACGATTATTACCAATATTCCAATGACTCTACCAATTATGAACCAAATTTAGATTATTATGTTGAACAATATGAGGATAATATTAGTCATCAATACGACCCCAATATATCAAATCAAGAAATTAAGTCAGAAAACAAAAATGAAATTGATGATTCAAATTTTCACATAAAAGCCTCGGAAAACAATACGGTTTCTTAGAATTAAATAATCATGGAAATAACCAATTACCATATATTAATATAGCTGCACCCTATGGTAAACATTTAAAATTCTTAATAGACACCGGTGCTTGTGCGAATTTTATTAACCCAGAATATACAAACCCTCAATATCATGAAAACATCGAAGACGTTACTATTAAGACAGTTTTAAATACTCATACACTAAACAAAAAGATTACCTTTGATGCATTCCCTGAATTCAATTCCAAAGAACCTATAACATTTCTCCTTTTTAAGTTTCATAACTATTTTGATGGATTGATAGGTTTAGAAACTCTCAAAAAACTTAATGCAACTATTGACTTACCTAATAAAAAACTTAAAACTAAATACGCAATTCTGCCCTTGTTATTCAAACCAAACTTAATGTCTAAAATATACAATATTCCAGCAAACTGTAGAATGATAGCAAAACTACCTGTAGATTACAAAGATGGTGATATATACATAAAACCAACTAAAATTAATAATTATTTAGAAATACCTGAAGGAATCTACCAGTCAAAAAACTGGTATATTGAAGTACATAATATTTCAAACACTGAACAAAAGTTTTTTTTGGAACAACCTATTACAGTAGAAAATTTTCAACAGTTTATAGAAATCAACAATGTTAATATTTGCCCTTTTAACGAACAAATTCAAGATATATCATCTGAAATTGATATTACCAAACTAATTCGATCAGAACATCTCAATACTGAAGAACAAAAATCAATTTTTAGATTGTGTAGGAAATATGATGATGTTTTCTTTCTTGAAGGTGAAAAACTATCTTTCTCAAATACAATTAAACATCGTATTCAAACATCAGATGATATACCGATTTATACAAGATCGTATCGGTATCCAGAAGTGCACAAACAGGAGATAAAATCACAAATCGAAAAACTATTAAATCAAGGAATAATAAGGCCTAGCTTTTCTCCTTGGAGTAGTCCTATTTGGATTGTTCCAAAGAAACGTGATGCATCTGGCATACAGAAATGGCGGCTTGTAGTAGACTACCGTAAACTAAACGATAAAACAATTGGCGATCGTTACCCTTTACCGAACATAACAGAAATATTAGATAAACTAGGAAAGTCTATGTACTTTTCCACACTTGATCTTGCATCTGGGTTTCACCAGATTGAAGTAGATCCTAGGGATATAGAAAAGACCGCTTTTACTGTTGATCATGGACATTACGAGTATATTCGAATGCCCTTCGGGCTCAAAAATGCCCCATCAACATTTCAAAGAATAATGGATAATATTCTGCGTGAACTAATAGGCAAAGTGTGTCTTGTGTATATGGACGATATTATCGTTTATTCGACGTCCTTACAAGAACATATGGAAAACTTAGAAATGGTTTTTTCAAAATTACGATCGGCTAACCTTAAAATTCAATTGGACAAATCAGAATTCCTACGCAAAGAAGTAGAATTTCTTGGTCACTTAGTGACATCTGCAGGTGTGAAACCGAATCCTAACAAAATCCATGCAATTAAAAATTATCCAATCCCATCAACTCAAACTGAAATTAAATCCTTTTTGGGGTTGCTTGGATACTACCGCAAATTTATAAAAGATTTTGCAAATCTTACAAAACCTTTAACAGAATGCTTAAAAAAGGGAAATAAGATAGTTCTTAACGAACGATATATAAAATGTTTCAATCATTGCAAGGACATTCTAAGTAATGATCCCTTATTACAATATCCCGACTTTACTAAAGAATTTAATTTAACAACTGACGCTAGTAATGTCGCCATAGGAGGAGTACTTAGTCAAGGCCCAATAGGATCTGATAGACCAGTTTGCTACGCTTCAAGAACACTCACGAGTTCAGAACAAAATTACAGTACAATCGAAAAGGAGCTCTTAGCTATTGTCTGGTCAACAAAATATTTCCGACCCTATTTGTTTGGTCGTAAGTTTAAAATCATAACAGACCATAAGCCTCTTAATTGGTTGTTTTCCCTTAAAGAACCAAATTCCAAACTTGTAAGATGGCGTTTAAAATTAGAAGAATTCGACTATGAGATTATGTATAAAAAAGGTAAAGCAAACACAAATGCTGATGCCTTAAGTCGGATAGAAATTCATTTTAACGAATCTAATGGTTCGAACTCTATTTTACAAGCTTCAAATGTATCTGTTCAAAATAATGCAAGTTTATCAGAAAATAATTCTAATATATCAACTGTTCATTCTGCTTCTGAAAATCTAAACGATGGCATATACATCTCTGAAAGACCACTAAATGAGTTTACTGAACAATTAGTTTTGAACAAAACTAACTGTGTAGTGAAACCAAACATGGTTTATAATGTTCTCTTTGAGACCAAACATAGACGCATTTTTAGACAACCTGACCTAGACAAAGAATCAGTTATAATTTCAATCTTAAAAGAATATCTCAACCCTAAAAGACTAACAGCTGTTTATACTGACAATGATACATTCAGACTAGTGCAACGTGTGTTTTCAAAATATTTTGCAAGTAATAAAATATTTAAACTTATTAGATGTACAGACAAATTAAACGATGTTACGAATTCCGACCAACAAGATGAAATCATAAATAAATACCATGAAGATAGTAATCATCGTGGCATCAATGAAACTTTTAACCATCTTCGGAGAACTTATTACTTTCCCAAAATGAAAGAAAAAATAACCAAAACAATTAATAACTGTGAAAAGTGTAAACTTCTTAAATACGACAGACATCCACCGAAAATTCAATACGAACATTCAGAAATACCTAATAAACCCATGGACATTTTACATATTGATGTATACAGCATTCATAACGTACAAATTTTAACCATTTTAGACAAATTTTCGAAATTTGCTTCTGCTTTTATTCTTACTGCACGTGACAGTATGTGTATATCAAGTTCATTAAGACAATTCTTTTCGCAACACGGTACACCAAAGAAAATAGTGTGCGACTCAGCTGCTGAATTTAAATCTAATCTATTCAAAGATTTCTGTACACAATACGATATAAACTTACACATAACGACACCTCAAAATTCTACTGGTAACTCACCGGTCGAACGTTTCCATTCAACTTTGACCGAAATATATCGAATTATTTACGATAAAAACAACAAACAGATTCCGACTGACATATTAAATGAAGCACTAATAACCTACAACAACTGCATACACACTGTGACAAACTTAACACCATTTGAACTAATGACGGGAAGAACACATAAATTCAAGCAATTAACACGTGATAATTCAGAACATGATTATATTAACAAATTAAAAACTTATCAAGACCAATTGTATAGAGATATTAAAAACAAAATCCAAACTCACAATAAATTAAACATAGATAAAATTAATAAAAGTAGGGAAACTCCACCTTTATTCCATAAAGATGATATAATCTTCGAACGGAATAACAGAAGGAATAAAATGGCTCCTAGAGCGAAAAAACTTACAGTAACCAAAGACAATAAAATAACAGTACTAACAAAAAAAAATAGAAAAGCTCACAAAAATAAATTACTAAAAAAACGAAAATTTCAGGGTAACCCAAGTCATGAGTCAACGCATGGACATACAAGATCTATCCAAGAGTCAAGGCCTCCTTCCCATGAAATTAGGTCCGAGTCGAGTGATTGAATCTAACATAAAAATCATCCATATCGTAAATTTAACCGCCTATGAAGAAAATATTAACAACATTAAGAAATCTGTAGAGTTCATTAATAAAAATACAAATCTGGGACTAATGAAAGATGTCACTAATCTCAAATTTAAAGAACTACAAACAAAATTGTTGTCTTTACTTCCCCGATACCGGAAAAGGAGAGGATTAATAAACGGACTAGGTTCCTTGATCAAAACAATTACAGGCAACATGGACAATAATGACGCGGAACAAATAAATAAAGACATACAGAATTTCAAACTCAACGAACATGACATGAATAGGGAATTAAACAGACAAGTTCAAATCAATGACAAAATGATCCAAAGATTTGCAAACATAACCAATCACATTAATACACAGCAAAAAGATTTAGAAGAGTATTTGAGCAAGTATCAATTAGTAATCTCTCAAAAAATTCGAACCGATGAAGACAAATTTCAATATATGCAATATATATACACTGCCAATCACTAGGATGAGGCCACATATTTTTCAACCGATTTTCGGTCCGATACCTGTTGGAATTTGTTTAACCCGGAAAATTTTACTACATGAGAGTAGGTACATATTTTCTTAAAACAAAGTGATACAATTATAGGGTTAATTAGAAAAGACCGTTGGAATTTCCCTACATTAATGAATGAGCTACC